>VDMD01000062.1:0-156476 GCA_007026445.1 Schizophyllum amplum
CCGTAAGGGCCACTCCTCCGCGTTTTTCAATGCCTCGCAGAACCGGAACCCAAACTCTCACGTAATCCCTTCCTCTCGATTCATTGTATCAGCGGACTAACGTGCACCATAGGACGACAGAGTGCATCAATCTCTTCGCCAAGGCAGAATCGGCAGCACAGGAAGCACCGAAACCACGCCAGAAACCACAGCCAAGCCAACGTCTGGATATATTTCCTTTGACCCTGCCGTACGACCAGCCGCCACCTTTGCAGTCCGCTGTCGTCGATAACACGCGCCCACCTCTATATATGCTTGGTTGGCGCTACAGCATCAACGAGCTCATCGAAAAGCATATCGGGCGAGGCAACGAGGCTCTGTCCACGTTCGAGAGGAGATATGTCCAGCCTTTACACGCGCAGCATCCTGAAATACCTGCAATGTGCGTGTGTCCGCGTCTTCAGCAGTGTGACACTCACCTGACAAACGACAGTACAAGTCCTGAGCTTCAAATGAGTTATACCCTCGACGAGGGTATGATCTATTTTGCAACAAACATGTACAAGCGTTCGTACACGCACGGGCAAAATCGTGCATTCGCCGACGCTATTAAGGAGGTCATTCAGGAGAATGTCGAGCCAATGTGGTTCCGCCAACATTGAATTCAAGGCTGCGCATCAACTGCTGTCGACAAGGAAATAAGACGGACACGCTAGCGGTGCAGTAAACTGAAGTCACCGGAGACGTCCGCACAGTCCACAACGAGATGTACCATTTCGGTCGCTCTCATCAAGGAGGTCGCTCTCGATCAAGGAGGTCGCTCTCGATCAAGGCGGTCGTACGAAGGGTTGGTGGAAAGGTCATTGGCGTCATGTGTCGTGGTGGAGATGCAGCAGATATCGGGTTCTTCCCGGGCTCCGGCGGATGAGCGAGAACTAGTGATACGATAGCATAAAGAAAAGCACGTTCGGGATGTGCAGGCGTAGGCGCGGTGCTGCACGAGGGTAAGCGTTAGACTCGTTAGGCGCAATGCACAGGCACGCACTAAGCTGGTAATGACATCGTATCTAGGCTTTTGTGGTCAGTCTCCGGGGCAGAGAAAGCCGGAGACGCGCTCTTTCCTGCCTGAGAGTCGTCAAAACCATTTTTTATCGATAGCAATAAGCATACTGCATACAGTTACCAGTACCGCCGCCAGCTGCAGCAGTGATGCGCCATGGCCTGTTTAGAGCGCTCGTCGATGTTGAACTATAGCTGCAACGGCATGAGCTGGAAGTGATGAGCTGCATGACTACCAGATTGGCCGTGAAGTGAACGAAGAGTGGTGGAGTAGGATGAGACCTTGGTCTAAATGCATGGGGAGAGGACAGCTGTACGTGATGATTGAACGTTTACATGACTTGCGTCGAGGCGCCAGGAGCGGCCGGGAGGTGAAGTGAAGCGGCAATAATACCGTCATAAAGTGGCACAGTGCATTTGGAGGCATGGTAGCGTCACATCGTGGCAGTCTGTTGTTAAGGTCAGTCAAGACGGCTCTCCTCGGCGGGTGGAGGGACGCACCGACGAGCGGGGTGAATTCCGTAGAACCCACGAAGGATCACACAGCCATGGTGCGCAAGACGCGGTAGGGGAAGTTCCAAAACAATGGCAAAGATCAAGTCAATGCATTCTCTAGATATAGGCAACATCGAAGTACTGTCTCGACTGTAAGGAAGAGCGAGCTGATTATTCAAAAGATAATCCTCACCGTAAGTGTTGGAGAATAGCACTCGATCGATACCGCTCTCCGCCGCGCTCTCTCTGAGAGACCTTCGTCTCTCGAGGGAGGCGACTGTCCGGCATCTGACAGTAAGGTGAGCTTCCCTTCACAGAGATCCCGACGCGCCAAAGGCAAGGACGGCAGCGTTGGTGGAGGCATAACGCAAAAGGGGAATGTGGTCACGTGAAATTTGATGCCGTTGACGGGAACACCGGCCCAAAGCGCCGCGCAGAAGCCGTTCACCGGTTCTGCTCCCATCCCCCTGTAGGCGAGCTTTCGTCAACCGTCACCTGCCTGAGTCTTTAGAAGGCCAACTTAGGCTTGGCACCAGGCAAGCGGCAGGTAAGCGTCTGTAAGCGTTCACTTTTGAGCCTTGTTCACATTTGCCATGCGAAATCATCATGATGCCATCAACGTGCCGACGAGTCTGGCAGTCTTTTCGCCCCAGTGCAACCCCAGTGGCACCAGGTAACCAAGTTGGTCCCGACCACATCAACGCCTTGTTCTCATACTGCAGCAACAGACATGACAGAGACGTTTGCGTGCGTGACGCCTTCACCTGTGATGTTATCTGCTTAAAGCTTGCCGCATTGGGTGGGACACCCTGAGAGAATCCTCACGCCAGCCCCGCCCGTACCGAAGAGGGCCGGTCTTTGGGAGCGCCAGGACATATAACCTATGACCCTACGCGCTGATATCTGCTCCCCTTCCATGCCCCATGTCGTCCGGGGTACTTTACCCCCTCTATACAAGCTCGGGTGGCGTTACAATATCGACGAATACTGCGAGAGATTCAATGGTGATCAATGCGACCCTTTCCGCCTCTTTAACAGCAAGATACGCGATTTTGTGGCCGCCCAGCAGCTCAGCCGTGAAGGGTGCGTGGAACCTACATTGAATAATGCAGCGAACTCGTACTTTTCAGCCAATGTCGTACCTGAACTCGCAATCAACTACACAGACAAAACTGTCTAGTCTTTCTGGCCACGAACTACGCGACTGGGATATCGCTCGTGCATTGAACAAGGCTTTGATTGAAGGTACGAAGACCGTGCTGGGCGAGACCAATGATCCGGTCTGGCACCGCTGCACCTGACGGCGTTCGTACTCGGTTTGTAAGTCGTAGATCCTCGTTTTCGAACCATTACTGAACTTATAGGTATTATTGCGGAACCATAACTCGGCCCCTTGCCCACAGACCTCCCGGGAAGCTATCCTCTTCAATTATCAGGATCTGCAGGCCGAAATATTATTTTGCGGACGTAGGTCAAGCCACGCCGCAATTTTCATCCTTACCGAGCGCAGACCGATCGGCTCTTCGAAGGCACCACGTTCTCATTCCCCACCAGGAAACACGTCGGCGGCGATCCCGTGCCCTTCTTTGGCTTTTCTTCTTTTGCGTGATGCGCGTTCCCCCTTTCACCCAGAGCTCTAGCTCAAGTTGTGGGCAAAGCACTTCGATTAAGCGCCTACTCCTGCCCTCATACGACGCTGCCAGGGATTTGTTTTGCTCAGGGAGGTCATCGCGTTGGCGAGCCTGAATTCCCGTTTGACCTCTTCGTTCGGAAGCCTCGCGCACGGCTCCTCGATGCTATCTATACCTGCTCCTCGACTCATGCCCTTGGTTTAACTGCTACATCCAAACCATCCCTCTCCCTCCATTGCTTCCCTCAAAAGCTTTACTTTTTACCTACTCCAAGCCCCGCTTACTGCATACACCAATATCAAATTATACACTTGCCGTCTCGGGTCTTCAGCGTACATAGCTAGACTCGGTCCATATCGCGTCGGACATTAAAAAGCTACGCTGACCTTCACCAGGCCTGCGAACTGCGCCCTCGTGTGGACACGGACGAGGTGAGGGAAACGGCGCGCGCTGAACGCCGAACACTGACAAATACAATCCACCAGAGCACGTTCTTGTTCTTAACGTCCTAGGTAGCCCTCCGGCCTCACGCCACCAGTCTCGTGTGTCGGGTCTTGGCGCCTCAAAACACTTGGAAGCAATATGGATACCACACTCACGTAAGTCATCCCGCCAAACGGCTCGCATTGGGCGACTGAACAGACGAAACACAGATCTGAACAGTGCAAATCGCTCTTTGCTGGCGCAAAGGCTGCTGGGGAGCCAAAGTTACTACGCGTAGGAGAACGATTGGACATATTTCCCCAGGCCCTGCCGGTCGACAACCCCCCTCCCTTGCTCAACACGACAATAGAAGACGCATTGACGCCCGTATACCTCTTTGGATGGCAATACCCTCGATACGAGTTCTGCCAGAGCTTCGGCGGCAAAATTGGTAGGATGGACACCCATTTCAAAAGCAAGATCCTCGAGCCTCTCATCAAGCAGCATCCGAACTTGAAGTCGTACGTCCGAGCATTCTCAGTTCACATGAGCGTCTGCCTTCTCGCTGATGCGCCCCAGCCGTGGTCCCCACTTCACTGGGGATATTGTAGGTGTATTCTACACAGTGTATGTCGCATGCAACTACGACGCGCACTACCGTGCCAGGGCGCAGGATGAGGAGGTGGTCGCAGACATTATGGCACTCCTTCAGGAGACACGTGTCCCAATGTGGCATCGTCAGGGTTAGCTCTCGGTGAGTTGTACTATGTACTGGCTGCACCACGCATACTCTACTGACACCACGATTAGACGGAAAAAGTGCATCTCTATTTCCTCCAGTTATGAGGCTCTCGAACGATAGGCGTAATGGAGAGCTGTGATTCGACTTACACGACTGCAGCAGTGGCCGAGTCAAAAGCAGCGTCGAGTAGGGCGGTGCCGTATGCTTGACGTTCTTCCAAGCAGGCACACCGATTGCCCATACGCGTCAACCTCCAACCAGGCGGAGCGTACGCTCGTGTCCTGCCCGCTGCTGAGTGACGCGCGCTGGGGGTGGCGCATAAGTACTTGCTGCCGCGATCTTGTCTTTACCGTACATTGGAACACCACAGATTGCCCTATCCTGCGTGCCACATACACTACACATGCACATTTGCCGATACTCGAGGATCACTAGCAGTATCTGCACGCTTGGTAACTCGTTCTGCGACCTGCTGTCTAAATTCTCGGTAGGCTATTGTTCCGAATGGGGTTCGGCCCGCTGCCCGCAGCGTCCTTCCCATTTGCGGCTGCAGACGCAAACACTCCACAACATCTTCTTGCTTCCCGCTTCCATCATCTTCATCTTCTCTCGCACAGTCTATTCCGCCTTTCCTTAATCTCATACCCGATAAACAAAAACTCGGTCGCAGGCGCCAGCGATGTCGCTCACAATATCCAGCAACAAGCACAGCCGCAGCTGGCTCGGGTTTGAACAGAGCGATCAGCATGTCGTTAGCGTGCCCGAGCGGGTCGTGCTCTACGTGTCCTTGATCACTGGCTTTGTAAAGGCGAGTGGCGATTTCGCATGTTAGGCGGCATCATTGACGCCTCGCCCAGAGCCTCGCCATGCTCCTGGTTGTTTGGCTCTTTCCCAGGCTCGCGCCTCAGATCCCAAAAGCGGACAGGCATCTGCGCCAGGCGGAGGCTCGAATACCAGGCGGCCATAAGCGGCATCGAGATTGTGCTCGAGGAGGTGATCCAGGTGCGTATCCGCTTTGTACAAGACCGGCGATTCTGACATCGCTTTGGCATGTACTCCAGGTAATTGCTCCTCGCCCACATCAGGAAGACGCCCTGCTCTCCGGCGGGTTGACTTCGATGGCTCTCCTACCACTCGCCCGAACTTCCACGCACGGTCCCGCTCGGCGCAGCACGTACCTACCCTCCCCAACAGAGGGCACAAACAAGCCGCATCTATGTCTCGCGCCACTACGGTAGCGCCCATTGGAAAGATGGATGCCATACTGGCGACTGTCACTATGTGCGTGCAGGAGACTATAAGAGGCAATTACGGCAAATCCTTCGATACCGCCGACACCTCAGAAGCCGAGCACGCTCCCTCTGATGTTACAACCGCCTCCGAGTTCAGCGATACCTCCGAGTCCAGCGTCACCTCTGATCTCAACGTCGCCTCCGAGCCCAAGGTTAACTACGCGATCACCGGTACCTCTGAGGACACCTCTGACAGCGGCGGCGTCATCTTCACGGACCCCTTCGTGAAGGCCAGCAAGCGAGTCACACGGCCCAAAATCACCAAGCAGCCGGCAGTGCAAAGCTTCCGCGACCGCAGACACTCGGCCGGCAAGGAAACCGCTTTAAGTGACACGGCTTCAGTGGGCGACAGACCCCGTAAACTCTCCGCCGGGAAGGCCTCAGCGGGCAACAAACCCTCGGTCATGTCTGTTTTCAACGCCTCCGTCGCTTCTGCTATGAACTCGCCTGTCAAGGCGGCCAAGGTCTCGCTCGCGTCCGCTGGGAAGGCGTCTCTGGCGTTGGCGAACAAGGCGTCTCTGCCGACGATGAACAAGGCAACTCTGGCGACGGCGGGCAAAGCCTCTCTGGCGACGGCGAACAAAGCTACCCTGAAGCTCGCGAACCTGGCGAAACCGCAGAGGCCTGGGCCGTCGCCGTTGAGCCCGCCGACGAAACCAACTGCGACCGCGACACCAGATGCAGCCGCGAACCCGACGGCTCCCTCGCTCCAGCTCGTGCCTATTACGCCACAACTGGTCTCGCGCGTCAACCGCACGCCAGTGCGTCCTACTCTTTCTACTGTTCTGAGGACCGGGATCTCGGACTTTGGGCTTTGTCTCTTGCCGTCGGAAGGAGGTGGGCATCGAAGCAGTATCTGAAGAGCTTGCGTGTGCTTGAGTCCCTGATCAGGACGATGGACAATTGGCGGGTAGGTAGAAGATGGGAGGACATGTGTCGGTTGGCTTTTCGGGACTCCTTAGGTGCACTTCTTCAGTTTGTATGCGGCGTGCTCTGTATCGCGAGTCTTCTTGCTGGGTTGTATGGATCTCGAGCACTTCACC
The DNA here is from genome assembly GCA_007026445.1 of Schizophyllum amplum. Taxonomy (NCBI): domain Eukaryota; kingdom Fungi; phylum Basidiomycota; class Agaricomycetes; order Agaricales; family Schizophyllaceae; genus Schizophyllum; species Schizophyllum amplum. The sequence continues at coordinate 6,665 of VDMD01000062.1, forward strand.
GTGCTGTGCGCAATGATCGATGGTCTTCGAACGAACGAGTGAACACCCAAATATGAACCTGAATATGTACAAGATAGATAACTGTAAGCGACGGAAGACGAGAAGGGGTCCGCGGGTATGAGTCACTACCGCCGCCTGCCGGTAGCGACAGCGACGAAGTTCTCCCCATCGTCGTCGTCGTCGTCTGAAGAGTCATTTGTTCCCTGTCCCTGCTGGCTGCCGGCGGTGCTGGTAGCGGCAGGAGTGCCCGTACCCTGCCCTTGCCCGCCGCCCCCGCTCGTTGTGGGTGATGCAGTCGATCCCGCGCCCTGCCCTTGCCCATCCGACTCGGTTATCGTCGACGTGATGGCATTCCCCGACTCGTCTGTCGTAGTAATTGTGCTGACCGCAGCGCTGGCGGTCCCACTCGACGAGCTAGGGGTGGTGAAGGGGCTCGACGACGTGCTTGCGCTCGCATCGTTGTTCTTGTTGTTCTTCCCGACCGTGCCGCCGACCGCGCCGCCCACGACCGCGCCCACGATGACAATCGCGAGCACGGCGAGCGTGATCATGCCCTTCTTCGTGCGCCAGAAGGGGACTTTGCGCGGCGCATGCGTGGGCGCAGGCGCGCCACGCTCCTTGAGCGATAGAAACTCGTGCGACTCGACGTCGCGCGAGGGGACGCGGTCGCGGGGCGCTGGGGGCGAGGATGTCCGGGTTGTAGCCTTCCTGGGTGGGGAGTCAGCGCTGGCGTACAAGGATAATTCGCGCGCGGGGCGCACCTGGAGTTGTGCCTTGGTGGCCTTGGGCGCCTCCGCGAGGAGGGCCTCGTCATAGTGTCCGGTCTGCGAGGGCATCGTCGTGGGCGCGGTCGCTGCCGATTAAAGAGTGTCGCGGCCGATGTCGAGCACGGCGCTGGGCGTGATGGGCGTTCACAGCAGAGGTCTCTCGGGCGGCGACCTCCCCCGCCCGCTGGGTAAATCAAACCAGGGTCCCATCTGTCAAGGCGCGTTTCAGCGGCACAGCCGCGCCGGATCGTTACCAGCTCAATGACTGCCTTTTTCGTAGATACAATGGGCTCAGGACTGGGCGCTTATTTCTTTACACGTATTCCCTCAACTTCATGCAATGCTGTATACCTCTAGAGATGCGTTGGCTTGCGCGTTCTTGCGCGCCCAGCTCCTCACCTTGCCTCGAAGGTAGTGATCAAGCCTGTCGGCCACAAACGCCCATCACGCCCTGCCACCTGAAGTAACCTCATGCATAGTCTCGTGCCCATCCGTTCGCTCCGCCACTGCACCCACAAGGACCCACCGCACAACGTGGGCGCACGTTTTTCGGTATTCGGGCGGTATTGAAAAGTGGAGAGCAGTGAGCGGAGCGAACGTCTGGCGCATTCGGCGCAGGTTAGCTAGGATAACGTCATAGGTGAAATAACGCCCGCGTCGCGTGCGCGGCTTGTGCGCGGCAGTCAGCCAGTGGGCGTCGACGTGGACGGCGTTGGGCCTTGTCGTGTCGGCTTGGTGTAGGGCTCCCTAGTACGAGGGATCTAATTGAACAACAAGACTGAATGAGGACCGACAGGGACGGAAGACGAAGGCCCGTAGAGGGCGAAGCGAAGGAGCACGTGCCGATCGTCGGGACGGAGGTTGCCGAGCAGCGTGCTGCGAACTCAACGAGGGTATAGCACAGGGCGCAGACTACCTGCTGTAGCACCGCCCTTCTGATTAAGGTGCATTCATGTTGAGGGTGCCCATTTAGCTACATTCTTGTCACTGGTATAGTCAGAAAGCATTTGAGAGAGCGGGACTCGTCACTCGCGCGTCGAACTTCCGCGCCGGCGATTGCCGCGTAGTGCTTGAAGGAGGTCGCTGTCTCTAGCAAGTCTCTAGAAATCAACGAACCCCTTCTGATGATACTACTGGCCGCAATCTCGTGTAGCATTACCGTGCGAGATAGAACGATGGTCGTGCTGTACGCCGTGTGACGCTGACAGAGGCTGCTAAGCCGGGCACAGTGATCGGCCGGATCGTTTTCAGTCATTTGTCCCTCAGAGACGCGAGCTTCTACGTCTGTCTGCAAGAGTACGCCTTCCTCAGAAAAACGGCGCTACGACAGGAAGTATGCGCCCAGTGCCATACCTTCGTCGCCTCTTCGCAGCACCGTGAGTCGCTGCTCGGCAACCTCCGTCCCGAGGGGCACGTGGTCCTTCGCTTCGCCGTGTAGCTTGCATTGCGTTCCTACTGTGTTCTGTCGGTACTTACTCAGTCTAAATGCTCGATTCCATCCGTTGTGTTATGGGACCTTACACAAAAGTTGTCACGACAAGGCCCAAAGTCGTCCGCCGCGTCGACCTGCCGCGCACGCGACTCGGGCGTTATTTCACCTATGACGTTATCCTAGCTAACCCGCGCCGAATGCGCCAGACGTTCGCTCCGCTCACTGCTCTCTCTTTTTAATACCGCCCAAATACCGCAAAACGTGCTCCCACGTTGCTCCCTGATGTGGGTCCCGGTGGGCGGAGCGAACGGATGGGTTCGAGACTACCTCATGCAAGGTCCGCATCGAAGCAAGGCAGCGGCAGCTGCATCGGTCTCGCCAAGACATTGCCACTCCTGAAGGCGGCAAGAAGAATAAACATATCGCATTTTGTCGAACTCGAAGATACAGCACCACGCCGCACGGCAGGCAATCGATACACCTTTCCAGCGCGACGGCACCTGCGCCGCTCGTCCGTCCTCTTCCACCGCGAAGCTCAGAAAGTCTAGCGATCGACCTCGCTGTAAAGGAATGGCCGGTCAGCAAAAGCAACAATGCATAGACAACAGGTCACACGCACCCGAACACAAGGTCCATCGTACCAATGACCGCAACGGCATCGGCCAACATGTGGTCTGTGAGGAGATCAGGTCAGCGCTGCCGCATCTCTTCCTCGAGCATAAACTCACTCCGGAGGATAAAGTCCGAACCCGCCAAGTGCGCAAAGCCAGGCGCGCGAATCGAGCAGCGGTATGGCCGGTTCGAGCCGTCGCTGTTGAGTTTGACAGTCAGCTTATGCTTTTCTCCGCTCTGCTCATCAGACTCTCATCACCCATCCACCGATCCATCTTCATCATTCCCCCAATACATCTCCATCCCGTCCCCCTCGCGGCACTCAGCCAACCAGCCAACCACACAAAAGCCAAACCAATCACCCACCTAACCAAATACACCCCCATCTCCCCCTTCGGCGCCTCAATCGCGCTGTACGTCTCGCCCGGCGGGACCGAGTACCCCTCCGAGAACAGCTTGAAGTGGTGGATGAGGCTCTCCATGCTCTCCTTCATGCTCGCGCGCGGCGGCGGCACCAGCTTGTGGTCGTCCACTTTGTACGCGCCCGTGGGCATCTTGTTCAGGCACTAGGAGGGGGAGGGAAGGGTTAGTGGGTGGTAAGAGGGGAGGCGGTGAGGCAGAAGGTGGAGGGCGAAGAGAGGGTCAGGAAAATGTAGAAGAATCAGAAGGAGGGTAGGTGAAGATAAAGAGGGAATCGAGCATGAAGGGGCGGCAAAGTCATCACCGGAACACTCACCTGCGAGATAATCCTCAAACTCTCGCGCATCTCCTGAACACGGCACAGGTACCGGTCGTAACAGTCACCGTTCTTGCCAACGGGGATGTCGAACTCGACCTAGAAGTGTAGAGAAACGTCCAACGAGGATTGAGGAAGGACGGCATAGGTCGAAAGTTGGTTGCAAGCGGAAGCGAACAGTGGGAAGAAGGAGGCGGGGCAAACAAGTCACAACAGAACAAAAAAGGAAGGCGAACAAACAAACACATCGTCAGTCACCCTTCGAGAATTACGCGCGCGAGAACGACGCACCTGGTCGTACATGTCGTACGGCGCGACCTTGCGGATATCCCACGGGACACCGCTACCACGGAGCATGACACCCGAGAAGGAGAAGCGCTGCGCGTCCTCTGCGGTGACCTATGCAAAGCCGTGTCAGCTTTCCTATGTGCAACCTCCAAACGGAGAGAAAGTATTCAACGCACCGGACCCACACCAATCGTCCGCTGCTTCCAAATACGGTTGCCCGTCACGACCTCCTCAATCTCATCCACGCGCGAGCTGAACTGCGTCGCCCACTTGAAGATATCGTCCAGCAGCCCGTGCGGGAGGTCGAACGCGACACCGCCAGGGCGCACGTACGCGGCGTGCAGCCGGGCGCCGGAGACGCGCTCGTAGAACTCCATGAGCTTCTCGCGCTCCTCGAAGCCCCACAGGAAAGGCGTGAGGGCGCCGACGTCCATGGCGTGGGTCAGGACGGCCATGAGATCTGGAGAGAAGTGTGAGCGGATGAGTGGGAGCGGGTATATGCGTGTGGGGAGTGGGTGTATGCGCATGGGGGAGTGGGTATATGCGTGTGGGTGGAGGTAGGACGTACGGTTGAGGATACGGGTGATCTCGCCGAATAGCGTACGAATCCACTTGGCGCGGACGGGGACCTCGATGTTAAGCAGCTTCTCCACAGCCATGGAGTAGCAGAGCTCGTTCGTCACTGGCATATTCATGAGCGATGATCCGACGGGTGGACATAGCACACGCACTCATGCTAACATAGTCCAGACGGTCAAAGTACGGCAGCGCCTGCGTGTACGTCTTGAACTCGATGAGCTTCTCCGTCCCGCGATGCAATAGGCCGATATGCGGGTCCGCGCGGAGCACCTCCTCGCCGTTGAGCTCGAGGATCATGCGCAACACACCGTGCGCGGCGGGGTGCTGGGGACCGAAGTTGACCGTGAAGTGGCGCATCTTGCCGCCCTCGCCCTTGGCGAGCATCTCCTCCGTGCTGAGGTGCTGTATGTCCTCGACGGCGTGGAAGTCGGTCGTCTTGTCCGCGGGGGCGGTCTCGACGGCGCTCTCAGACATCATGGGTGGGTATGTGGGCTGTGAAGTATATGAGACATAGGTGTAAAGGAGGTACTTATGTGTAGCGCACCTTGATGCCGCCCTCGCGGCCCTTGCGGATGGCCTCGCGGAGGTCTTTCATGCGAGAGGCATGAGCCATTTCGAGATGTGCCTCGTCCTTCTCGTCTGCAAGAATCGCCGACTCGAGTTGGCTGCGTAGGTTTAGTATGATGTGTGTGGTACATGGTGGACAACGCACTTGACTTCATCCTGAAACTCTCTCTCCATCCGCACGAGCGCGGTGAGGGGGCCGCTGACATCCTCCGGGAAGAGGGACAGGTGCCGGCTCACGTCCTCGCCCTGGCGCAGGCTCTCAAGCAGCTCGGGAGGGACATCGTTGGCTTTCGCGAACTTTTCCGTCGCCGAGTGCGAGTTGTCCAATCGAGTTCGGACCTGGTAGAGTGCATTCGTTCGCAACCGTGCAGCGAGGGGTGCGGATAGCGCCTCTGCTCACGAATCAGTGACGTTCCCCCGGGAGTAACCCTCTCGCCTCACCATCATGCAGCGCACGGTACAAGATGCCCGACATATCCTGTGGCTCGTCGACATTCTTCGTCAACTCGGTCGCTTCCGCGCCGCGGTTGGTCGAGGACGAGATGCATCGGCGACCGTGCGCCGCTGAGGACGCGAGCAATGATGAGGGGAGCCTTCTGGCGGCGGCGCGGCTCGCGGGCAGGCGCCGCAGCGAGTGGCGGAGAGGCAACATGGGAATTCTGCGCTCGTTGCGCGAGACGGTGAGCGCCTTCGTCAATGCAAAACTCCCACGGCGGGCGATTCAGGAATTAGTCAGCGGCCCGCGGACTGCCGCGGTAAGCGCCGGCCAATGAGGACGCGTCATTTGCGTCACTCGGTCACGTGTTGAACTTCCCTCCTGCCGCCATGATGCAAACGCGGTTCTACTCACTCTTCTCGGGGTTCAAGAAAACAGTGGTAAGATGGACCTCCTCTGCTTCAAGTGAATCTACCTAACTCCTTCTAAGCCGGAATTGACAATCTTGTACGATGGAATATTGATGTCATCATTCAGCAACTGAACCTCCTTGTCCCGCCCACTCATTCATCTCTCTACTCTATATCGCTTCATATCACGCACGAAAATCCTACCCTCCATTTCTCATCTACCGCAGTCACAACCCTACCTCCCCACCATCCAACTCCGCCCTTAAGCTCCTCCAAGAAGCCGTCTCCCGCCCCTACCCACCCACCCAACCCGCCCGCGGCCCCCTCCACTTTGACCTCGAAGTCGTCCAGGGCCCGCCCACCCAGGACCAGCTCCGCAGCATCCTCTCCTACGTCGCTCCAGGAGGCCGCACCGCGCCCGGCTCCGTCTTCCTCTCCGCGCACCCCTCCGCCGAGTCGGAGAAGCCCGCGGAGGTCGAGGAGATCGCACCGCTGGCGACGCAGAACCCCAATGCTCTGAAGTGGCCGATTGTGGTTGACTGGGCGGCGGGGAGGGCGAGCGTAGGGAGCGTGGATGGGGTGAAAAGTATGCTGGAGGAGTTGCGCAAGGTGCGGGACGGCGAGGCGCCGGCGCCGGAGGAGTACAAGCCGAAGGGCTGGTTCTCGTAGGTTCGAGCTCCGTGCACGCTCTCAAGGGATGGGGCATCACTCAACGAGGTGTCATTCACGCGACTCAGCTTGCATGCTGATTGGACGTCTCTCGACAGAAGGAAATAGTAACTCAATTCAACGTGTACAATACCACATAACTACCAAGGAATCGGACCCTTTACAACCGCCGTATCAGGCTAAAGTAGCATTTGATGTTTGAATCGACACTTTGCACCTTCACATCGAGGCGGGACTGTGCTGCAAGAAGGGATGGTTCACTCGGTCTGATACGCCGCCACTAGCCGCTTCGCATTCTCGCTTGTGGGTACGATATCGCACAAGACTATCTCTGGGTGACTGCCACCCAATCAGCTCGATGACTCTCCATTTCAAGCAGCGAACAAGCAAAATAAGCACCTTGTCAGCCCCGTCGTGTACTTCGCCGTCTCCGGATCGACGGTGATCTCGTTCCCTGCATCGTCCTTCGCCTTACGGATCGTGAGGACGTGCAGCACAGTTGCAATCGCGATGAAAACATTCGCCTCCGCGACGACGCGGCCTGGGCAGACACTGCACAGGCATGTCAAACACGGTCTGCGCCTGACAACAACTTGGCAAGGACGTCACTTACCGCCTCCCAAAACCAAATTGGGCCGAAGGGAGAGGCTCACCGCGCCCGCCCTCCTCGCGCGACAAGTATCGGTCGGGGTCGAAGCGCCATGGATCTGCGTATATGGATTCGTCGTGCGTCATAGCGAAAGCGTTGAAGAAGAGGAGCGATCCCTTCACAGTGATGTTGGTCAAGCAGAAGATGGGTCGGCGAATAGCCGGGGCAATACTGCACCTTGGGTATGAACATCCCATTATACACATCTTCCTTGGTGGATTTATGTGGCGGGCCTGCGAGCAAGATGAGTACGTTCCGACGCATTGAGCTTCCTGCCTATACTGACCCAACGGTGTGACGGGCCAAAATCTGTGAGAGACAAGAGTTCAGGACACAAGGAAAAAAAGTAAATTTAAGCCACTTACCTGAAGGTCTCATACATCACGCGTTCGACGTACGGCAGACCTGGACGGTCTGAAAGTTCGGGCAAGCGATCGGGACCGACAACTTTGTCCAACTCCGCTCGCGCTCGTGCTTGAAGCTCCGGATAGTTCACGATGCCGAAGACGAAGGTCGTCAGTGTATCAAAAGTCTTACCGACCGGCGTCAGGTTTAATTCTGAATACGAGACAGAGCGACCCACCGTATCCGCTCCGGCTGGGCAGCAACAAATAAAATGTCAAATGATCCCGGAGTGTGTCAAAAGGGCGCATACCTGCATACGCCGTCGCACACAAGCCCTTGATCCTCTCCTCAGTCATCTCCTTCGCACACTCGCCCTGCGCCTCCATCTCCTTCAACGCAGAGAGCATGAACGACGGTTGCGCGGTGCCGGCCTCAATATCCGCCTTCACGCGCGCATATGGCATGTCGTACATATTTGTAACAGCGAAGCGCCACTTGCGTACAAAGCCCGTCGAGCCAGTAAGGTCGCACCAGCTGGGGAGGAAGCGCACTGCGAGTATAGTAAGCTGCGATGAGCGTAAGACAAGGAAGAGAATTTCCTACGCCAGGGACATATGTCGACGCCGGTCGCGCCGGGCGTGCCTCCGCCCGTCATGGTCGTACCCACATCGGCGGCTATCTTCAGATAAATATCGTCGAGCGTCTTGATTTCATGCCCTGTGGCAAGCTGTAGTATGATTGCTGTGGCGAATCTGTTTTGCAAAGTGGGTGTATGTTCAAGTCTCAGAGTTCGCGGCCTCGTACCTTCTTAAGCATTCTTGCCATCGCTCTGGGTTCTCGATAATTCCTTTGACGAGCTTGCACGCTTCATTCATCTGTGTAGCGCCGAACCGCGACGCGGCTGATTTGGTGAAGTAGCTCTGAAACAGTCGCCGATGGATGGGGAACGCGGGATCGTCGCTGCTGAGTATCAGCAGGTCTCCGTACCAGCCGAGCCTACGGAAGTTGTCAGGGCTATTGTCAGTCTAGCCGTGAGCAGCTGTATGCACATAGTGAAGAACGCGAATTGCGGCCGGTCACTGTGAACAGAGCCGCGTTTATCCAGAAGGTCAACAGCGGCTTGCAAACTGTTGACGACGACGATGGGTTGGCCGAGCATGTTGACGTAGATCAGATCAGAATCTTACAGAGCCGTTCAGCGTCAACGGAAAATCCAGCCTGCAAAGCAGACGCACTGTACTCCTTGCCCCATTGGTAGTAAGCCCGCTCTGCGCCCGTCTGGGGGATGACCCGTAAATGACCGAGTAGCGGCTCGGCGGGAGGCCCAGGCGGAAGTGGAAGTCCCTTGGTAGAAGGCCTCTTCAACAGCAGATATAACACGTACGCGAGCGCACAAGCAACGAAGTCTTGCGCAGTAAGGGCAGGCATGACGGAAGAAGAGAAGGAGAGGCAGTGACTGTTGGAGGACGCATCAGACGTTCCGCCCACTTATAGGCGTCGAAGGCCTACTAGAAGTTGGTGCGGGCCGACAGCCGAAGTCGCCTGAGGGTGCCGCGCCAAGGTGAACGCCGAAATGCAGACTCGTGTTCCGAGATGTATTCAAGGTACAGAAGGATAGTTTGAGAGCACTTTCGGGTATGTGAAGCCCCGCCGGCAACGAGCATGGTACTGCTGTCGATTGTGAGTGACGCCTTGCAGTGATTCGTACCGAGTTCCCACCCGGCAGCCTCGCATTCCAGGTCATGAGGGTCTCAGCACTTCATGACCTAACCTGAGCTGCGGAACAACAGTCAGTCATTGCCCGACCATGCGCGACGAGGTCCTCTCCGCAAGTTCAAGTTGAAGGTAAAGCATTAAAGATCAGAAACCGATTTCTACTATTGATTTTCCGGCAAGTTCAACATGCCCGAAAGTATGTTGTCCCTATGCTCAGAAATCCTAACAGAAGAGACCAGACGGGCGACTCACTGCCTATCACGAATGGCCGTCACTCGTTGATCGTGTAACATTCTGTGTTAAGAAGCCGACGGTCTGCACTGGCGGACCATCTCGCTGACAGTGCATGCTTCAGTTGTCCAAGAGCCAGGTGAATGGTACTACGCCCCGGGTGTTAAAGAGATTGTATGTTCAAGCTAGTCGCCTTGCACGCATTCAGGGTGTTGCATGGCAGAGAGAAGCGGCGCAGCTCCTGGTGAGGGTATAGAGGGCAAAGACTTTTGACGACGGAATGCGGAACGTAGTAGTGGAATAAAAGCAGAGAGGATTGGTCGATCTCGGTCTCAGTCTGCGCCACATACATTTTCACACACCCACGTGATTCAGATGAGAGCGATGTTTGCTTCCTAGCACTGCACATTTCAGGACGAACAGATCCGCAGGAGCGCGATGGAACATAAATCAGCCAGCACAAGTATGAATATTATGCAGGTGGGAATTGTAAGGCTCGTCAGGCGATACTTATCACCATAAGTAAATGGTTCCCCACTGGGCCTTCAGAGCTCTCCTCTGTCGCTGCTTTCGGAGCGCTGCTTCTCTTCTGACACCGGCTCTGAGACTCCATGTGACTCCAGCCGGGAAAGTAGTGTCACCCCCCGCCCAGATGCTTGGTGCGCCGACTCCGTCATGGATGCCCGCTGCCACGGCGAATCCGTCCTGGATGACCGGTATGCCGTCGAGTCCGGCTTCGACTGATACGCCCCAAAATCTCCTAGGTCATCCCCTGTCGACGTCTCCCCCCTCCTGCCGGTGACGACAAAGCCAATGGGTTCTAGCGCCTGCGACACCATTGCGGTATCTTGGGGACGGAACACCGTGTCCGTGTGCGACTTCTCCAGCGCGACGAGAATAATGATGGTCGTCGGATACAGGCCCTGCGCGTATTTTTGTGTGAGCTGGATAAGTTCACGACGACTTATGGTTTCGAAGACGCACAGCGACGCTGACGGCCACGCTCAGTAATAAGATGTTGGACCGCTCGGAGAGGACATCTACTCCTGCGAGGAGGAGGAATAGCTGCCATGAATGCAATCAATACCCCGGGAACAGTCTGGAAGCGGAGACGCACGCACCCATAGCAAACAGTACACAGTTCCAGACTCAAAAATGAGCAGCAGGGTGCGCTCAATGCTGCTCGCAGAGCTGCCATTGCCGAGGTATACCTTGACGTTCTTCCGGTAATCCCTGCGGCGGTGTAAGAGTTCCAGTCTCTTCCATCGAGAAGAAAGGCGCGCATACCAGACTTTAAGAGCGACCAAAACGCAGGCAACGATGTTCGTGAATAGTAGAGGAATGGTGAGAATCGGGGACGTGTTCTCGGGTCCTTTGAAGTCCTACGACGGGAGTAAATTGAAGAGCTCGAAGCGGGTGACGATGAACATACCACACCCAGGCGGCCGAGAAACATGAAGACCGTGCTAACAACGGTACCCCCTACGTTGACGCATCAGTGTAAAGACGAAAACTGCACGGACCGCATACCAAACGAGCCAAAGAGCGCCAAAGCGAGGGTGACGCGCGGCCACAGCTTGTCTGGATATAGAACCCATGCGCGCCACACAACGATAACATCGCTGAGAAAAAGCTACCCGATGAAGTTGATCAACTAAGCGCATTCTCGTGCATTCTCGAGACCCACATTCGCGCGTAACCCAACATTGCTGGCAATATTCAGCCTCAACATGTATTGGCGGTCCACAGGTAGGTCGTCGTAGTAGGCATATGAGCCCATAGAGACCGCATAGTACTCGGTGCTGCAGACAATGGAGCCGACGGAGAAGCCGAACATGATTGTGGTCATAACGAGCAGCCAGCGACGCGCTTGAGAAGAGCGTAAGCCCTTCTGTCTAGACGAAGTTAGGCGCGTGCAATCGCGGGGAACGACAAAGGGTAACGCACATCAAGAGGTAGGCCGACATGATGAAGAGCGCGCCGTGAAAGCCTGAGTGGCACGTTGAGTCAAACCTATGCAGAACGCAGAGATAGGACGCACCTAGGACAGCCATCTCGCACGAGGTGGCTATAAAGTTCGCTCGCAGTGACTCTACAGATGCCGTCCGCAATCCGTACGTTGGACCGTCACCCGTCATAGTGCAAAATGGTGGGTGGAGCCTAAGGGAGGGGAAGAGGGGAGGGAAAGAAGCGCGCGAGAGCGGTCGATCCTTTCTCAATACATACTATATGTATGTATGTCTGCTGAGGCGCTGATTAAGATTGTTGGAGGCCTTCTATCATCAATATTTCAATAGCGAAAGAAGCTCTGGAGTCTGCTTCACCTTTGCGCGGTGCAATCAGGTCGAGAAGCCTCCGGGCATGAGTGGCGTCAAGGAGGGAGGCCTTTTAGGCAGTGAAACTGTCGTCTAAGTCCGGGGACATCGGGATTGAGCTTGAGCGCCCGGCGAGATGCCGGGCGCTCGACGGGCGCTCGATGATCAACTTCAGAGCACAGACTTGCCACGGACAAAGTGAGTGCCGAGAGGGACAGCATGTCAAGGACTTGAAGTGGACGGACGCACAGACGATTGCGGGCAGGCTGTAACGTACATACGCAAGTTCGTCCGATCTCTGACGCGAGGACAAGGGAAGGCAAAGGGAAGGCGCGTAAGTTGGTGGACCGCGTGGTGTAAGGTGGAACTACGGCTGGCGGACATACTATTTCTCACGGTCCGATCATGACGGTAAACTTCAAGTGCAACCAAGCCTACATGTAACGGCGATGTCGATGAGCAAGAATCACTGACATGAAGAGGAGCGGAAGTTTCGCAGACAAGTCTCGGGAGTCGGGATCGTCTTGACCTCGGTATATTCTTTGCCCTGCTATGAAGACCTTCCTGTATAGGGACTGCGCGTCAAACGCTTAGGTGGTTATGAAGTTGTCGTAGACGGCCTGCCACCGGTACTCAGCACGATACAGGTAGTCAGTCAATCGAAGCCGCTGAGACGTTGACCGGGTTCGAGTCATCTCCCGCACTGATGTCAGAAGGGCATAGGGTCTTCCTGCGCTCTCATCTACATAGTACTTACTGAACAACGGTCGTCGACTATGAATCTCGGATTGAAAGACGTGCATGTCCTCATCACAGGTGAGTGCCAATCAGTCTTAATATCAGTGAGAAGCAATTGATCCAGATGCGCAGGAGCTAGCGGAGGGATTGGGCTTGCGACGGCCAAGGAATACCTAGGCAAGTGCCACTGCCAGCAAGCACACCCCCCTGCCCAATCATCCTGATTCACTGCCCTCGTCCAGCCCAAGGCGCCAAGATCACTGCGCATTACAACACCAACAACAGGACCCTCGCCCCCCTCCTCGAAGCGCACGCCGACGTGCTGCACGCCGTGCAGGCCGACGTCTCCCAGGAGGATGCCGTCGCGCGCCTCTTCACGGAGGCATCAGCACGCTTTGGTCCCGTCCAGATCGTCATCGTCAACCACGGCATATCCCCCGAGCCCGAGACGCCCGTCGCGGACATGTCCTTGGAGCGCTGGCGGCGTACGCTGACTGTCAACCTCGACGCCGTCTTCCTAGTCACGCGTGAGTACCTCCGTGGGCTACGCGTCGCGAGCGACGAGGCGAAGGCGAAGGCTGCGATTATCCTCATCGGGTCGACGTCGGGAAAATATGGAATCGTGAGTGCTCCTCCATAAAACACGGTCGTCTGTAGATGGGGCTGATCAGGGAGCAGGCGGGCAAGGCGGACTATGCGGCCACGAAGAGCGCGATGATGTACGGACTCACGCTGACGCTCAAGAACGAGATTGTCAAGATCGCGCCCCTTGGGCGTGTAAACTGCATTGCGCCTGGCTGGGTGTGGACGCCCATGGCAGAGGTACTCAAGGAGCAACCAGAGAAGATGTTCAGGGCACTCGCGACGTATGTACATGTACTATCGTTCGGGGTCGGTACTCACAGATGATCAAATCCCAGAATGCCGCTGAAGAAGATTGCCACAGCCGAGGACGTCGCGAACCAGATCGTCATATCCTCTTCTGCGAAGGTGTCAGGACACGTCTCTGGCCAAGTCATCATGGTCGAGGGAGGCATGGAAGGTGCGCTATTCGCCTACCTGCTTATACGGCAAGGCCAGATAGCTGACGTTCTTACACAGGCCGCTTACTCAACCTCCCGGAGGACATCGCCAAGGAACAAGCAGGAGCAAATTGATTAGGTGTATAGTTTGTAGGGGTTCGATGTGAGGATACAACAGTATGTATGTACAGCAACAACATATGTATGTGTAGGCGTGCCGCGTACAAAGTATGATTATAAGAATGTACGCGCGAGATGGTCCATCGCACGCGAGATAGTCCAAACGGCTAAACAGAGCAGCTAAGGAAGGTGGTTAGGAAGGCGCCGCCAGCGCGACCTGACTCGCAAACTCGTACGATGGCGCTGTGAAAGCACGCGGTCGTGGTCCAGGTCCGTACGCCCGTTGCGATCTCCACAGGCTGCACGAGCAGTGGGCCCGCATCCCGCGACGCAAAGCTCAGCACGTCGAAAGGAAACAGCACCACCTCGTACTGCATGACACGCCCATCAGCACCAAACCACGACTCCTCACCAACTCAGCCCACTCACCTCAATCTGCCAATGCGCCAAACTCGTACTCGGCTTCAGGTCCTCCTTCAAATGGATCTCCCCGTCCATGCAGCGCCTATACGTATGCTGCGGGGCGCCTTCCCTCGGCCACCAGCTCGCTGTCTCGTACACGCTCGTCGACTCCTGCCACCCATCCTCGTCGAGCGCGCGCCCAATGTCGGACTTGTAGCGCAGCCGGCGCCGCAGGCGGGCGACAATGGCGGTAGGGGAGGAGAGGAGGTCCAGGGCGCTGGCGTCGTGAGCCTCGAGGATAAGCGCGCAGGGGATGACGCTGCCACGGGTGTAGCAGAGCTGGAGAGGGACCGTAGGTGAGTGCAAGCGTTGTGATAGAATTTATGACAATACACGCACGGGCTGTGCAATGGAAAACTGCGAGGCCACATGAATACATTTTGAGTAAATTGCGGCTGGCGGAAGTGAGAAAATGGCTCACACTGCAAGTCACCTCCACTTCCCGTTGACCCGCTATCGCACCACGAGTGACGACGGAGCGCGGCGTATGCCAGCCATCTGGGTCAACGTCGGGCGGCGGTATCGAGTGGTGCTCCTTGTATGCAAGCTGCCGCGCAGAAGAGGCTGGCGGTGGATGGCTCAGCGGAGCGTAAGCTATTTCAACGGGTAATCTACCGGGCATCGTTAGCTGGTCTTGATCCGAACAGTCTGAGAAAATGAATAACAACTCACCTGATATTACTCTTGAACGCCCCCCTCGCCACATGCAGCACAACATGATACCTCACCCGCACCGGCTCGTGGCGCTCCCAGAACCCGGCAGGCAGCGCGTAGTTGCGCTCGCGCGGCGGCGTGCCGACGGGCAAAACCACGGCGCGCGGAAGACGCACGGCGAAGGGCCACTCGTAGGTGCCGCGGAGCTTGCCGTTCCACTGTCCCGCAACCGCCTCGCCACGCGGATCGCCCATCTCGCGCGTCCACGGCGTGGCAAAGACGTCGAGGAAGGTGAAGGGGGCGGCAGCGCCTATAGAGAGCTGCCCCTGGACCGTAACTCTTACCGAGTGTATCGTCTCCGTACTTTGCAGGTTTAGCGACACCATGCCGCTCACCATGGCGCCCTCACGTGTGCCGCCCCCTTTCGCATGCCCATGGAATTCGGCGCGCGTGACGCTCTCCTCCGCCTGTGTATCCGGCTCGACGAACGTTGGAGTCGACTTGGATAGATTGGGGTCCGCGAGCAGTGTGAGCGTCCCCCATGTCTTTCCCCTGCGTGTCATATGGTAGGTATAGGCCTTTGGACCTTGCGGGGGATCGCTGTAACGGCCCTCCGCGCCATTGTGACGATCATGCCCTCGGTCGCTATGTCGTCGCACGGGTGTATAGGACAGGGCGTCCCTCTCCTCCTGCAAGGAGTGCGTACGATAATCGTGCGCCATGGCCGTCTATTGGGGGTATCGGGAAGGTGGGAGGAAGTCTGCAGAAAATAGGAAGATGAGGTTGAAGTATGCGGTGGCGCAGAAACGCTAGGGAATCTCCTGGCACATTAGTTCACCTGACTGATGGTTCTGGATCGGTACAGCTCACCTGCACCTCTAGCGGGGTATATGGGCCTTCAAGGTTTAACTGGCGAATGCTATGGGAGTAGAATGACCGGCGCAATCCGTCCCTACGAGATGACGGGAGGAAAAGAAAGTGAAGACATGATCGTCGCGAGTGAACAATGAACTTCCGCGGGCGATCGGTGGATGACCTCACTGGCCGCTATCCGGTCTCGGAAGTTCAACATTCGATACCGATGACAGCGCTGCATATCGACCATAACGGTGGATGGACGGCTCACAACAGGGCAACCAACGGCAAGAAGCGGCGAGACGCCCAGCTGCAGTGAAATGCAATTACTTTTATATGTACTATGGAAAGAACAAATGAAGCGGTAAAGATGTTGTGCGTATATAGATACATATGTCTTCCTCAGAGATGAGGTAGGAGTCTTCCTCAAAGCAAAAACGAGGGATCGCCCGACTGAGGCCAATGGTGATCCACACCAGGAACGAACAAGGAGTCCCCGTAGTCGAAGTCAACAGAGGTTCAGAAGGGACAGGGGAAGAAGAAGTCCAATGCTACAAAAACCGACCACACCACGCCACCCAGCCACAGAGAACGATATCGACGTCAACGATAGCCTGGTTTGCGGGCAGGTATCAAAGGCGCTTCAGGGCCTTCTTCCGCTTCTCTGCACCCGAAGACGCGCCTCCGGTCGCTGCGCGCTTGACCGCCTTCGTCGCCGGCGCGGCCGCCGCCGCTCCTCCCACATTGCTGTCTGCCGTACCCAGAGGTGATGGTGATGGGTGATGGTCCTCTCCGCCAGCGTTCGACACCTTGAATGGGACCTGTGGCACCGCCGTCGGCGCAGGGGAAGCGGATTTGCGGGAGGTGGGCGTCCGGGATGGCACGGAGAGAACGGGAGTCGTTGGCGTCCCGGCAGTTGACGGCGGCTTCGATGAGGGCGTGGTAGACGTTGCGGAGGTGGAGGCGGCCGGGGTATCGAACACGGCGGGCCTCACGCGTGCATGAACGCTCGTCATGAGCTTTGCGCGGCTGCAGTACGAGTTGTAGTCCTCGAGCAGCAACTTGCCTGCCTCCTCGTCGAGCGCGGACTCCGGGTTCGGGTGGATGAGCAGGCACTTGACGGTGACGAGGATGTGGCCGATGCCGTACGACGCCTGCCAGTCTTTCTTGAGCGTGTTCACGCAGATCTCGCCCGCGTTGGACACGTTCGGGTGGAAGATCTTCGTCGCCATCCAGCCTGTCGTCTGCGTCAGCTCCTCGCGCACATCCAGGTGTGTGAGCACGCACATTTCGGGGGAGCCGCTGGGAACTCTTCTGTGAACTTGAACTTGACGCTAAAGTAGCCACCCGCGTATGGAGTGCCCTCTGTTGGGAATTGTAAGTGGCTGCTCGCGCGCGAGCCTCACCACGTACCTGGGCCCTCAATGACGCCCGTCACGTCGAGCATGTTGTCTTCGTGCGTCTGGATCCGGATGCCCTCTGGCGGCGTCCGCTGAAGCTCAGAGATCTCGCGCATAAGACGGCGCAGAACTGCGGGGGGAACGGACTGCGAGAAAAAGGTCAGCCATCGTCGTCGTCGTCCAAGACAAGTCGCTCACCATGATTGCGAGCGCGCGGGACTATTTGCGTGGTTTGGGTCGTGGTGGTTGAAGTTCAAAAGGGGTGCCGCGAGAAAAAGGGCAGCTTTGTTTGAGTAAATAATCACACGTGACAAAGGAGCCAAACCACGAGGCCCCACGTCGGGCCGTCATTCCGAGCCCAATTTCTGAACGCAAAGAACCCCCAAAAACGGGCTTTCCAAGAAATGCTCGGCGTTGGCCGCAGAAAAGGAGTTTTCAAGCAATTTCGAAGGGGGCCTGCCGAGGACGGCATTATGCGAACTGGCTCGTTTGCTTCCTCCAGTTCGTGCACAGAATGTCGGAGACGCGCCAATTACCCCTCATGTTCTCTCCTGACCCTCAATTCTGACATCGCATGACCCATCGAGAGGGCAGAGGCAGCAGAGGAATCCAAGATTACACCTCATTGTTCTCGGATCGCGTCATACCAACCTTCTCTCTGACTTCCATTGTCCTCTATACACTGAGCGCGCATACCAAGGATGGGATCCCGAATGGCGGACGAACCGCATCTGCCTACGGAGCTGCTCATCTACATCATCCACACTGTACTTGCCGACAGCTTCCACACCATCTTCAGCGTCGGCCACGAGGAGGAGGTCGAATGGCAACTCAACGTGATCGCAACGCTTTCCCGCACGAACTCCGTCTTCCGCCACATTGTCGCGGACAGCGTCAGGGACCTCATGGACCTGAAGCCTCCCCCTACACAAGAATTCCGGTGCGTGTTTCCTCGTCTTCCCCCATGACCCCACACTGACGCTATACCCCATCGCCTTTCCTCTTCTCCTTGTCCCCTCGACTCCCACATGCAGCGCCCGCGAATTCCTCGGTGACCTCCTCGCCCTCGGCAAGCAACAGCGTGACCCCAGTATTGGACCCTCCTCCACCGCCGACCGCGCTCACCGCTTCCTCTCCACCCTCCTCAAGGGCTATCAGCAATTCGTGCTCATGATCGCCCTCCGCACCATGTTCCACCGTCTCGGCAAGGCCAAGACGGACATCATCCCGCTCAACGCACTGGTGGACCGGGTGACCGCGAAGATGCTGTCGCAGCTGACAAGGGTGCGCCCGCGCGCGCTGGCGGGGCCGCTGAGGCGGATGGCGGAGACGGAAAGGCGATTGAGTCGGATACGTGCGTAGCACCGCGCTGGTGATCTGCGTAGAGGGGTGTTCACAGAAGCGCAGTGAGTCGGGGGACGAGTGCTTCGGAGGTGCTGCCGAAGCTGGTCGATTCCTATACGGACTCGCCGTCTTCTGTGCGTCATCTTCAACTTCAGTTTATGAGTCCATCGCTGACCGTCTCCAGACCTGCATGCAACAGCTGCACAACGCTCTGCGTGAGCTGGAGATCTGCACTGACGAGCACGTCTACGTAATGCACAACTACCAGTACGCATCGACCGTCGTGCCTTTCTTTCGGGTGAGTCTGCACGTCGTTAGCGACGCCTGTTTGTGAGAGAGGCTTTTCCTCAATATTGAACTCCTCGTGCCAACTCTCCACGATCTGCTCTTTCCCCTTTCTCGCTTGGGGCCAACAGATTTATACTCATCCTCGTCGGCAGGTACTCGGCATCGCGGAGGATGCGCAGAGCCTGGACAATCTTCTCGCAGTGCGCCAAGCTCACAGCATGTGTGCATCGAACGATTTGCCCGCCGACCTGCCAACCGAAATCGTGGGCCCGCACGCCCTGCGTGAGGCGACCGACCTTATCGCGCGCTATGACCGCTTGCGAGAGCGGTGGGACGCGCTGGATCCGGGGACCGCGTTGGTGTGCTTGCCGTTGCCGATGTAGCTGATGGGCCCGCCGAAGGGATCAGGAGTACATTGCGAGGCGCAGTGTCCTTGTGAGAATGGAGAGACGTGCACACTGCAGTGCGCCCTACTTTACCTGTGCGTGGCAAGCTTATGGAGTCGTATTTTGCTTTGTGTACATGTATGCTTACTTAACGATGTCAGGATCGGTCTTTTATACGGCACCTCATTATCATACGAAGCCCTGGAATAGATGTCTTCAAGCGTCATATGTCGAGTCTGATGATATAGAAGCAAGTACGCATTCCGGTCTGCGTCAGAAGACAGATATCAAGAAAGGACGACTTGACGACGAGGTGCATGCGCCACCACTGCTCTCCAGCTATAATGCTGACCAAGCTCTGGAAATATGTAAGTCTGGCCCAGGTACGGACTGCCAGGACAATTTGGTGACTTTGCTCGGCTTTGGCAGGCTCAGAGATTCTGGAGTTTGCCCGGTGGAAGCCGATCGCGTCTGGCAGCGGTTGCACCCCAGCACTCTACTTCGAGGGACAACGTCTCTAGTCAGCGTACCGACTTATATTCGTCGCCATCTCTTGCTCTACCGGTAGCGTCCTCTCCAGCGCTGGGCGATTACAGTCGTTCGTCCGGCTACAGTCGCGCAGCTTCACCCCCGACAGACGCGCAGATCTTGAACGGAATCGTGGGCGAGGCATATGTGAGTTCGCTTGCATCATGAATGACCTACACTCACATTTCGTTCACTCGACATAGGTCTACCACATCCTACAGGCGCATCTGCCTGGCTTTACCGAGGAAAACTGGACGAGCGAGCTGCGCGGCAAGGTCAAGGGCACGGGGTCCTTCGACGGGGTCGCGCTTGCCGACTTCACGTACCGCGATGAACAGGGCATGCTCACGGGCATCGTATTCGGTGAGGACAAGCAGCGCGCATGGGCGGAAGCGTGGCCCACCTACCACTTGGAGGTCAAGTCGACGTCTGGCGGGCAAGGCAACGTGTTTCACATGAGCGCCTCGCAGTTGCGTGCGGTGAGTACACCGGCGTTGGGTGAAGGCGTGTGCGTGTTGTGCTGAGCTGGCTTCACAGGCGCGCGAGTTGGCTATTGAGCCGGATACAGGCGTGCCACCGCAGCATGTATACGCACTCGTGCATGTTACTGAGGTCAACGATGGGCCCAAGATGACGATCATCAAGGAACCGCACCGCGCGCTATACACGGGGGTCTTGCGCATCGCCTCGGACGTTGAGATCGGGCGGGCGTAGACGAAGGACATAGCACGAATCTGGCCTGAAGTCTAAGCAGAGAACCCACTGTATCACTAATTCCTGAAGCGCAGTGTACGAGATGTATCCTATGGCGCACTGTATTCCTTTTCGACAGAACTCCTAGTCAAAGTATAGCCCATCAATCCATCAAGCTTTCTGCATCGAGCGGCGCAGCTGCTGGAAGGCAGGGGGCTCATGCAGTGGTGGTCCCGCAGTACGGCACCGTGCAGCCGACCCAGGTGGTAACTGTGGTTGGCTCGCCCGTCACGGTCGTTGCCCAATCGGTGATCGTCCAGGTATAGGAAGGGTCCGGTGCAGCCGTAACCTTAGTTGAGGTGGTCGTGGTGTACGAGCTGCAGCGTCCGCATCAGGAGAAATAGATCACGGGCGAGGATGATGAATGGGCGATTGAGGATGAGTGAGAATAGACGATGGTCAGCCACTTTTCCCAGAGTATAGCAATGTCTTTACGCACCTGCAAGGTGACCCGTTCACCTGACGTGCGCTCAGCGCCGGCGTCGGCGTTGGCGTGATCGTCACGTACACCGTCGAGTGTTTAGTAGTCACTAAACCTCACGGATCAACCTCTGGCTGCACCTACCTCAAAGCGGAAGAAGACGCACCACCCTCAGCGTACGCGGTGACCGTCGCCCCGGGATAGAATACTGTCGATGTAGCGACAGAGGTGATCGTGCACTGTGTCGATCCACTGGCAGCGACGCTCACGGCGGCGAGAGCGAGGCCGGCGATGGCCTTTGCGTTGAACATCATCGTGATAGATGTTAGGATTGAGGTGACGGTTGGCTTGCGGAAAACAGGATTACAAAACGTCGCGCGACCGCCACCTCTTTATATGCGCACGCCTCGCGCTGGTTCATCGGGGGTCGTTGCCGGCCAGGCCAGCCCGCAAGTTGCAGTAGACGTGGTCATGAGGAAGCCACGTTCATACAGAAGGCAGCAGGTTGAACGGGCGGAATGACTGCGTCCGCTCTGTGTCAATTGAAGGTGCGACAGGTACCGGTAGGGTTCCGCAAGCTCGGAGGAGGTCGCGGAATCGAAGGTCAGCGCGGACGGATGCCATCTGGGGTGCGGGTTGACGACAAGATGCAAATCGAATACGGGAGTGAGCTTGAGGAGGCTTGAGGCTGCGGCGAGCACAGGAAGACCGTATGTTCGTGAACCAAGAATGGATTATGTTTGAGCCTTCCATGGATTCGCACGCCGCAAAACATGGAAGCGTTGGCGAACAGAGACCTCGCGCGGCTATTGTGGTTGGTCCTTGTTGTGTGTCAACTTCGGCGATTGCCGTCGGGAATACCCGTCGACTGTACGTGATCTGCGCTAACGCCGCCCTGACGCCGCCACCCGTCCTGAACTTCAACAGCGCGCCCCGAACCTATCTTCAACGGCGTCTCATACATCTCACAGGTGAGTTCGATGAGAGCCTCTCCCTGCAGCTGCGACGATAAGGCTTGTGGACCCGCCCATGATACGACCACAAGCTTGCACACTAAGCAACAAGCCTTCACGCTATGCGATTGCCATGTCAAGAGAGTAAGTAGTGTGTGGTGGTGTGGTGTGTAGCAATATGGCAGCGCAGTGCAGCATAACGTACATGGTCATGATTATGTAGGAAGTGGTGATTCACTTACAGCGTCAGTATAGTATAGGTCGCCCCTCGCGCGAACCTTCCCCCGTCCGATAAAGTATTCCCCTGGAGGAAACAAGCCCCACTATGAGAACTCATCGTTCCTCTTCTTCATACCGTACTCCCGCTTCCTCGGCTTCTCCGTGTCTGAGCGGACGGCGTAGGTCAAGCCGAGGGGCGTGCCCGACGCGAGGGAGAGGCCGTTGAGCTCGTTGAGCGCCGCGGTGGCGGCATCGACGGTTTTGAAATCGACCCAGCCGTTGCCCTTGAGCCTCTTCTGTTCCGTGCGGACTGTAAGGAGGGTCACAGTCAGAAGAAGTCGCAAAAGCAGGTAGACATGCGCGTAAGGGAGACAAAAAGCAGGATGTGCAAAGGATTACAGGACGTCGCGAGGCATGTTGGCCGAACAAGAACGTTTGACAACTAGATGAACATAGCGATGATACGCACAGAAGTAGATGCTGAAGATGTCGTTCTTGTACTTGCTGAAGGCCTCGTGCAACTCCTCCTCAGGGCCCTTCATGCCGAAGAAGTACAATTTGCTGGACGGCATATCTGAGCGGCGGGCGCTACCCCTGATGTTGGACTGGGCGTAGTCGAGGCGCATGCGGCGGTTACGCAGCCAGATGGCAGACTGCATGTGGTCCTCCATGGCACGCTGATGCAAGTCAGCCATGGCTACCGCAATGGGTTCTTGGTAGCTCACCTTCGCTGACTCTATGTCCTTATACTGCACGTGGCAGAAGCCGCGTGCCGTACCGTCAGTGTTCACACCTAACCAGGGCATTAGATACAACTCTTAGTGAGATAGGAAGAGATACGCACCGGGACGGGTGTTCTCAATCTCTCCGTACGGTGAGAAGACCTCAACGATTTCCTCCTCGGTGCAGTCGTACGGAATGTTGCCCACAAAGAGACACCTATGTGGGTTCGGGTTCTGATTCCGCGGAGGACGTGACTCTGAACAAAAATGCCTCGTCAGTCGAAGAACACCTTCTAACGGAAGCATAACAACGCACCCCGCCCGGCCCTCTCCCGAGGCTGCCTGAACCCCTGCTCCTCCGACTGCAGCGGCGCCTGGTCCTCCGGGTTCGGTCCCCGGTGAAGCTGCGGCGCGGCTCCGTCGTTGAAGTGCTGCTCGTTGTACACGGCCCGGCTCGTGGAGAGCATCCTGTACGCGTTCTGCAACGCGACCGCGCGGCAATTGCGCGATATAGCGAGCGCATTGCGTGTTGCCGCGGTCGGCGGCGGGAACGCACAGGCGATGCGGGCGGACTGGGGAACGAGGGAGGCGGCGGCGCGGAACATTTTGGCGTGCGGGAAGGAAGGGGCTGAAAGTCTCGACCGCGCGGGGAAATTTTGGTGAACGTGTTTTGTGGCGCCGTGTGAAACTGGCCGGCATCGGCCGGATAATACGGCTGGCTCAGCGGCGAGCTCAGTTGGCGGCGAGAAATTCCTCTTTTCCTATTCCATTCGTGGTCTCCATCCATAGGCACCTGAAGGGTAGTGTCCTGTCCACATCACTTGTGTGACCTGAGGTTTGTGAACAGCATTCCTTCGCTGAGAACAGCCCACACTGGCAGCCGACTTGGATGGTTGTGACTCTTAACTACGCGAGCAGCATCTGAAAGGACTACAAGTTTGACACGACTTCTAATTTCTAACCCTCTGAAGGCAGAACTGCGAACTCAGCCTGTCCAATGTCTCGAGATCTAAATCCATACGCGTCTGAGGCTCTATGGCGGCAACTTCGACAGCGTTCAGTCGGCCCTTGACAAGACTCCAAGCTTCCTTCGAGATTTGGACGCGCGCCGTTCCATCTGTGGTAGCGATGCGCGTATAGAGGGAGATCCTATTGACAGGGGCTTTGAAGTACGTGGATGCAATTTCAACAGCACGCTAGAGGACGATAAATAACTGCTTGTGAATACAGTCGACCCAGTGAGCTCCGGGAAGGCGCGCACCTCGTAAGTCTCCGGGACGGACGAGATGACGGTCTTGTGCTCGTCTGCGAAGAGGAACAGCCCGTCGAGGTTGGCGAGCACGCTGGCGCTGTTGTGGGCCATCTGTGGCGTTGGCAAGGTCAGTTTGTAAATATTGAATGGTGACCGACTTGACTGACTGGTGCAGTAAGCAGGGAGTTGAGGAGATGGGAGACTTCCGTATGTTTTGCGCGCCTTTATACCGTAAGTTCCATCTGCCACGAAATCGCGACAAAGGCCATCGAACAAAGGAGCGCTCCCTTTCGTTCCCTCTCGAATCACATCTTTCATCAAAAGCGGCTCTGGGGCGGCTCCTTCTGTCATTGAGGCTTGTATTCTATGGGTCGACGCCTGTACTCCTTTGTTGCTTCAACGCTTGTTGCCAGTATGGTTCATGACGGCGCGACGTGTCCAGATGCGCCTTCGATGGAGCAGAAAGGTAGACAAAGATATCAAAGCTATACTATACCACCGCATATCCCCCTCCGAGCGCACCGCCAGCTTCTATCCGGCAACAAGGCGCCTTGAAGCTTCAAGGTCCAAGCCGCTTATCATAATCACTTGAAGCTGTAAGGGAGCGGCTGCCCCACCAGACCTCCAGAGTCTCTACCCCTTCCTCCGTGAGCTGCCTCCAAATTCTGAGTCGCATATAACTTCTTCAAATTGTAGCTTGCCAGGGTGGCCTGGGTCGCTCTCTTTCCTGAGGCGCGAGCGGATTGTACGCCACCTGGACCATCAGCCAACACGGCAGGCGCTTTACGGTTGGCGATGACAACTTCGACGCCGTTGATTTGCTCTTTGACGCGAGCCCAAACCTCCTTCGAGATCTCCGCACGCTTCCAACCATCCTAAGTCGGGATGCGTGCGTAGAGAGACACTCTGCTTGCGGAGGCCTCAAAGGCTTTCGACGCGGTGTCGATAGCAGCAGGCTGCAACTTGAGTTTCAGCGGCTACGTCCCTTTGTGCAGACTAGCACGGGCCATGTAGGGAAACAAGACGAAAGGTACGCACCTCGAACGACGCCGGAACCAGTGAGATGATTGTCTTGTGCTCGTTCTCGAAGATGAAGGTGCCGTCGAGATCGAAGATCTTGTTGCTGTATTGGTGCGACATCACTGGAGGAAGTTGAGTGCGGGCAGTTCACCGAAATTTTAAAACGAATTGACCGACTGAATGAAAGAGCAGATGAAAGCAGCCGGAGGACGTCGCTTCCGAGTCGCCGCCTGCACGCTCTATATACCGTCAATTGCAGCGGACGAGGTTGGCGCTTGAAGGAAGCGCAGCCAAAGGGCCGCTTTCAAGGTCAAAGACGTTGATAGGCCGCCTACAAAGACAATAAAGCCAAGTCGTGTTATCAAAGGACAGCGCAGCAGAAACATTCCCTCGCGCTCCTTCTCGAAGCACGTCGCTCACGTATGCGCCTCCTGATATCACTGGGGCTCGCCTGTTCACCGTTCTGTGCGTATATCCCCTGATCATCCAGTGCTTCATGTCAAGCTTACAACGGGCGTGACGCGTTGTGCCGAAGGTGCAATAACTCTATACATTCATTCTGCATCCTTTCAATTCACAGCAAAGTCAGTACACCACCTCCACTTGATGTATCCGCCAATTCCCCTCCTGCACCCGACAATGATCATCCTCCGGAATCCCCATCTGATCCAACCGCTCCTCCCCCAGGACCACCCGCCCGTCGAACCTGTACTCGCGCTCCCACTGGATACTGATGTACGGCGTCACCGTACCGTCGGGCTTGGTGAATGGCAGGCAGTCCAACATAACGCCCCACCCCTCCTTGACAAAACTGCCGTCTTCCTGCATCACCTCCCCCCATAGCTCGTCGAACGTCGCACTGCGCTTCACAGTCCGCTCCACCTGGACGCTCCGCCCGTCCTTTGGGCTGCGGTACGTGAAGGTAACCCGCGCCAGGGTTTGTGGCACCTTGTCCCGACTCCACAGCCTGGTGTTGGCTCGCTCGTCCTCGGCTTGGAGAGAGGTGTGTTCGTCTGGGTCCCTGGCATCGGCTGATTTCCAATCGTCAGTTGAGCTCCTACTACGGTCAATAGGGCACATACTATGGACTGCATCCTTGTCATCTTCTGCATCCGCTCGCATTGAGACGGAGGGCCTTAACGAGGCGGATGCCCTCGTCACGTTGGACTGTGTTACCGAGTCAGACGCCCGAGAGACTCCTGTCGCTTTGTCGTACAACAAGTGAGCACCGCGACCGTCGTCTGACGGTTTCCGAAACACGAACCTAACTCTAGAGCGCGAGCGCCCTGGACTTGCTCTATACCGCCACCACGAAAGCCTCGTGCTTCGTCCGCGCCGTTGCGCAAAGCTGGCGCTTGACCCGCACCGTCTTGACAGCCTGGCGCTTTCTGCGTGCCGTCGCGCAGCCAGCCTGTCAGGCGGGGAGACGCGGGAAGACATTCTTTACGCCGTAGCGGCATCCTCGCCGTGATTTCGGCAGGTGCTGGCTCGAGCATGACAGGCGAAGGCTCCTTCGCGAAGACGGTGACAACAGAGAGGTGGTCCTTGATCAACTCCCAAGCCTCCTTCGAGATTTCCGCATGAGAGTATATACGTGCGTGTGGGACACGCGCGTGGAGGGAGATGCTGTGCGGCGGAGCATGGAAGTATTCGGATGCGAGGGCGAGGGCGGCCTGAGGAACAATTTAGTGCGTGTACCGTTGCCGACAAGCAGAGGAAAGAGGGCAAGGTAACGCACCTGATATGTCTCCGGAACGGGGTAGATTACGGACGTGCACCCATCGGTGAAGACGACAAGGCCGTAGATGATGAGCGACGTGTCGTCGTCGTAATCCATGTCATGGGTGCGTGCAAGACTATCAGAGAGGGTGCAGTTATTTGTACGGGAAGAGTTGGGTGATGCTACTATGCGCTTCGGCGGCGACCTTTATATCTACCGCAAAACGCGGTGAAAGAACATCTCAGACTTGATTGACATCCGGCCTTGACCCTACGGGGACGTGGCCTAAAAGACAACAATGCAATCATCTGATACTTCCTCAATGAGATCCAGATCATAGCCTCCTCTCTCACAAAGCCTCGCGGCTCTGTTGCTGTGATAAGACAGCCATCTCTCCGACAAATTAGAAGTACCGAGATGCAGAAGAAAGCAAACATCGCACACGTGACCGTTCCTCATCACGCCGATTGTAATCGTCATCGGAACCTTTGCAAGTCCAACGTTCCTTGCTCTCGACGTCGTCGCCATTGTTTGTATCTGAAGCCGCAAGTCGCGTCTAGGAAGTTGTATTCAATAGCGATGAGCCATACAGCGACCATGGGTGTGTCACGGTTCACCGTGCAGAGGTACGTGAACAATCGGCTAATGTGAATAGAGGCTGAATGCGAACTTCCTCTTTGTCACTTACTTGAATTGTCCCTCCTCAATGTCTGTAACTCCTCCTCGACTGCTACGCCAGTTCGGACGTCCTACAGAACTTCCGCGTGAACGTCTGTCCGGAGCAGTCCGACAAAGTTATCTGGTACAAAGTGGGTATATGCGCTGGACGATCGCGCAAGGCGTGGCACAGGTTCGCGTCAGACGCGGTGTAGGATCGACGCGACGCGAGATGTCTTGCACTCGCTAGGTCTGCGCGGAACTTGCGGGCGCTGGGTCGACTGGGAGCGCGCGCTGATCAGGCATGCGCAGGAGCGCTACCTCACGGACGATGAGATCGTGGAGAACCTTGTCGTGCGTAGCGCGGTTTCTACCCGTTTGACTCTACGCTGATACCGCCTTGCTTCGTACGCGTTACTCTTCATAACACAACTATCGTCGTCTTGCATCGAATGACGCGCATATCTCTCGTCCTCTGCTCATCCTCGACCTTCTGCGACTCCCATGATGCTCTGATGGAATGCACCTGCCTGAACATCTGCGACCTCTGCGTGTACGATGTTACACAGTACAACCACACCAACACCATTTGCTGGACAGTACATCGCCCAAAGCGCGGCTGGTACATCCGTATACGGGCCCCGGTGAGCTCAAGATCTACCGCTACATTTCACCTTACTCACTAGGCTGTCTTACCATCATCGTCCTCCTGACCATAATCCACCTTCCTCTGCCCCACCCCATCTCTCTAGTCCTTTCCACCCAACGTCTTCATCCCCCTCGTCCCTGTCCCGCCCGCAGCCCTACCACGCCGACGGCGCCATCTCCTTCAAATCCCGCACCAACGTGCCCCCCGATGCCGTCCCGCCCCTCGCGCCTCCCACCGCTATGGGTGACCCAGCCTCAGCAGCGCGGACCTCGGGTCTAGCCTGATAGGCGGTATGGGCGGGGGCAGTATGGATATGGGCTCCGGTGGGAGTGGGGGCTTCGGGGCGGGAGGTAATCGGGCCTACGGTGCTGGTGGAGGTGGACCGATAGGTCAGCGAGCCTCGTATGGCTACCCACCCAAGTCCACCCAACATCCAGCTAGGGCGGGGAGACAGACCGTGACTCCCGGGAGCCAGACTACCGAATTTATACTGGCACCACATAACTCGATGGATGCGAAGCCGACAGGGCTTTTGGGGCGCGCGGCGGCGGCGCTAAAGGCGGCCCGGCCGTCGCATAATAATTCGTTCACGCTGGCTAGGGTGAGTGGCAGTTTCTCTTTTGGCAGGGGATTTTTTTGAGACGGTGCATATTCGCCTCTTGAGGGGGTGGGGCTTCTTGGGTGGTGAATTTGTCTTAAGGAGACGGATTTCTGAGTGCTTGATCGGAGCTACCCGAGCACCTGAGCGAACGCCAGGCCGTGGCGTTGGGCAGTAAAGGCTGCGCTACCAGTCCATTCAATACGAAGGAGACAAGGGGCCATGGCCGAAGCACACGTTTGACTGACACCTTCATAGATACCCACACCGGCCGCGCCGCCGCCGTACCAGCCGCACGACCCCACGGTCGAGGCGATGGCGTTCCCACCGTCGGCCACGCCAGCGCCTCCGCCGCCGGCGCCGCCTGTACTGCGGTTCCACGATACGACTCCGGTGTTGATGGTGCGTTTGCCTTTTCGTTATGGGCCTTCAAATGGGCGTGAACTGGGCTTGGGGGCTTCCCATCCACTTGGATGCATCCGTGCTCCCGGCCCGCAGTCCATCGCCTAGCGCGTTCTGCTATGCCGCGCCTCGCTCCCCGCTCCGTTCCCACTCCATCCTTTTTCTCTCCCCGTTCTCACCCGGCATGCAGGTCCGTCAGGTCACAGGAACGATTGAAATAGACCGCGAGGAGGAGCGGTTCTTGGGAATCGAGACAAGCTTTTGGATAGCGGTCGCGCTGACCTATTTGGACTTTATGGAAGACCGGGAGGTGAGTGGCTCTATGGATCGAACATGCAGCGCAGTGCCGCCCCTGTCACCCCTTGGTTCGTTCGCGAGGCGCTTGGGCTGTTTTCGGGGAGCGAGGGCTGTCGGCCAGTGAGTGGCGCGTGGTACGTCGCCGGAGCGTAGTGCGATGGTGGCGCGCGCGCCCAGATGTGCGTGGCGCCGCACGCAGGGCGCTCATTCATTGAGCGTTGCACGCGAGGGGGTCCCATTCATCGATGCGCCTTACACAGGGCGCCCATTCGCCGAGGCGCCGTGGCCAGGCGCTCGCTACTTCTCTCCCCGTGCTGACGACCTTGCAGAGTTACATAGCGGCCGCGAACGACTAGCTCGCCGCCCGCGGTCCGGGAGGCGAATACAGTTTTTGCGTTTACGTGTTGTGACCATGGGGGGCGCCCAACCCCTTGGCCGTCCCTGAGCCTCGAACGAGCGCCTGATCGGCGGCGCGGCCTCCATCTGGGCGCCACGGTTGTGAGGGCGCCGCCTGTGATTACGTAATTAGCCGCCATGATGTCCGCCCTTGCCGCCCCTCCGTCGTCCCGCCCCCTCGCCCTGCTCCACGGAAAACGGTCAGGAGGCCAGCCGGAGCTCTAGCCTCCATCGTCGAATTGCGCGCGCTCGGTACCTGCGCCATCTATATGCTACGTTTCATCGTTTTACAAGAGAAAGATGGGTTCAGCGCCGCACCGGGGGTGGGCACCGTGGCGCCTGTTGAATTGATAGCACTTCGCTAAGGCCGTGCGGGCGCTTTGTTGGTTGCATCAAGGGCGCACACGGCGGCCGAGCGATCACTCGGGCGCCTGCCGGGAGGCGGCCAAGCACCGACGCGGGGTCACCGCCCCGTGGTGGGCGGATCTGCCGACCCGGCGGGCGATGGCGCGGCCTATGAACTTCTGTCTGACTACTTTTCCTTCGCTGAGACGGTGAGCCCGGTACTTGGACCTGCGAGTAGCGAGGGGATGACGGTCTTTCAGAACCTTGCGGGATTTGCTAGCGCGGGCGCCGTCCTCTGCTCCGCGCGGGAGGCGGCGACGCCGCGCCGGGCGGCGGAGGCTTTGATCGTGGGAAAGCGACACCTGATCGGGCGGCAGGGGAGGGACCACGCGGCGCGCGCCTCTGCCCGCGATGCCGTCGGCGGCGTCGGAGTTGGGGGCCCGGCGCATGATCCCGGATATATTTGACTTGGTGACGCCCGACCCTTACCTCTTCCCCCCATGAGCCTCTGAGCGCCGCGCCCTCGACGGACACCTGCGCACGCTCCTTCCCCACCACTGCACATGACCCCAGCCCCCTCCCAGACGATGGAAGCACTGCAGGTCCTCACCAACGCCATGCATGAAGCCGAGGCCCTCTCTGCTCGCCTGGCCGACGAGACCGCTGCCCGCCGTGCGGCGGAGCGCGCGCGCGACGATGCTCTAGCCGATCTCGCGCACTTCCAGCGTGAACGCGCGGCCGACACGACGCGCACCCAGCTCGAGCGCGCTCTACAGGAGTGCGCGTCTCTGCGACAGCGTCTCAGTGCCATCGGCTCCATCGTTGGTGCGGCCAGTCCTCCCGTTGCCCCACCTGTGCCTTGCCACGCGTCTATGGACCCGCTCATGCGAGGCCTCGAACTCCCACCTCCCCATCCATCTCAAGCCCCTACTCCCTCGTACTATGGTGCCATGCCCTCTCGTATGCCACTCATCTCCCCCGCTTCATACACGCACCCCTCGTCACCGCGGAGCGGCTCCATACTTCCCTCCGTGCCCAGTCGCGCGAACACGATTAGCCCGCCGACCAGCCCACCCGAAAGCGGCATCCGATCGACAGTTGTCAATCTCGGCGTCCGCCGCGCCCGCAGCCCCAGCACGGAGGGCGAGCCGCCCGCGAAGCGGCAGCACTCCTCCACGGTTAGTGCCTATCTCGTCTAGTGATGCGCACCGGCTGACTGCCATGCGTAGGTCCAGCGGGTCATCCGCCTGCCTTCCATCGGCTTCGAAGTCGATGTCAACATCGCACAGGAAACGGACAGGACTGAGCTCGACCGGAGCGCATCGGCTCCGCAGCGAGGCGCGCTGTCTGCGCCGCATTCTCGCCTGTCCAGCCCTCTCCCGTCCATGCCGTCGAGCCCCGAGGAGCAACCCGCGGCGTCGCCTGCCCCGGAAGGTGCGTGCGGCGTCTGATCGAACTCCTCCAGGCTGTGCTATCCCGCGCCGCCGCCGCCGTCCCCTTCCCGCCCCACCTCCTGTCCTTCGCGGATATGTTGACTGACTATGACGCAGTGCCCGTACCCGCGCCCGACTTCAAGCCGCAGGTGATCACGACGCCGTCGGCGACGATTCTACTGAACGCCGAGGGAAAGCGGATATGCGGCGAGGTGCGTGAATTGCGGCTGTGCCTCGGAGCTATCATGCTGACGCAGCGAGCGCAGTGCGGTACACCTGGGCGTGAGATCGACGGTAAATGCGTCGAGAAGTGGGGCCCCGGGCCGAAGGGGCGTGGTACGGTGTGTTCGAAGTGAGTGTCGCGCGACCCCCTTCCCTTTTCCCCTCATCCTTTTTGTGCCGCGGGGCTGACCGAGCGCTAGATGCCGAAAGAAGATGCGGGCATATGAGAAGCGGACGAAGATCGGGAGCATCAATCCGACAGTGGCGAAGCTGTCGCCGCTGAGCGACGACGAGCTGCTCGAGCTCGGCTCGCGCCCCGTTAGCCGCGCGCGCCAGTCGCTCAAAGAGAGTGGCTCCCGCGGCAATGCTGGGCGCCTGGCCTCGAGCACCGCCAGGGCCAAGGCGGCAGGGCGCGTAGCCTCGTTTCGCGGGCGTTCGCCGGATGATGGCACCGCGCGGATCGCTACCCTTCGGCACGACGTGGACGGCCAGGAGGATGAGCTGATGGAAGAGGAAGACGGGGGAGAGGATGAGCTCGTCGATAATGACGAGTTCATGGCGGCTGTGGATGCCGCCGAGGCAGGCGTTGGTCCGGAGGATGCGTTCTCGCCATAACGTTCCAGACGGTCTTTGTCGAGCCCAGTGTGCGTCTGAACAACGCAGCTGTCGCGCTCGTGTACAGTGTGGACCTTGCAATCTTTTACTTACTGAACCCCGTCTCCACGCATTGCTGTCATTGTACGCTACTTGAACCTCCTACATAATTGTTTAAGTTTAGTAATTTATCGGCGCTGTTGTTCTGTGTATGCAATAGCTGCACGAGTCGTGGCATACTGACTTAGGACTCCATAAAAGCAAAGCGCACAACCTGCAAATGGAAAACTCCGAAAACTCGAACATCCATCACGTGATCTCGCTCTACAGGCCTGAGGCCCCTGGCCGATACTGTATACATGATGGTTTTTGTACATCTTCTCACCGCACCGTGAGGCGTGATCCGTCTCTGCCTGCAGAAGTTCCGTGTCTTACTTAGGCCGCTATCCGAGCATGTTTATAGACATTTCTCCACCTTGTTTTACCCTCAAAGAGTCGCGTTGTCAAGTAACTACAAATTACGAGGCTATGGAGACGGAGTCAATGGGTCATTTTCTTTCAAAACATAACCTACTACGCATAGATGGTAGCAGGAATCTCGATGAGCGCCTGAGAGTCCTGATTCAAATATGATACTTGACTTGCCGAGTAAGTACATCGATACCATGTTCCCTACGTATGTGCCACCTTGTTTAGATCCCGCCACTAATACCCCAGAGACGCTGCATCTCCGAACGCAACAGTAGGAATCCCATAGACATCGTTGATCACCCTTACCGCACCGCCATCCGCTCCTGCGCCTGCAGCCACGTACAGTGGCACGAAGTGGTCCTCTCGCGGGTGGGACGCGCGGAAACCAGGATGATCCACCAGGTCGATCATCGCCTGTCGCCGCTGCTCGGGCTAGTAGACATTATCAGCGTTGCCACGACAGTGAGAGCATCATCGACAGCTCACCTCCGCGATGCCAATAGCCTGATGTATGGCCTCGTCAAACTCACGATGGACAGGCTTCGCCGTGTCACGCGAAAAGCACGACCGATCACGTTGGTTGTGCGCAGTGAGGCCGCCGGAAAGCACCAAGTATCCCTCGCGTCGGAGCTGTGAGACCGCCTCGCCGACTGCCCAGTTCTTCTGGGGGCTCATGCTCCCGTCGATCGACACCTGGACGATGGGAACTCCGGCAAGCTCTTCGCCGAACATCAGGCGGAAGGGGACAAAAACGCCGTGATCGAGTCCAGGACCAGAGAACCCGCGTCCATCTTCGCCGCGGGCCTCCGTCCTGGGTGTCACGCGGGCTTTATGGCCAGCCTGTGACGGAAGGCATGATTAGCACAATTGACGCCGGTCTCTCGAGTGTCGGTCAGCGTACCTGTTCGTACAAGCTGACGATGCGCGCAGCTAAATCCGAATCACCCCGAGACTTGAACTTCAGTTCATACAAATCCGGCGGGAAGTTGAAGTAATCCATGAGCAGCGGATTATCGTCGCCATAGTCCGTCACTGAGTACGTGATGAATGTTGCGCCAGGTAAAGTCATGTCAATGGATAATAATTACCTAGTGTTTCGCCATAGGTTTCCCAGTGTGCGCTAAACACCACAATGGCCTTCGGGTTGTACTTCTCCAGTAGCGCAGGTCCGAAGTCCCTTAGGAACATCGCGAGAGGACCGCGAAGGCCCACCCACTGAGCCATAGCGCCGCCAAAGAATGTCGGTGGTTTGCCGGCAGGAAAGGCGAGGGCAGGAGAGCCATGGGCGAAGAAGAATGCAGGTATCGCCTCCGGATTACTGGGAAGCGCCTCTAGCTGAGCGCGCCATCGTGCCTGCTCGGTCGCGAAAGCGGGATTCGACATGTTCGATTCGAGAGCGGGTGCAAGTCTCCGGCCGGAGGATCCAAAGAGCTGTTTGGAAAGTACGGCGAGGATAGCCAGCGCAATGGCAAAAACGTGGTAAGATGGTAGGCCAGATGGTAGGCAAACTTGCATTCAAGACTGTTCTCGGTGTGGCCTTTTATGAGTGAAATCTCGTCAAGGGGATGACAAGATGACGAGGCTGACACGCGATGATTATTGTGACGAGAAGACGACGAGAGGAACATGACATGACGGAGAAGCAGGAAACGGGCGGGCCGCTGTGCTGCGCTACCCCGTTATTCCATTGAGAATTGTCAAGCACAGTCAGGAGGCTTAGCGTCAGTTTCAGCTTCACATAGAAATCAAAGTCAGCCAACGCACACGACGGTTCGACGGCGAGAGACAAGCCAAGTTTATGTAATCTGGATGACGAGCTAGACAGTCATGTGACGATCGCGTGATACATCGAGACGCCGTTGACCTTGTTTCTGCCTTGTTCTCGACCGCCATGCGCGCCTTATCGATGTCGCTTCTCTTGCTTCTGGCACCTCTCATGTCCGTGTTAGCCGTCCCGACGAATCAGTACGAGAATACGCAGGCCGTCTTTACGCGCCCGGAGGCCGCTAACTTCCTGCGCGCTGCTGGCCTGCCTGTACCGAATCCGACGAAGTCATTTTGGATTGATAGCGCGCCGGACGCGAACCCCCTAGCCAAGGAGGGGAGTGAGGGGCCATTAACTACGGATGCGGATGTGTGCATCATTGGGTCAGGCATGACTGGCGTGTCGGCGGCGTATGCGTTCTCGAAGTTGGAAGAGGGATTGAAAGTGGTGATTCTGGAGGCGCGCGACTTCTGTAAGATCCTTTCTACTTATTTTGGATGATATGTCAAGCTGATTGGACGGGTTTATAGGCTCTGCAGCAACTGGTAGGCGTCATGGGCTTTATCGCACAATTAATGCATGCTCAAAATCGAAATACAGGTCGCAACGGAGGGCATTTGACGCCCGCCCTCACCGAGTATTTTGCTCAGAAGCAAGTATTGTACGGCACGGAGGAGACTCTGAAGGACTACGCGCTCGAGAACTACACGGCGTCGGAAATTGTTAAAGTCATTCACGAAAATGGTCTGGAAGATAAGGTGGACCTCGTTGAGGGCGGGCATATCACGCTCCTCGTCACGGATATTGAGTACGAGGAAGCGAGGGCCGACTATGCGGCGGCGACGGCAGCCGGGCAGGACACCAGTGCCGTCACCTGGATGGCCGAAGAGGAAATGGCGAAGGTCAGCATGCCTGCGTCAATTCTTCGCGCTCGTTTATCGTCGTTCTCACGTTGTTATTTGTTTTCCGCTGTCCATAGACTCACGGCGTCTCCTTCCCTGCCGTGCGCATCCCCGCGCACAACCTCTGGCCGCTCAAGTTTGTAACCCAGCTCTTCCGCCTCGCTTCTCGTACACTCGACCTCTCGCTGCACACACGCACACCCGCTATCGCAGTCACCCCTGTTGATGCAGGCGAGCGGCGATGGTCAGTACAAACGCCCCGCGGCGCCGTAGCTTGCACCTCTGTCTTGCACGCCACAAATGCCTACGCCAGTCACTTGTTGCCCCACCTCGCGGGCGCGGCGGGCATTGTGCCAACGCGCGGACACGTCGCCGCGCTGCGCGCCGCGGCGCCCCTCGAGGACCTCACTACGGCAAGCTGGGATAGCAATGAGGGCTCCGAGTATTGGTTCCCGCGGCCCCTGCGTCGGTCGGATAAGGAGAACACGACGAACCCGCTGGTCATCGTGGGAGGCGGGCGCGAAGTGGCGGTGCCTACGTACGAGACGGGCATTTACGACGATAGCACGATGAACGAGGTGGTGACTGCGGCGCTGCGCGACGTGTTACCGGGCCTGTTCCCTGAAAAGTATGAGAAAGGACGCGAGCCGGAGATGGAATGGACGGGGATTATGGGATTCACGAAGCTGGGCGTGCCATTTGTGAGTATCATATCTGTCAGTACGAATTGTCTGGCTCACTCACGATCCTCCCTACAGGTTGGCCCTGTGATTGACAAGACACGGGAGGATGCGCCGTCATACGAGGGGCAGTACATCTCTGCAGGGTACACAGGTCATGGAATGCCAAAGGCGTACGCCTGGTACGTTCAGCCTTTGTCATGCGATGTACGGCGCTCTGACACACTGTACAGTGGGGAGGCAGTGGCGTCAATGATTGTCGCAGATATGAAGAACGAGACATGGGAACAACCTGCTTGGCTTCCTCATAGATATTTGACGACGGCGAGGAATGGGCTGACGGGGCTCTGAAGAGGCTGCATGGTGATAGGCGGTCGAGCGCCGCGTATCCCGAGTTTCAGGGTCAGCGAAAATGGCTGTAAATCCGCCTCCCTCGATGTGAGCAATGCGATTGCGTTGATCTTACAATATAAAGTAAGCGAGAGGCAAGTAGAAGAGAAGACATCATTTCCTGATTGTGCACCTCTGGTGCACCTTCTTTCAACCGGTAAATATGTAGAAGTACAGAAGACTTGACACCATAGCTCGACTGCGTACATCAGGATTTCTTCAATAACCTAGCACGATGACGACGGGTAACATTAACAGCGCCCAGGCGACGGACGGGGCTTGCATCGGTAGGGCGGCATCGCTGTCTCCACCAGCAGAAGTCGAAGATGATGTGCTCGAGCTCGTTGAAGTCCCGCTTGAGCTGCTGCTTCCAGTAGATGGCACTGTGGCGGTGGCCGCGCTCGTCGTCGTTGAGACGCTGCTTGCGGACGTCCCCGTCGAGCTGGGGGTGATGACGGAGGACGATGACGAGCTGTCGCTTATGGTCCTCGTCGACGTCAGTGACGCAGGCGGGGACAGAGTGACGGGAATGGTCGAGGTTCCAGTATCGGTTGTGCAGGGGCCATGGTTAGTGGTTGACCTG
This sequence comes from Schizophyllum amplum, assembly GCA_007026445.1. Taxonomy (NCBI): domain Eukaryota; kingdom Fungi; phylum Basidiomycota; class Agaricomycetes; order Agaricales; family Schizophyllaceae; genus Schizophyllum; species Schizophyllum amplum. The sequence continues at coordinate 43,658 of VDMD01000062.1, forward strand.
GGTATGAGGGACCAAGTGATGATAGATTCACGGCGACGAACGAAATAGAGACATAGCACAGCGATAAAGAGAGTTTAGTTCGTACTTGGGTCCAGGAACAGAGGACGTACGATGAGTCAGATATGGAAATTAGGGTAGAGTACACGCTCGTGGGGAACTCCACGGTCTCCGTGTTCGTGTTCTGCGCACTGACGGCGCGTAGCACGCCGACAGTCACCAGCACTACAATTCCTTGCGCGATGCGCATTGTTTTTGATGTGTGATGTCCCACGTAGATGACGGACGCGAGAGGGAAGGAATGCTTGGATAAAGCGGCCTCACCGGTCACCGGTCACCCCGCGACCACCTGATCACTGCTGGTCAGGTGAACGCGCCGCGCAAACTCTCCGAAGGAGAAACTGCCGGTGGCCTTGCTAGACGCGTCGAGCTCATGTATATGAGGTCCAGAGGAAGGGACATTGGAGTAGTCCAATCACGGTGAGATAGGACATGAAAGACGAGTTCAAGCTGTTTGTTTGTGCAAATCAAGCAAACAGTGAATATTGATCGCGATCACTTTCCTCTTTCTTTCTCGTCACTTCATGTTCCTCTCGTGTTCCTTTCTTCATTCGTCTCTCGGTATCATCCTTCCTTCCGCATATACTCAACGACGCTCTCAAGTGGCATCTCGTCTAACACTCTTTGCCATGGGGAATCCGGATGCGAAGGGACCTTTTCGCAGTCCTCTTTGCACGAACAAGCCTACGCCGTCTCATCAGTCTTTTGGCCACACAATTGCGAGACATTTGGGGACTTACGAGGTTGAGCGAAGCTGCCGATGGTAACGTGGAACGTGGCCCAGCCTTTGGAGGCAGCGCGAAACGTTCGACGAGCTTGGGAGCTTGTCCGAATGGTTTCCGGAGGCTCGGACGGTTCCCGGAATGGTTCCTGTGAGCTCTGCAGGTTTTCCGAAGTTTGGAACGTATTGAAAATAATTTGGGTAACCTTGCGAGTTGGCAATAATACTCTTTGTGTCCTCGCAACGTCCTACTCAAAAGCGCAGAAGCCGATGCGACGCTGTCGGCTGGTGCCGTGACTCCTGCGCTTTCCTACGCTGCACCCGCCGGTCTCAAGGTTTCACTGCTCCCTCAAGGTGCATTTTGCCCTTATGAATCTCCATGGTCAATTATCTACTCAAAGAATGAGCGCACTCAGGCTTGACGCCGGCGGCGATTACTCACCATATTCGGACAACAGAGAGCATTCACCTGTGTCGGTGGAGACTCGCCTCACCTGAACTGCATGAGCATCGTTGAGCAGAAGACTCAGCGGCGGAGAACAACTCTTCTGGCATGCTGGTAGAGCTCGGTAGAGCGGTGTAAGTATGTAGTGTCTTGCGAGACGGTGCTTACATTGAATGCGGCCCCAGGCGTGATAAAGACGATCTGGACTCTGGAGGTCTCAGTCGGCAGCTGGCAGCTGCGCATCGAAATCAAGCAGGGACGCACTGCGCAGCGCTTGCGTTCATGCAGGAGCAACCGCTTGCTAAAGCTCTGTCAGTATTTATGTAACTCAGGCTCAGTGTCATGGTCAGAGGCACGTCGCGGTTATTGTGCTTCTTTTGGAACTTTTGGAAGCATCGGTCGCGATTAGTAAGCGGTGACGTCACTTTGCGTCATCTACAGGGCGACAGACGGACAACGCGACCTTCACTTCTGCTTCTTCCTTCTTCCCCTCATGCCCTCCTCTTCGCCGCGACGACGGAGACACTCGTACTCGTCTTGCACGATAGCTGCAGCGCATCTTTAGCCGACCTGTCGACCTGGGATCGACGACGTCGAACTCGAGCGAAGAACAGTGCTCAACGATCTCATCAGCTGCTTGCCACTCGACGCTCGGCCCTCGCCTGCGAAAGCGCTCGATCTTCTTGGCAGCTCAGGTCGATGTCTTCTACAGTCGATGTTTCTCGCCCACCATCAGTTTCTGTCCAGACGACGCAGGTCGACGGCCTGTACGTCCCTAGCAGAGGTTACGATCCGGTGAGCAGAAGGGGCCCTTCACCTTCAATCGCCCTGACGAGCTCATATATGCGCGCATATATGGTGCTTTGAAGGTCGGGACTGGTCACACGCGCCTGGCTCTCTCAAGACTCGCGGATCTAGGAAGCGTCTGGGCGCACGCTTGCATCACAAAGACCCATATAGTGAGCAGCTCCACAGTCGTACCTGCACATTTGACATAGTACTCATTTAGCCTCGACGCGCGCGTCTCAACCTAACAATTGACTTCTCACCACCCCCCTTATCCCGCTCGCACGCCGCTCAGCTGCATCACTTGGCCAAGCAGCGATCACTGCGATCTGGAGGTAGTCAGAAGAAGCAGACGAAGGTACGTGTTTCGAGTAAAGACGGAGAAGCGAATTGACACACTCACAATCCAGGCGACGAGTACGCGACCGACCGACAGGCGAGACGCAGCCCTCATCGGAGCCTGGGGTTCTATGTAGGTTTTTGCATTCATATCGTTGCCGGTAGTACGCGTACAGACCACGCCTGTATCTTATAGCGATAATGCTACATCATATTGTTTTGCATTATCGAGCACAGCGAGCAATTATGTCCCTCGGGAGGCCTTGAAAGCCTTCTAGACCTTCTGAGGGCCCGACAGGCTGCTGTATGTACGAAGGCCGTGGAAACGTAGCGAGCCTCCCGAGCGCTGAAAAACCTGCCGGACCTACCGAGCTTCTGCAACCTGCCGAGCTTGGGTCAACGTGGCGAGTTTCACGCGAGCTCGTTATCATTCCTAACCGTGGATATGTAGTATAAGACTACTCGACGTTGGGAGACATTCCGGGCCTCCGACAAGCCTCGGGATGGTGTGGCCAAAAGACTGATGCTGTCCATTACTCCAGCGCGGCGAGCACGTCCATCACGTCTCTCATTTCCCAAGACATGGAGTTGAGACATCCGGGGATGTTGAACGCTGAAATCCGGGAGTCTGAAGTAGGACATGGTCTCTGGTTTGCCATGCCGTTCGCGCAATGAATATTGTTCGATGTCGAGGGCCGAGGCTCACGATTAGACTGCAATTCAACAAAGTTACTCGAATCGCGAGCCCCCAATGGAGCTTTGAGCTGCCGACGTGCCTGACTTCTGGTGGGTCAAGCTCCACAAAACCTATGCTTAGCTGTTGGCGAGGTAGTATTCTCTATGGGTGCAGAACGGCCATAGAAACACGCGGTGTGGCCTTATCGATATGCCATTCTACTCGACCCTTTGCATCCTGCAACCATGCTCCTCCTTTACGCGCAAGACATCGCTGTCTGTGTCCTTCTCTATGCTTTGTTTCTGCGCTTGAAGCGGTCCGGGAGAGCGCTGCCTCTCCCCCCCGGTCCTCCAGCCGAGCCGCTTCTTGGGCATATGCGCGTCGTGCCTTTGAAGGATACAGAGCGCGCATACTCTAGGTGGAGCAAGGAGTATAGTACGTTCGGCCGTTGACGGTATATCTATCATGGCAGCAAACTCACAATGTATTTGTGCAGACTCCGATGTCATTCATGTCAACGTTCTCGGGCAGCCCATTATCGTCCTCCATAGCATTGGAGCGGCAACAGAGCTTCTTGAAAAGCGCGGCGCGATATACAGCGATCGGCCGCAATTTACGTTCTTTGACATGTGCGTACTGTTTCAATCGAGCCATTGTCCGGATACGATGCTTACACCTGAGCAGGTTCGGGTGGTACGAGGATCTGCTCCTCGTAGGGTCCAATGACCCTTCGTTCGCCCATCTCCGAAGGCAGTTCCAGAACTACTTCGCGAAGTCCGAAGTATCGCAATACGCTGCCGTCCAGATGAGTGAGGCGCACAAGCTCGTCAAACGTATTATTGAAGACCCGGAGCGATGGCAAGACTACTTGCAAATGTGAGGATGTGATCGTATTTCGTGCGATAAACGCATCTCGATCTTGACTCTGCCAGGTTCAGCACCGCTATCATCATCCAGATTATCACCGGCCATGAGATCCAGACGCGCGACGATCCCTACCTGCAGATCGCCCACGATGTGTGTCAGACCTCACTCGGAGGAGGCCCAGTCGGTGCAACCGGCGTTGACCTTTGTCCATTCTGTACGTGAATACCACCGTTATACATCGCCACTGTTGTGCTGATCAAGCCAGTGCGCTACCTCCCCAGCTGGTGCGACCCAACAGGCTCTACAGCCTTCGTGCGTAAGTGGCGCTTCGCCATAGAAAGACTTTACAACGTACCGTATGAGCGCGTGAGCGCGGACGTGAAAGCAGGCATAGCACAGCCGTCGCTACTTCTGTCCGCCATGGCAGAGATGGAGGCGCAAGAGGAGGGGGATAGGACAATGACGGAGGATCGGATCAAGGGATTGTGTGCAGCATCGTACGCGGGTAAGCCGTCTCGTCTAGCCAGGCTTGCTCGGAGAGACTGACGCCATCTCCGCTCAATAGCTGGAGCGGATACTGTAAATTCTTTCTTTTTTCTATAGGATGGCCACATAATAATTGCGACTCAAAGACATTCAATACCCTTTTGATTTTTGTTTTCGGGATTGTAAATCATCCTGAGGTCCAAGAGCGCGCTCGGGCGGAGTTGAACGCTGTCGTAGGGCCTGATCGGCTGCCCGATCTCGCCGACCGGAAAGACCTGCCGTACGTCGAGCGCGTGATGCTAGAGAGCTTCAGGTAGGCCATTTATGATCAATGCCTCGCACATTTCTTACTCAACCTCTTGTAGATTCTGGCCAGTCACACCCTTGGGTACGCCACTAGAATGCGCGAGGCAACGTCGTGCCCTGTGATAAATTTTGACCCAGGCGCGCCGCACAAGTCTACGGAGGACGACGTTTACAATGGAATGCACATCCCTAAGGTGCGCTTGATGATAAAGGTGACTTATCTAGTTACGCACATTGTGTCCCTAGGGATCTATCGTTCTCTTCAACATCTTCGCCATGACGCGCGACGAGTCCGTGTATGCAGACCCCTGGCATTTCGATCCCGATAGGTACCTCCCATGCGAGGAAGGCGGACGAGGCGAGCTATTGCCTTCCGCGCACTTTGGTTTTGGAAGACGGTGGGTTCCGAGATGATGTGCGCTTGAAGAACTCTGAATTCACACGCATCTTGCAGTATATGCCCAGGCCGCTTCCTTGGAGAGGCCTCCGTTTTCATTGCCATTGCAACGATGCTGCACGCACTTACCATCCACAAGGCCAAGGACGAGCAAGGGAACGAGATCACGGTCGACCCGAGGACAGCGGTGTATACGACGGGACTTGCGAGGTACGCCTAGACTGCCATAACACCAGATGCAGTCTGTTGAATATAGCGAAGTCACCCAGAGACCGTCCTTTGCAACATGCTACCGACGAGCGAACACTCGAAAAGGCTAGCAACGGCGTACAATTCCGCATGATCCACGGCGAAGCAATGTCTATGACTTACGCGCGACAGATGGCGAGCGACATAAGACTAGCTGTACTTTCAATCATTTGCCTCACTGCAGCCGAGATATGCACCTCTGTCCCCTCACCCTGCGCTCTTCCACCATTTGCAAACTGTTAGCGCCCACCATACACTGTCACCGAAATCCGTAACTAGAACGGTCAGGGTGAGGCCAGACGGTCGAGCAGCTTCCCGCGGTTGCGAATGTTGGTATTTGCCTTGCCACCCCAGCCTTTACTCCTGTTGCTGTTGCTGTTGTTGTTATTGTTGGTGCGCCCGCCGCGACCTTGTTCGTGATTTGGCGGCGCGCGGTCACCCAGACGGGACACCAATAATCCCTTGCTGTTACCCTGCGCCGGTATAGCGGGTGAATGGTACTCAGACACCAAGTTCCCTCCACGAGCTTCGTATTCGAGCAAGTCGTGTTTCGGAGCATCATGTGGCGGCGAGTGAGAATAGTCGTTGAAGTGATCGTTGCCGCTGTGGTAGGACGGTCCCTCGTAAGACGACCGTCTGCCATCGTATACCGCGTTACTCGATGCCTGCGGAGAGACGGGCTCATCAACGTGGTTCGCGGCTGACCAGTCGCGACGATCGCTATTACTCTGCGTTCGGGGTCGCTGCGCCGGACGCTCGCCGTGATCGTCCTCCCGCGGTCGCTTCTGACCCAAGGTATACGCGGGCGCCGACCGATGAGCATCGGTCGGATACGGTCGAGTACGCGACCTAGGCGACCGAGACGTAGTGCCGTACGAGTTCGGCGGTCGAGTGTAGGTCGGCGGAGATGGACGGTAGTGTCTGTCCTCTGATCGTATCGTTAGACTAGGGTTGGGCGGCCTACTCTGAGGGGCCATGTAACGCGACGGTGACCGTGGTGCGTACTTATCGGTTCCTAGGTTTGGCGCAGGATGGGCGTGGCCATAACGAGGTTCACTCGTGTATGACGAGAGCTGACCACCCGCTGCTTGTGCTCCCCAAGACTCGTGACGCGCGGTGCTTATAGACGCAGAAGGAGGGGGAGACAGCGGCGGTGTCTGCGGACCACGATGAATAGACTGCGACGCTGGCGGCCATACAGCTGCAGAGGACTTTGTAGCCGTCTGCTGCGATGCATTCGCATCCACGTTCGGCTGATGTCTCCGTCTATAAGCTGGTTTCGGCGCAGCTGCAGGCTGCGAACGAAAGCTCGACGCGGCTGAGGGTGGCCGGGACTGATTATGGGTCGCTTCTCTCACGGCCGGGTGCGTGGACGATGGTCGCGCAGTGGTGAGCGAAGTCGATGGCCGACGCTCATCAGCCTTCGGCTGCGATTGTACAGAGGTCGGTGGCTGTTGCTGCTGTTGCTGGGCGGACTGCCACTGCTTCGACTCGACCTTCGTCGGAACCGGCGGAGCAGGCATCTTCTTCACGCCTCCCTCTTGCGGTGTGTGCCCGGATGAAGCCAGCGGTCGAGGAAGCGACGGTCCCGCATTATCCTGCTTGGCCAATCCAGCGCCCGAGGCTGCTCGGTCGGACATGATGCTGCTGGCAGCTTGCCAATTCGACGATGCATCCAGCGGGGCGCCACCTCCCTGCTTCGCGCCCATCGACCTCGTTTGGTTCCCCAGCTCTGTGACCGTAACAATGTCCTCAGGCGGCGTATCCATCCCCAGCTTGACGCTGCGGGACAGCAAACTCTCGCTGTACTGAGCCTCCCCCTTCTCCTTGATGCCGTCCGCCACCTTGTACGGCGCGGTCTTCGTCGACAGCGAGCTGCTGGGTGGTGTCTTCGAGGCGAGCAACGCGGGCGATTGTGTAGCCGGCTTATGTTCCGCGGTGGCTGGCGCCAGAGGACCGACTGACTGCGCTTGCTGCGCACGTTTAGCGCGAATCTTTGCAGCTGCCTCTTGATTGGCGCGTTCCTTGTCCTCCTGGACCTTCCTACGCTTCACGGCCTGCTGCCGCGTCAGTTCTGCGTAATGTTCGTCCTCACGTTGCTTCGCCTCCACCGCCGCGCGCGCTGCCACGAGTTTCTCCTGTTCGGCCTCTCGTTGCTTCGCCTCCTTCTCCGAAGCCAAGCGTGCACGGCGAGCCGTTTCCTCCCTGTCCGCCAATTCCTTCTGTGCTGCTGCCTCTCGCTGCGCCGCTGCCTCCAACTCCGCGACGGCCGGTGCCGCTAATGTCTTCCCCGAGGCCTGTCCCGTGGTCTCTTGTTCCATCACGACTGTCTCTCGATTGGGATGCTCTGCCCGCTCCATTTGCCGCTTCTGCGACCCCCGAGGTCGGGGGTCCCCGGGATCCGCATGAAGAGCCAGTGAATGGGTTGGAAGCGATTGAGCGAGTTGGGCAAGGATGGTTGAGTGGACGTTGTTTGTACCGTGCGGCTGAGGCGCGACTGGCGCGCCATCCGTCCGGGTCTGTGCGTGCTCATGCGTGCGAGCAGCGCCATCCTGATGCTGAATATGATGTTGTGGCAAAGCATCTGAGATGGATGGAGATAGTGCCGGCTGAGTCGCAGCTGACGGTTGGTGAGGTGCTGCCGAGGGCTGACCCGCCGTTGTCGAGGACTGATGAGTCGATTCCTGAAGTTGACGCGAAGCTGAAGGAAGCCGATGTGATGGTTGACCTGACGCTGCCCCCATTCTAGCTTCCATGCGAGGCTGCGTGTCCTGGTCGATGTCCATAGGCACACTATAGTCGGCGTCGCCCAGTTGACGAGCAGCGCGCTGAAGACCAGCAGCGCCACCGGGAAGGCATGTGGCGTCGCTCCAAAGCCCAGCAGCGCCGTCCTGAAGACCAGCAATGTCGCGCGCAGGCCCAGCAGATGGCGCAAAGTTGGCGTCTCGTAAATCTCCGATGCATCGATTCGGACGCGCCAGGTCGCTATGAAGCAATGCCGCCCTCGACATCCACTCCGTCTGCTGCGAAGCCGTCGTCGTAGACATAGCCAGTGGATCATTCGCACATCGCTGAGCCTCCTCCGCCATCTGTATCGCGTTGTACAGCGCATCAGACGACGATACAGCCGCCTCCTGCGCAGCCTCCGCCTCCTGTAAAACTAAACGCGCGGCAGCTACCGCAGACTGCGTCGCCGCGCGCGTCATCAGGCTCGCCTTGTGCGCGCTGCGGAGGTCTGTGAGGGTCATGCCGAATTGCGCTACGTCGCGCACGGGGGCGACGTCGACCGAGGGGGGCGGGATCGCCAGCGACGCGGACATCCGGTTGCTCGACTCCTGATGTTCAGGGTGCATATGAGCAGGTGTCGAGGCGAGGGCGCGATGACTCTGAGGTGGGGTGGGCATTGAAACGCTGCTGCTGTCGGCATCGTCCCTCGTAGGAGACAGCGGCACAGAGGCTGGATATTGGAGTTGGAGGGCGTCCGTAGGTGCGGTGGAGGTGACACTATCGTTGGAAAGGGCTACTGGAAGACTAGGAGGGGGAGGTGCGGAGGCGAAGAGAGGTGCGGCTGGGGTTGCGTGCGAGGTCAGTGCCGAGGTTTGGAAAGAGGGAAACGTTTTGTCGGAAGATTGACCGGCCTCGCGACTTGTAGCGTGCTCCGGGCTTGCCAATGTCTGAAGCAGTGAGTTTCTTTGAGTACGCAGGTGAGGCGGTGCGAAGGCGGCTTCGGAGGCGGATGTATGCGCCGCTGATAGAGAGACGGTATCATGTTCATCCTCTTGGTCGGCGTCCATCCCGTTGGTGTATGCCCCGTTTTGCGATGCGTCGCCAGCAGAGATGTCGGAGAAGCGGCTCAGGAGTATAGGCGGGCGGCCGATGAAGTTGAATCTGAATCCGGAAATGCTTGGAGGGGGGTTGGGATTTGGCGTGTTGCTCGTTGCAAGCGACGCCGACATAGGAATCCAAAGAAAGATGTCGTTAGCTTCACGCTTGCGTTGGTTAAGAGATATCCTTGATCTCTCTTGATTCGTCTCGATGCGAGGAAAACGGAGGTTTTGTGAGTCTGTGTCCTGCAGATGCGGTGAGTGAATGTCCCGCATCCGATTCGGCATAGCTTTACGATGTTGAGGTTGATAGATCCGTGCTTTGGGCGCTTCCGGGCTACAATTTCAGTCTCTTTATGAGCGAAAAGTGCAGATGATTGTAAGAGGGAAGAAAACGCCAGAGAAAAGAACAGGAAACAAGATGGAAGACGAGGAGATGTATGCTGACGTAAACCGGCACATCGGCACGACCCAGCCCTGTGACTTCATGCATGTTGAAGTTCGACTTGGACGACCATCTCCTGGTCTGCATCTGCAAAGAACAGCAAATGTTCAAGCTTCGGGCTCGGCAAAGCTCAAAACCCTTTGATTATGCCCCAGACATCCCCTTCGTTGACGCCGAGCAGTGTACGAACGGGCTTCAAAGTTCTTCCGACTGCGCCACGCTCATGCCTCACATTCCGAAGTACCGCCATCCCCGCCGCATACAACTCACTCGTTGCACACTGAAGTCGTTGATGAAACAGCACTTAAGGCTCTTTGGAAGCTCGCCCATATCGACAGTGACCACCGTTATTCGCTCCTCTCGTAACCCTCATTCTCATCATGCTTCCTCTTCCCTCCCAATCCTTCCCACACCCTCCCCTAGGCATTAGAATCGGGTTTCTTGTCACGTCTTTCGGCGCGCGAGGTCAATTTCCTCCACTACATCGCTGACAGTGCCGAAGCTGGCTGGCGTCTCTCCACAGACCCATACTACGTCTTTATCGTCGCCGCCGGCGCCACACCCGTCACCCACGACGCCCCAAGCACCAGCCCCTCGTCGTCTATGCCCCCAAGGATCTTCCGTTCTCCCTTCCCGAGCGCCTCATTGGCGCCAAGCTCGCCGGCCGCGCCACCGGCGCGCGCTACGGCAAACGCTAGATCGCCGCCGTGCGCGACGCGGGAGCGCAGTTCGAAGAGGACGCGCTGCGGGATGTAGTGAAGAAAGCGGCTGGAACGCCCTGGATTCAAGGAGCCCACCGCCGGGGTCGATGGGCGCGATGGAGCGCGTAGCGGCGGCGATGGCGAAACCGGAGCGCGTGTGGCCTATGCAGGCACTGGTAGAGTTGCACTCGCCGCGGGCAGAGGTGCCGACGCTGCTCGTGGACATATGCTGCGCTGCGTGAGGGAAGCAGGCGGGGCTGTATTGGGGTCGATTGCGTCGAGCGGGGCGAGCTGGAGTGGAGATGAGCGCGACCGTTACCCAAATGGCTGGATTGACTTACTTGGGCTTCCGGGATCTGTCCCCTCATGTTCAACTTTTGTATCGACTTTCAGGCATCTACACCGTACACTGTTTGTCAATCGGTTAATCAGGATGAGTACGTAAATCGCTACTCCGTGCGAAACTGAATGCTACTAGCATGAGCCACGTTACCTTCGACGACATCGACGGCAGCTGCTGCATACTTATTCTTGGTTGCGCGATATGGCTGAGATTTTATCGTGCGTGCCCAGCTGCCTTGCAGTGCCTGCTGACCATGGGCTCTATCACTGCAGCCTCGACGCCGAATATTACAAGGCGCTTTATGCTCAGGCCGTGCCTCAGCCAACGAGGGTGCGCCGTGGGGAGCGCTTCGATCTATTTCCACCTGTTCTACCCATGGACATCTGCCCTCCCGAGCTGACGGCAAGCATCCAAGGCCTCTCACCCCCCTCCTACAAGCTTGCATGGCGATACCGGCTGGACGACTTTCAGGCAAAGTTCTGTAAGGAATTCGGGGTTCTCACGGGATATCAAGAGTACATTCATTGCCGGTTTTTGGACAAATACCCTGGCCAACGGTGCGTATCATGCAGTACGAAACCAAGACTTTCGCTGATCTACCGGCAGTGCCCCTGCGTTCGATCTTGATAGCGAGTTCTGCTTCATTTACATAAGGACAAATGGGTACAAGAGAATTACCATGGAAGACATCGACATGGATTTGGTGGAGAAGGTCAAGAGTATTCTTGAGGAGCAGGACCCGCCGATGTGGTACCGCAGCTTCTAAGGTATGTAGTTCTCATTTAATCCAATCTAAGTCTCCTCTCATCGCACATCAGTTACTCGTTGTATCGCTCGCCTACTACGCGTATGTTGCTTACATTCTCGTTCATATGCATAAGCTGCCGAGTCAAAGTACTTACCGCTATACACTTTTCATTGTTCTTTATGTGCATTGAGCTTTGCGAGGCTCCTCGTCAGCGTTATGTTGTGGTGGTGTATGATCTGTATGCATATATACGCACCGCATACGTGCTACTTTGACGTGCTGAACACCGTGCGCGCCGTTTTGAAGGCCGGAGGTGCGCGGATATATGGGGACGAGACCAGGCGCTCCTGCGCGGTTCCTCCACAACCGTAGCGTTTGCCTGGGGAGACTACCTTTACACCCAATGTCGTGCGATATGATTCTCAGAAAAGCAAACAACAATACAAAGCGGTAAGTAGACAGATATTTATGTCCAGTAAGCGGCGTCCTTCAAGGGGTATGCTACAGGAAACAAACAATAATCAAGAGTCAGTGGGTACCGAGAACATTGTGACTGTAAGAAAACAACACATCCGAGATGCGAGCAGGAAGCGGAATACGATACAGGCTTCTGACGCCCGAGACATGACGGCGATCAGAGTGATGGGGACGGATGGGTGAATGCGACGGTCGCGAATGATGATGAGGAAGCCTAGGTTCGGCCGAGGCGACATGGAAAGGAGGATGCGGAATACGTTGAGGAGATTGGCTAGCGAGAACAAGGTGGGTTGGACGATTGTGGGTAATAGGAGGTGGCGACGTTCCGGGATGATCGCAGAACAAAGCCTCGACGTCTGTCGAAAGGGCGGGTGCGCTCCGTGCCAGCGACAAGTAGGTTCGACGACTGATATCGGATGCGCCGACCATAACCAGAGGGCATGGAGGATCTCAAAGCATGACAAGCGCTGCATTGTTGGTGGGGGTCGTCACCCCCGTGCGGGTTGAGCCGCATGCAGCACCGCCAGCTCCAAAGTCCCCCCTCGCCGCTTGTCCGTGTGACCCGCGGATAACATTCTGCGTCGCCGCCGGATGGCTCGGTGTCCAAGCGGCACCATTGCTCCGACAGCCCAGAGCAGTCATAAGCTCTTGTGCTCGCCAAAAGAGGAGTTGCCGAATCAATTGACGCCTAGCGCGACGTTAGCATCTGTCTGCGTCAGGCTCCGTGCAAAGCCTTTACTCACATGCGTTTATGGCGTCTTCGGCCTCAACGAGCTCCCAGACGAGCTTCCCAGAGACGAGGTTAGTGCAGGAGCGACTGCGTTATCTTGCTCGCGTGCTCTTAAACCGTACTTAATCGTAAAATCGATAGCCTCCTCCGGGGCTGTATGGTGCTCGTCAGACAGGACAACGCAAACGCGCGGCACCGCAGAAACTCACGAGTCGCGCTCCTGCTCGCGATGACATCCCACGAGTATCCGCTGTACGCACGACGAGTCAGCAAACGCCGACCTGGCACTCGCTACTGAACGACGTACGTCAACTTGATGAACTTGTGATGCTTGACGGCGTGGCCGTCCAGACGCAGGGCCGCATTGTGTTCCATGAGCTGTCGAATAGCCCTATCAGTACACGCGAAGCTGCGCAGACAAAGATATAGCGCACCCCCGTCATAAAAGCGCTATCACACTCCTCCATATCACGAGGTACACGCGGAGCTTCTCGCACAGTCAGACGATCAAGCTCTTGAGAACACCTGAGTTGCCAAGCCTCGCGTTGCCTCCGGGTAGTGTTGCCTTGAAGCGGAGGGTAAGACTCCTCTATTTGTTCCTGATACGGGAGCTACAGTCCATCGTCAGCCACGAACAAAACGAAGGGTCATCACGTGAGCACGAACCTTTCCTGACCACAACATCCACATAAGCGCGCCCACGCTCCACCAGTCGGCTGCGAAGCCATACTTCCAGCCGAGTACGATCTCAGGCGCCATGAAGTGCGGGGTGCCCGCTGTAACAGGCCCGATTGCTAGTATCGGCGTGACCGTCTGGCCGCACTTAGACTGCCTGTACCCGAACGACACCTGAGGCATGTTAGGGTCTTGATCGACCTCGACGGCGAGGTTGAAGTCAGAGAGTACGATGTGTCCGTCGCGGGCGAGGAGCACGTTCGCGGGCTTGATGTCGCGGTGCATGATGCCCACGGCATGCAGGCCCGCGACGCCCGCACAGATCTCCGCCACAAAGAAGCGCAGGAGGCTACGAGGGAAGTGCTCTCCGGATTTCTTGACGACATCTACGATGTCGTGAAGGTCGCAGACGTGGCGGTCCTGCAGAGATGAGGCAGTGTAAGCGGGATAAGGCGCACGCGGTAGAGTGTGACGCACCATGATGGAATATATGTACTGCTCCTTCTGAAAGTCATACTGCTGCTTCACAACGAAGGGGTGCTGGTCTGCCGCAGAGAATCTGATGCGCTTTAGGATCCTGCTTTCGGTGAGCAACCAATGCAAGCAGTCTTCCGGATATTCGCTCTGGTACGACGTGTTCCTAATAGTCTTGACGGCGAAAGTTCTGTTGCTATATCGGCAGTGGGCGGAGTAGACATTTCCACCGGAGCCTTGCCCGAGCTTGCCATCGAACTTGAAGCCCCACGCAAACAGCGCGTTTGCGGTAGCGACATCGACGGAGCTGTTCATGGATAAATACGAGCAGCTCATGACTGACAAAGAGGCGCAAGACATACGTCTGGCGAGGACATGCTTTGATTCCGTGCGAAGGGGGGAGCGAGTGAGAGTTAACGCTCTCATTGGGTTCTTGAGCTGAGGTTAGGTGTTCGTAGCTGCGCGTTCTGCTGGGACTGTCAGTCAAAGGCAGGATCACGGACGCGTCACGCACGAGGAGGATAGGTTGGCAGACGAGACAGCGGGTGTGAAATATTGGGTGGCGGAGTCGGAGTCGTCGAGGGAAGCCTCGTCTTGCGGGCATCTGAGCACAGCGCCCTTAGCACGTGAAACAAGGAGCACATCGTGGACACGCACTCTCGATAGTAGCGATCAGGGCTAAGCACGCCTGGGTCACAGTCGATGAAGTCGACTTGCTGATGGAGGGATGTAGGCGGCGAGGGGAGGGGGGAGGCGAGGGAGCGGCGGCGGAGGGACTGAGCGGGGGCTCGCGGTGTCGCGTGCCAGTGCGTCCGCAAGAGATATTCCCGATGTTCTGGATCAAAAATGATCGCGATGCCGTTGAGAGTAACGGCAATAATAAGCCAGCTCATCTGAAGAGATGGTGAGCAATAGTGCGGCAAGCACGGCGAGGGATGGCGCTTACGACTACTGTCAAGGTGGCTTGGCTGACGAAGTCCCAATAGCGACCAAATATGGCGGCGGCGAGGCCGGTGGGTTTGATTTGAGATGCACGGGCGAGGTGGGTTGACGATTCAGCGACGCTAGGCGTGAAGTTGTGGAGTTGAGGGCGGAGCCGGACTTTGGCGCGCTGCGCGTCGGGACATTCATTTGCTCGTTGTCGTCCTCGTCGTATTCCGGATCCTCCATGACATCCTCCGACTGCGTGTACAGCATATCCACTGATAGGTGTTCGATCGGGAGGCTGGTGACATGGAGGGACCCCGCGCCATAAAAGCCGAGGGTGGGCTCGATGCGGTGGAAGTCGTTCGTGTTGTACGCTGTCGCAGAGATGGGGTTGCTGGAGGTGTAGAGCGGGGCGAGGTAGGGGCCGTGTAGATGACTGCGACGTAGGCAAAGGAGACGGAGACGAGCGCCTGGACGGCGGCGTCCTCGGGCATGACGCCGGTGAAGTACGCGGCAGACATGATGACGGTGCTGGCGTGGAGATCACCTCCCAGAGGAGAACCATGGCTGCGCTAGGGTGTGTCTGGATCGAGAGGCCACTTGCTGGGATATGGTGGTGGATGGAAAGACGGGGGCGGAAGGGAAGGGCCCGAGCGCCCTCTTTGAGGGGCGCGGCGCCGAAGCTGATCCGGAGTCCGGTGAGCGGGATGGGTTCTGCTGAGCTCAGCCGGCATGGACCATGCTCAGCGGACAATGGAAGCACAGCTTGGTGATCATGATCATGATGGGCTTGCAAAACCATTGTGTGGTGCGGTGGTGCGGTCCGTCAGCTGTTCGCTAGCTGCAGCGTAGGCAGCGGTGTACACCGAGGATAGTGTCGCCTGATATTCGCTGAGCAGCGTCTATGACCAGGGTAAACATGCGCTACTGCAGAGATTCCAATTGATCACTGCGAGAGCCAAGTGGCGCGGCGTGAGACGGCGAGCTCGAGTCTGGGAAAATCTGCGGCTTCGACCCGACGGAGCCGTGCTGCATCGTCGAGCCTCGCCTGTCCGCGTATTCGCATTGCTGCAGTTGTATCTGGATAATGAATAAGTACCAGTGTTGGTGGTGGTGAGTTGTTACCAGGAAGAGAGAAATCAATTTGAATCATGGGGAGAGGGACGGCACGGCGGGCGGCATTTGCCGGAGCATGCCCGCGGAGTCCGCGGAATCGTCGAGCCGGTTTTCGATTTCGCTTCCTGCGACCGCGTTATTTGTTCACCTTGAGTTCCCCACGAATTTTGATTGATCATGTCTTCAAAACCCATAGCCGTGTTTACGGACGAAAAAAACCCTCGAGGAATACCCAAAGCGCCTTTCATCGTGCGTGTTACCTCGTCTGCGATTCCAGGTCTCCTGCTGATCGAGCCCATCCTTGCGCGCACCCATGCCTGATTCCCTCCCTCGACCTACACCGTGCTCTTCTTCCTCAACGTACACAACGCCACGTATGATATGATGTCCTATCCTCCCAGGCCGATGTCGAGGAATACCTAGGCGGCCCCGACGCCGAGGTCGAGGCGCCACTCAAGGCGTTCCAGGACGCATTAGCGTACGCCCATCTCATGTATCCCAATCGTCAGGCTGATGCGAAGCGCGAAGCAAGTACAAGTATATGGACAGCAATCTGGGCTCGCGACGCGCGGGGCTAGAGGAGAAGATCCCTGATATCAAGAAGACGCTGAGCATGGTGGAGTTCTTGCATGAGCATAAGGTGCGTGGTACGGACGACAAGTATATTGGAATCATGCTTACCTTGCTTCACGAATAGGAAGGCAAGCAGGCGACCTCCTCAGACGATGAGGACGACCTCGAGGACGAGGATGAAGACGCGACACGCAAACCGATCCGGACGACATTCGAGCTCAACGATACCCTCTTTGCAGAAGCCGAGCTTGAGGACTCGGATACTGTATATCTATGGCTAGGGGTCCGTCCGTGTACTAAAACGCGCGTCCGATCGCTGATCTCTCTCTTGTTCCGCCATCCCTACAATTCTTCCCTCCTCCTCCACCTCTTGTCCACCTTTTCACCTCACTTGTTCCTTTCTCCCTCTCAATGCCACCTCCGATTGATACCGTCTGCTCCGTAGGCCAACGTCATGCTCTCCTACCCCCTCCCTGCCGCCATCACCCTCCTCACCTCCAAGCTCTCCGCCGCACAGCACAACCTCCAGAACACCATCGAGGACCTCGAGTTCCTGCGCGAGCAGATCACCGTCATGGAGGTTAACACCGCGCGGGTATATAACTGGGATGTGAAGCGGCGAAGGGAGATGAGGGAGAGGGAGGCGGGGAAGGGGAAGGCGGTGGAAGGGGCGAAGGTCGCTGCGTAGGGGAGGAGGGCGTGGAGTGGCGAGAGATAGTAGGAGAGAAGAAGGGAGTGAATTACAATGTGCTTGTGCAATCCGCTCAATGCATCGCGCTGGGGTAGTTCCGTGCTTAGCTCGTCTGTGGAGGATGTAGGTCCGCGTGGGTTCTGCGTTGCTGTCATGGCACGTGCTGTAACGCATCGCGAGATGTCACGGTGCTCCTTCTGCTCTCTTTTCGTTCGGATTCTTAGCCGCGCTACGCGACTACAGCGGAGGCGTCATGGCGCTGTCATCCAGTGATTATCAGAAGAACCAGCGCGAATGGGCGTACCCTGTTGTACCAACGAGTTCGCGCGCTTTCGCCAACCTCGAATCGTGCCATCTCATCTGCAGCCATCTGAATGCTGCAGACCTCTGCCGACTATCGCGCGTGTCCAAGCAATGGGAGTCCGAAGCGAGTGCACTCATCTGGCGTGAGCTTCCATCTATTGCGCCCATCGCAAGCGTTTTGCAATTGTCCTCGACGTCGCTCGTATGTTTTGTGCGATCGATCTCATCATCTGAGTCTCTGACATAGTCCACAATACTTATACAGGTTCAACACCCTTCAGCGCTCCACGGCAAGTTCATACAGCAGCTCGCGCGTGCTCGGAATCGTGGACGCCTGGTCAGAAAGCTGACTATCACCCCGAGCGATATGGAACCCGGAACCGCTCGTCTGACCGTGCTCGCCATTGCGTTCAAGACGTCCGTTTTCCCCTTTCTTCGCGAGGCGATCATATTTGGTCTCCCAGTATACCACGCAAACGACCTACAGAAGGTCCTTCCCGGCAGCCTCGCGGCGCTCGACGTACGCGGCGCGGACACGCACGCTTGGGCATTCGTCGCCTCGCGCAGAGCTAGCCTACGTTCATTGCGAATCGAAGGCAAGACCTTCATCCCCCGGGATGTGTGCAGGCGCTTCTCCGACTTGCGCGCTATGACAGAGGTAGACATGACCGTACCGTATTGTCCACCGATCCTTCCGCACCTCGCGAGATGCCCCTCTCTGCGCGTGCTACGTCTTCATACTGGCGAGTCGGATATGCGAGGGACGACGGTTGCGCCATCGCAGGGCTTTCGTGCTCTTCGGCGTTTGCTCGTGGAGGGGAGGTCGGCTGCGATCCAGGCGCGCGGCATCATTCAGTCGTTGTCGGTGCTCCATCCACTTGAAGAGGTTCGGCTGGAGAACGCGGGAGCCCACGGCACGCCAGCCTCTATGAACGAGGATCACTTCATGGCTGTGCTCATCGACATCGAGAAGCACTGTGATCCGAAAGCGCTGCGCACCTTGGTCCTCACGCCGCGCATTCCGGGTCAGGCCTCCGCCTCTCACAAGCCTAGCGACGCGTCATACCTTCGGCCCCTCGCATCTTTTTCGTCCTTGGAAACCCTTGTCCTCGCGTCCTGGAACGGTCTGGCGCTGAAAAACGCCGACTGCCTCGCGATTGCTACATGCTGGCCGCACATCCGCGTGCTGCGTTTATGCAATCTGCGAGCAGGGGAGAACCTTCCCACCCTCCACGGCCTGGTGCCGCTGGCCGACAAGTGTCCGGAGCTCGAAGAACTTGCTCTGGCTGTCGACGCGCAGAGCGCTGCCCCGCGGTTGCCCGCGCATTATCCGCGGTCTCGCTCGCGTGTGAAGACGCTCGCCATGATTGGCCCTTCGCCCATCCACGGCGATACCGTGCTTGGGGCTGCGCGCTTCCTGGCGACGCTCTTCCCTCATCTGCGAGATATATCGTGCCCTGACGGGTCGCCTCACAAGCGCTGCTGGGCAGACGTCAGTGATAGACTCGCGGTTGCCCATGCGGTGGCTATACAAACCGAGCGCGAGCTCGCAACTGGCTCCCGCGAGGCTCCAGACGGGGGTGTCGTGCAATCGGTCGCGCATGCGCTAGTAAAGATAGAGCAGCATGATGCTACAGTAGTCGCGCCCATTGGGCCTACTAGGAATGTGAATACAGATGTTGTGCACCAGAGCACTATGCCCCCGCCTGCCAGCGAGTCTAGTGGCTATGATAATGCCGTCGCCGCAATGGGCGATGTGCAACTGACAGATGTACAGCGGCGGTCGGCCTCTCAACAACGGGTAGACGAACTACAGAAATGCAATGCTGAGCTAGAGAAGGACCGTGCGAGCCTCGAGAAACGGTACCGCACGATGAATAGTCGTCTCGAGGGGGATATACATGGTCTTCAGCACCTCAACGCCGATCTTCAGAAGCAGAAGACCGACATCGAGCAGAAGTATCTCCAAGTCGAGGAGGAAAGAGACGTGCTGGGGAAGCAAATCCTACGACTCCAGCGCGACCTGGAAGAAACTAGCAGAAACGCGTCGACGAACCTGGACGCGCTCATCGAGCAGCTTGGAAAGCTCGAGCAGCATCGCGACCAGGTAGAGAAGCGCTGCGCCGACTTGGAGCGGTGGAAAGGGGAGTGCAAGCAGAGGCTGCAAGGTCTTGTTTCGCTAGGTTGAGTATAATTACTATCTTTTTGATTCTATCGCTCGATCGAAATAAAGGGACGTGACCGAGACTGGCTCAGTGCGGACGATCCTGGGACGATCCCAAGATGAACTTGATTCACGTGAGCACTGTATGTGGCGTCTATCTGGTATCAATGTCATAAGCTAGGGATGCTAGGGTAAATTTCATCCACGAACCCACGAACGGCTATGGGCTGCGAGGTCATGAACGGGCACTGGATAGATGGAAATCGAGCGGGACGTGTGCGAGAGGGAGTCAAAGACAAGTTGAGTTTCCACAGAGTTCGGGCCGCATCGGCAAATGCCGGAGAGGCGTCGCGCTCGCGCCTGGCTCACGCTGTCTTGACTCATCACATCTGGAGTTGACTTCATATCCTGGCGTGCGTTCAAGCTTCAAGCTCCTTGAGCTTCACCGGCACCTAGAAGGTCAAAGACGGCTAGGGAATCATCACCACAGGCGACGAGCCACGCACTGCGGCCGCTGTACGACGCGGGTCACGATGCCCAGGCAGTTCCCACTGCCAGCTCGGGCTGCGTAGGGACGGTGGCGCTGCCACAGAAAGAGCACCATCGAGGAGCAGATGCCTGTGCAACTGTGTTGCAAAACAATGCCTCAAGGAAGGACCGAGGTGCGCACTTGCATTGTTGTCCATGTTTGGGGCGCCTTGTTCATTGTTTACGTTAGGGCCAGGCGGATCAGCTTCGGCGTCGCTAAGCTGGCATACAAAAGAGGGCGCTCGCGGCCTTCTGCTGCTCTCCCGTCTTGATCACCAACCCCCATCGTCTGTCGCCCGGCAGTCGTGACTCGCCTAGCAGGCGCTGGATCTCGACTTTAAGCCTAGCCTATCTCAAGCCTACTCTTTCACCAATCCTGAAGCCTACTCAATCCCACAACGCCACATTCATCATGGTCGCCCTCACCGAAGTGCTCATGCACGCGACCACCCTCCTCGTCTCCGCGGCCTACTTCACCGGCTTTGTCCCCGCAGACATCGCCGCGCAGGCCCTCGTCTCCCTCTCCACCGTATACGTCGCCGTCAGCTATGTCGCACCGCTCATCGCGTCCTTGCGGGCGTCAGACAGGTTGCTCCCCGGCTGGAAGGATAATGTGACTGCGCTCGTCGAGCCAGGGATTTTGGAGCCAGCAGCCGCCATATTGCATATTGCCGCACAGTCGGATACGGAGGAGACCCAGAAAGTCTACTGGACCGTCTCAAATGATATGGAGGACCAGGAGGCAGACATCCTAGCGGACAGCGCGTCCGATGTCCTCGAGCCAACTTCATCGCACGCTACCCACCTCTCACCGCAAGCATCCCTCCCCGCGTTAACCTGGTCGTCCTTCTCGGCACCCGCCTCGTCACCCGTCTCCGCATACACCCACCTATTCACGACGATAGGTCAAGATGACCTTTCGCCGATTGCGCTCTTGGCATTGGTGCGTCTTCCCGGGCTTTTGTTAGACACGATCGAACCTGATATCCCTTTCTCTTAGGCCGCCATCCTCGGCTTCCTCGCCGGTGCCATCCCGCCCCTGTCGTATATCGTGCTCAAGTCCAAGAATACCCAAGCGCGCAACATTGAGCGCTTAAGCCAGCAGTCCTTCCGTCACCGGTCCCTTAGCTACCAAGTTCAGCTGGACCCTCAAGCGGAGCCGGAGTCCCTCGTTCAGCAGGCCGAGCGGGAATACGTCGTCGACCCTGGCTACGAGGTGAAGCTGGAGGGCGTACTAGAAGACGAGAAGTATACGGAGTGCGTGTACATGTCCCACCACTGCATGAGCATCGCTGACGATGGCTTGTGTCTAGATCGCAGCAAGACGAGTCAGCTGCCGATGTTGCCGACACCGCTGATATCCCATTAAACGACCCTGCGCCCGCCGGCATCAACCCATCCACTGATATCCTTCCATCCATCGACTTCCCAATTACGGACATCACCTCATCAACCGACATCACCCCATTCACCAAATCCTCCACCCTCCCAACCTTGCCTACTACCGCCGTACCCTCGTACGTATCCTATACGCTATCAACGTGCATGCTCTTGACCGACCTTGCTTTATAGAACACGGGGTCTTGACGCGCCGGATGACTCCACGCCTGCTGAGGATGCTGCTGCACCTTCGTGTCAAGATGTCTCTACCATCAACACTCAAGGCGCCTCCACATCCAACGCTCAATGCGCCTCCACATCCAACGCTCAAGACGCCTTTACAACCTATCATCCAGAGCCTTCTGCACCATCGCCCTCTGATGCTTCCACGTCATCCGCCCTTCTACCTTCATCTTCAACCCATCTACCCTCTCTCTCCCCTGCTTTGAGCCAGGTTTCGGGTACACCTGAGTGCGTATGATCGTCTTACCCCGAGACGAGGAGATAAGCTGACTGTATGCGCAGGAATACGAGCATCGAGCAACATCCTATCACGTGTGCTGAGGACCCCGCAACGACGAGCGCCGTGGATGTACCACCAACGGGCACTGAGGGTCTCCCGGCTACGAGTCCTGAAAAGGCCACGCGCACCAGCTCCGTGCAATCCACGTCCGCATCTACCCGCCTTGGCCAGGTAGTGGCTCTATCTGAGTGCGTGCTCTCTTCTCGCGTTTGTGTGAGTGTGCAAACTGACTGTATGCGCAGGGATACGGACGCGAAACAACTTGAGGGCCCTGTAAACGCTTCTGCGTCTTCTTCTCAAGCCGCTTCTACACCTTCCCCTCAACCATTAACCCTAACAGCCCCTCCTTCCCCTATCTCTAGCCAGGTAGTGGCTCTACCTGAGTGCGTATAATCTACTCACGTCCGGAATCTTGTCATTGAATGACTGTATGCGCAGCAATGCAAGCTTTGAGCTTTCGACTGTGAGCCACGTCCCTGCTAGCCACGTAGCGGCTCTACCTGTGTGCGTCTAGCTCCATGTTCAAATGCTCGTCCTGGTGGCTGACTATATGCGCAGGTCAAAGAGCACTGAGCAAGTCCCGACCATCGCCGACTTCACCCTCGACCGAACCCTAGGTGGCGGATCCGGCGGCATTGTCCGGCTCGCGAAGCACAAAGCGACCGCCAGGACCGTCGCGATCAAGATGGTGCACAAGAAACTTTGTGCCCATCCGGACATAAGGAAGACGGTGCTTGCGGAGCAGCGGGTGCTGGCGCGGGTGGCGAAGGAGGCCGCGCAGGACGAAACCAAACACCCGTTCATCGCCAAGCTGCATATGAGCTTCCACGATGAGCATAGCGTGTACCTTGTCCTTGTAAGTGCTCACCTGCTTGATGCTCTCCCGCAACCCCCAACTCTCAAGGATCACACTAACACTCCTTATCCAGGAATCCTACGTATGCGACCTCGACGCCCGCATCGACTACTACGTCTCGAAGAAACGTAAGTTCCCGCGCGACCTCCTCCGCTTCTACGTCGCCGAGATCTGCGCGGGCATCGCGGGCCTGCACGCCATGGGCATTGCGCATAGGGATGTGAAGCCGGGGAATGTACTGGTTGATACGGAGGGACATGTGGTGCTGGCGGATTTCGGGCTGGCGGTGGGGGCTGGTGTGACGGTGGAGGCTGGTGCGACATCGGAGGCTAGTGGTGCGAAGGAGACTAGCTTGTCGCACCCGTCGGCTACCTTGATGTGCACGGAGGAGGTGGGCTCGCGGTACTTCATGGCGCCGGAGATTCTGCTGGGGTCTCCCTACAATGCTTACGCGGCGGACTGGTGGAGCGTGGGCGCGGTGATGTGGAATATGTGGACGGGGAAGGTGCGCTGTTGTTGTTTCTCCATGTCGTGTGTGCTGGTAGGCTAACCATGGATCCATGTACAGCCTCCCTTCGCAGACGCTGTCTACAACGCATGCGGGGAAATATCGATTAACGCCAGTCCCACTGAGATTGAATACCGCTACATCCACGTTGGCGACCTCCTGCGCAATTTTACTACGGACCCCGAGCACGCTTTGGTAGCTCCGGAAGATATGGAGGAAAACGACAAGAGCATGTTGCTCGGGGTGCGTTGGCCCTGTAATCAAAACATTCCTCCTTTGCTGACCCTTTCGTTCTTCAGCTCCTGCAACGCGACCCGCGATTGCGTCTCAATGACAGCGCGATTCAACACCATGAGTTCATCCTGTCCACGTACGTCGTCTCCTGCCTCTTGACACGCGTAGTCGGCTGACCCTTACTCTTGCAGCAGATATACATGGGACGCGATCGCAACCAAGCAGACTGAACGTGAGTTTACCAATGCATTCCTAGGGAGACAGGTCGTCTGACGAACCTCTCACAGCCCCGCCCGCACAAGGAGACAAGCGGTACGGGGAGGCCTCGGATGACGCTGCGCTGCACAGCTACAAGCGGAAGGTTGAAAATGCCCCGAAGAAGGCGAAGAAGAAGAAGAAGAACGGTCGCAAAGCGATCCCGGAAGAGGATCTGTTTGCCGAGTATATGTTTGTGAACCCGAGGGGGATGGAGGACTAGAGAGGTGGTGAGTGGGCTCTTATGTGCTGTGTGGTAGCGGGTGTGCTGACTGGTGTTGGTAGGAAGGTGGCAGGCAAGCCCGAGCTTGTCTATGTATTGGGCGCGACATCGGGTGTAGGACTCGACGTGGGGGATGATGTTGGCGGCCACCTCGAACAAGCACGGACGAGGTGACGGACGGTTTGTGTATAGCTCCGCGACGACTATCGGCCAGGCAGTGACAGGGTCGACACCCGCAAAGGGCTTGAGGGGAGACTGATGGCGCTGCAAGCGGCTCAACCCGCTAGAGGGTGACGACCCTCGCAAACAATGCAGTGCCTGTCATGCCTCAAGTTCCTCGTTGGGGCCGTGCCACGCCGTCATCGCCTCGTCTGTCCGCGTACACCCTCGCGTCGGTCCGCGTGTACCTTCGTTTGCACCCGCGTGTTCACCTGCACGCCTCTGGGCTCACGTTCGCGCATGCCTGTCCGTGTTCTGCTCGTGAGCAGCTACCTCTGCACGATGCAATGAAGCGTACCGTCGCCACCAGAGTTGCGCCTCAGTTCGCAGTGGCGCGTTGGCCCTCTTCGCAGCAGCGGCATGTGCCACGTCCATTGCGTTGGAACCCTCGTCGTCACTCGAGCTTGATGGACCTATCCGCCAGACCAAAGGACGCCATCCTGCCCTACGATCGGCTCAATTCCTCAAGAGATAGGATCGCCCCAGCTCACGTCCAACAACGCCAGACTACTAGTACTGTTTCCTACAACCTCGACCTATGATTTCGACACCGCACCAGCTCGTTCTGCCGAGCGACCGGAATCCTTGGGTCGACTGTTCTCAGTGACTGTCCTCGTCTCCAGGCTTGAATCACGACACCCCGTCGGACACCTGCGTCAACAGCCGGTACTTACCACGCATATATGCACCCCCTATACCTGAACCGCGCTAGACCCCTTCCCCGTACTGTACATGTGATTCTACGGCTTTGCATATCTTTCTCACTGTCCGGACAGTGTCCGGAACTACATCATCCATTCCTCTTCTTGAATGATAAGTGAGAGCCCTCGTAAAACAGTGCACTGGCGCAAAATGGATCCAAGAGCCGCAGAGACAGACTGTGTGACTTTACATCATGTGCTTGTGACATTACGCGCTTTCCCGAATCGGAATTGGAATCTTGAACGCTCGCGTTCAGGTTCAGAGGTTCACCTACACCTTCATTGGCACCCTCAAGCGTCCGTCGCCCACTCGCGGTCGGGCCAACTTCTGGAGCTCGTTGCTGCCTTGCCTGGACGTAACAAGCGCGCAACGTCGTCGCTGAAGTGCGATCAGGCTCAGAACTCAAGCTCAGGACTGGAAGACGCCGGTTGCCCTTACCTTGACACCTCTGTCTTCGACATATTCAAAGTAGGTATGCTTTAAGTGCTCTCGATATCTATTCTGAGCTAATGTGCTACTGAAGGACGAATCAGACTTGCAAACGGGACCAGTTGAACGAGCGCGCTGAAGTTCGGAACATTCGCTCTCATCCTTCGTTGTCCATGCCTCGGACTGCTACTATTTCCGCGCGCACAGTCAGCCCTCTTGAGGTTGTAGTGAGTGCTTAGCTTGGCTGCTGCGGAAAGGGAGTTGACTCAACGTTGCAGACCAAGCTTGCCTTCGCGAACGGCGAAATCCGCCATATCATCTGCATACACCTACTCAGGCACGACCTTTGTCAATTATCCTACGTGTCCAAGGACTGGGAGCGCTCATCGAGCGCTCTGATATGGCGCGACCTTCCGTCTGTGCAGCCCTTCGAGCGGCTGCTGCCTAAACGTCTCAAAACACGGGGGTCACACTCGGCTTCTTATGCAAGTCTTGATTGCGCTTCAACATTCGTCATAATCTGATAAATGCCTAACAGAAGGATTATCACAGACCGTCATCTGGGGACTTGCAGATTTCTGCGCGTCGTGTACGCAGATGTATCACTACCCTCGGTGGATGCTGACGCCGTCATAGCTCGACAGTCTACGATTACAGGAACAGATTGTTTGGAAGCGGGTGCAGCACCGAGCTGTCATGCTCAAGAAGCTGCACATACGCCTTGACGATCTGCGTCTTGTCGAAGCGCTCGTGTCTTGGTCCGACTTACCCCCCTTTCCTTTTTTGAGAGACGCAACCATCGAGGGTCAGCGCCACGATGACTTTGACGGGGGACATGCGGCGCTGCTGAAAAAGCTACTTCCCGATCACCTTGCTGTTCTCGACGTTCGTGGCAATGCTCTGGCCCGGTGTCAAGAACCTCTTCTGGCATTCGCCATCTCATTCACTTCGCTGCAGCAGCTCTTTCTTGATGACATCGGGGATGGGTTGATGCCGAAGTTCACAATAATGCGCTCGAGTGGCGCGCATGTTCTCTTTACTCTGGCAACTTTCACCTCTCTACGGATCTTGGTTCTCGGCTGTGATTGGTGCACCAAGCTGCCTACGATACCTCGCAAAAGTTTTCAGAGTTTGACATGTCTGACCCTATGGGGTTCGATGGCTGCCGAGGTCGGGCTTCTCATCCTTCGTTCGCTGCGAAGGCGTCATCCATTGGAAAAAATTCGCATCTGCTTTTGGGGCACATTGCGGAAAGACTCCAAAGCACTTCTTCTGAAAGCCATGAACGAGTTCTGCGATGAGCAGGCTCTCAGAACCGTCGATATCATATCCACCGCCGAACCTCGACAGACAAAGCCAATCGACTTGGCTTGCATTCAGCCGCTCTCATCATTTCGGAGAATTACCACACTCATTCTTGCCTCCAAGGTATCGCTGGCACTCGCAGACGGCGAATGCGCTATAGTCGCCGGCTGGTGGCCGAGAATACGCCGGCTACACCTATGGAGTGCGCCAGTGACAGCGACCGTCAGGACTATTGGCGCTCTCGTGAGCTTCGCTGATCAGTGCCCGGACCTCGTGACGCTCGTTCTCCCCTTCGATGCGCGCACGCAAGTCCAGCATGTGCCCACACCAGAGGGTAGGTCACACTCCCGCCTAGAGACACTCGACGTGTGTTGCTCGCCAATCGACGCCAAGAATGTGATGATCGTTGCGTACTATCTGGCCGCTCTCTTCCCACTTCTGCAAGATATATCATGCGATGCGAATTCAAAGTACGAGCAGATATGGGCAGATGTGCTTGCTTTGGTCCTTGAATCGCCTCGAGACGTTACTCCAAGTGCTTTCGGTTCAGGCGCCCTCTCGTCGCAGAATGTACCCGCGGACGACGACGCAGTTGCCAGCGCGATGCCGATGGTGATCGACGGCGACGAGTCTGGTCACTCGGAGAAACGTGTGCAGCCCGTGCGGTCGTCGCCTCATGCCACTGGTACTCGACAGGATAGCACGCCATCCCAAGTCGCCAGTCGGAGTACAGCCGCCGAAGACGCAGCACCGCGCGACACCGAGACAGGCGAACCGCAGATCGCGCATGTACAGCGCATTACAGATCTAGAGCAACTCGTCGCTCAGCTAGAGGCGCAACTGGAGGAGCGGGACGATGAGCTGGAGGACACCCGCACGAAGCTTCAGGATACCCGCGCGAAGCTGGAGCGCCGGTACAGCACGATGGAAGACAAACTTTTCTCAGACATTCGTGTCCTTGAAGGTCGCAACGCCGACCTGGTGAAGCAGAAGGCAGAAATCGAGCAGAAGTATAACGACGTCGAGCAGGATAGGGACGCGCAAGGGAAGAAGTCCCTCCAAATTCAGTGCGATTACGAAGATTTCAAACGGAGGATGTCGCGGGACCTGGACACGCTCAGGCAGAAGCTTGGAGCCGTCGAAGGGGAGAAGGAGGCACTGCAGGGACGCTTCGACTGGATGTCGCGGGAGAAGGAGGAGCAGAAGCACGCGTTAGAGCAGGACCGCGAACAGCGTGAGCAGTTAGAGAAGCGCTGCGCCAACCTTGAGCGGTGGAAGAGGGATTGCAAGCAGCGGCTGCAGGGTCTTGTATCGCTGGAGTAGACTTGGTCGCGTTATAGTCACTCCCGTCCCCCTGTTTGCTGAAATGGACAGATGCAGGTCTGAGGTTTGTCCGAGACCAGTTCACGAAAACGAACATCGCATCATGTGACGTCGGTATCTGCCGGAGCGCGTCATGTAGCAGTCACCATAGCACGCGCCAGGTTCCGCAGAACGGCATCATGTACTTCTTGTCCCGAACACTCATGTTCCTCTCACACTGAGTCAACTAAAATATTCAGGCGTACCGGACGCAGCAGGAAAGGCGACGGACTGCAAAGCCACGAGGAAAATCATGCCCTCACCAATACAACATCCGGACAGACATGCAGAAGCTGCCATGCGGCGGCGAATGCGCTCCTTGCAAGACGTGGACTCGACCCGTTCGTCCAAGACACTCGTTGGCCGTGATGCGCCATTCGTATCTTCCCCCTCCTCTTTCACTCCAGAATCCGACGCGGAGACGACGGATGACGATGGCGCAGAGCTTTCCGCGTACGAGAACGCGGAAGATCACCCTTCGACGAGGCGACCCCCGGCTGCAGCTCATTCGACAAGACCCTATACTCCAGCTCCGCCAGAGGGTCAGCCGTCTTGGTACCAGTTCGATGCAGCGGTCGTCCTCGCGCTGGTCTCTTGTATGGGGAACTTCTTCACTGGTGGAGATCACCTGAAGCATATCGCTCTCGCTGCCTTGCTTGTCTTCTACCTTCACCAAATTATCGAAGGTGTGTACCTCCTTCCAGCACTTGCATCTTCGCTAACATTCCCTCAGTCCCCTGGCACCTCTACCTGCAAGCTCGCCCTCGCATCCCCCATTCCCATCACGTAGTTGATGACGAGTCGGAACCCTCAGGCTCTTCCACGGCCGCTGACATACTTCGTCAACGCGAGCTCGCCTACCTCGCGCTTTCCGCTGTATCCCCATTCATCGGTGTCTTACTCCTCACCCGCGTCACCACCGCCTACACCGGAGACCCGCACGCTCTCTCTTGGTTCTCGCGTACCCTGTTCGTCCTCGCCGCCGGCGTCCGCCCCTGGCGCCACCTCAGCGATCGCCTATCCACCGGTACGGACGCCCTCCACGTCGCCATTCACTACCCGCCCAAGCACCGCAGCGCGGACGTCGAGCAGGAGTTAGCAGACCTTCGCATGTCAGTCGCTCGGATCGAGCACGCGCTATCGAGGCTGGACGGTCGTTCGCGCGAGGTCTGCGAGTACGTCGACGACGCGCTGGACGTCGTGGAGCGGCGCGTAAGGCGGCAGGAGCGTCGCGCGGAGAAGAGGGAGCGTGAGCGGGTTGCGGAAGCCAGGGCGGACACGGTGTTCGTGGAGGCGCCGCGGCGCGCGCCGTCGCTGGCGTCGTACCTATTTCCATGGTGGTTGATGCAGCAGGAGGGCGTTGATGCGGCTGCGAGTGCGCCGGCGTCGAGCCGTGTGCAGGGCAAGCGCACGTCGAATCGCAACATCACGCTCGAGACTATCCCTGAGGATGGTGTGCTGCCTTCGCCGTCCCGCCGTACTGGGGTGCCGCAAACGGGGGTGCCACCGACGACGGGAAATGCGGTCTCAAGACTCGTGACGCTGCCGCTGCGGGTCGTGTTGAGGTTGTTCGGGCTTGGGTGAGTTGTTCGTTGTGCTTTGTCCGGTACACGCTGCGCCGTTTATCCGGATCCATTACTCTCTGAGAACGCTTAATATTCTTCACTTCCTTCCTTTCGGCCTCCTGGTGTACCTGTAACCTTTTCTGTGTATTCATTATACTTCTGCCGTTCCTTGTGTATCTCCACCTACCTGCAGAAAACTTCGCTCGTCGTCCGCCTCGTCTCGCTGTGCCCCTGCTGTGTGTCCGTACCTATCATATTCTTCTCTATCGATACTCGAATGACGTGTTGTACTGTTGCCAGTACCGAGGTTGGCGAAGATGCGTCCAGTGCCACTTGGCACTAGTCCAGGAAGGAGTGGGCGAGCAGGAAAACTGACTACTTACGTCATTACTCGTATCACGTGAGTACCACGTGAACAAATGTTGATGTTCGGCACTTAGAGGGCCTGTCGACAGCGCACGTTCGGTCAGCTCGTTGCTCGGTAAGTTCTACGACGGCTAAACAGTTGTAGAGTTCTATAGTATGCGAGCAGCTCAACTATCATCATCGGTTATGAGGCGTCCGAGACCCATAATGTGTCCCTGCGTCGAACGATTAGATAGTGGCGAGATAGATGTACTCGGCTCGGTATCTAGAATAGTCCCTGTAGACGCTGCTTGATATCAGCCTTCCACTGTTCGAGCTCGGCACAGCGTTGCGCCAGCAGCTCACGCTCTTGCTCGGCCGCGCGCTTCTCCTCCTCCACCTCCTGCGCGTGCTTCGATTGCGCGTCGTAGCGCCCCTGCAGCACGTCCTTTTCCTGCCTGATGGCTTCGACCCCCTGCGTGAGCTCGTCGATATTTTTCGCAGCTTCCTTTCTAAACACCTGGATGTCTCGCTCGAGTCGAAGGTATGCCTTGTCGCTCGCGTCCGCGCGCTCTTCGGCCTGAAGGTACTTCTTCTCGCCCGCGTCTGCGCGCTCCTCAAGCTGCATGCATCTCTTCTCGCTAGCGTTAGCGCGCTCCTCGAGGTCTTTGTATCGTTTTTCTAAAGCCACCCTCTGCTGCGCGAGGTCTCCTTTCTGCTGGTCGACTGTGGCTCTCACTTCGCCGAGGTCCCGGATATGACGCTCGAGACGGAGGATCGATTTTCCCTGGGCATCACTGTGCTGCTCGACTTCTTCGTAGCGTTGGGCAAGGTCCAATTTTTGCTGCACTACCCGGTTGTTCGCTTCCGTCAGGTTGTGAATTCTCGCCTGAAGACGATCTTCATTGGCTTGATATCGCTGCTGGAGGGACGCGGAGCTCATGTCCGACTCGACCGTGTCTTGCTCTACTTCGCCGTCCTCGACCTCGGAGTTCAGCTGTCTCGACAGGAGAGCACGTTGGTCGCCGGGGGTGGAGTTGCCCGTCACATCTAGCTCATGATTGACTTGGACGGCGTGGAGTGGACCGCTTTCAGGCGGCGTCCAGTCGCCCTAAACGCTTATGTGAGGCGCAATTATCTCTGACAGGCTGAAAGCGCTCACAATTTCCGCTTCAAAATATTCTACCTTGACATGTGGAAGCTGGGCGACCGCCGCGTTTCCTTCGAGTCCCCCGTCCCCAAGGGAAGATGTGTCAAGACCACCCGGAACGAGCCGGTCACTCATGCTCTTGATCCTGTCGCACACGTCTGCCCAGACTGGACTATACGAGGAGTCGGAGGACACGATGTCCCGCAAACTCGGAAAGAGCGTTGCGAGGAAGTGGGCGACAGGGCCCGCATCCTCGTGGCCGATAGGTGAGTCTCGCACGACGAGCGTCGTCAAACAACGACGGAATGACGATGGCTTCTTCGTCAGCCGCGGCGGATTCCCGCGTGCGTCGAAGACAAGACAGAGCGCCTCCAGACGGTGGCAGCCTTTCGCGAGACGCACGAGATTAGCATGGGTAAGGGGAAGTGCATTGATACCCGCGCTATCGGGAACGCAGCGGAGTGGCGGCGTTCTCGATGCAGAGTCGATGTTGTCAGCGAATGTCAAGTCGATACGGCGTAAGGATGGACAGTTTGCCAGCCCAGGGATGATGTTCTCCGAGTAAGGAATAGAGAGTGTTATATCTGATAGCGCACTCATTCCCGAAAGACAGGCGTAGCTTGAAGGAAGCATACAGTCTCCCTGCAAGTGAAGAGACTGAAGACTGCGGCACGATGTGATGAGCTTGTGAACGACGTGGCTGTTCACGCCATTGGCGTGAAGTATCAGAAGGTTCTCGGGCAACAAGTTCGCCACATTTCCGTGGTTCTTCGCGAACCCACTGAGCCTTACTTCTCGCAGGGAAGGGAAAAGGCCGGTCGAGCAGAATGATGTGAAATCAAGGACGTGACTGATGTCTTCTGAGTTGATGGACAACTTCTTCACCATCGCTGCAAAGCGCTGGACCCTCGGATAATGGTATTTGCGCAAATTGATCCTGCCCTGAAGACAGCAGTAGAAGTACTCAGTATCAACAAGTCGAGGGCTATTGGAGCTGAGGCGGCGCACCTTCGAGGACCGCTTAACCTCCTCTTGCTCTACGAGAACTAGACGCGCAATGGGCCGGACAGATGGCAAATGGGACCATAAAAGGGGACTGGTTGACTCCTCCCAGCGCAGCGACGTGCGCGCGAGAATGCACAGATCCCACGCTGGCAGATGCGTACAGATGCGTCGGCGAATCTCTGCGCTCGCAAAGGCAGCGCCTGCCGGGGAGTACCGTTGAGAACAGATGGGTGCGGAGACGGCTTTCTCTGGTGCGTCACTTCGTTCAAGACGCTTATAACCAGAGATAGATGCCATTGCCGCCCGACTAATCTTGTCCAGTGTGGCCGAGTTTGGGTAGATCGGCCGGGCAGTCGCCTGAGGACGCGCAAGCCTGAATAAGGTGTTCTCGCTGTCGTTCATGGTGACGACTCGTTGTCTTTTGGGCTTTGCAGAGGGCAAGCTAAGACTATGAATAGAACGTTCCTTGAGTGGTACATATACTCACCCAAGAATGCAGCCTGATAATCTGTGCTGCGCGAGTGCGATTCAAATGGTACAATGGGCTTGCTCGAGCTCTTATTATCCGCAAGATTGGTTTCGAGCAGCTCCTGTTGGTATGTCAGTTGACGGCGATGCTGACGGAACAAAAACGAATTTGCAGGCGGTTTCGAAGCGGTGAAGGTTGAACGTAAGGATTTGGACTCAGGAATCCTGTGGCAAACATCCGCACACAAACGTGTCGCGCGACGCGTTCTGATTATGAATCAAGTAAAGCAGAGATAATCGTGACGAGTCTGCCTTCGCCCAGCTTGAGCTTGAGTATCGGAATCTTGGTATTTCGGACAACAAGGAATAGGTGAGATGTATGCGTTGCCCAGTTCGGCGCCTGCAGAATATTACAATAGATCACTGCAGGCCGCAAGTCGGAGTCCTGGTATTTACAACCTCATTATAAATGTGCATTCAACTCAAGAAAATCGCGAGGGAGGGTATGTAAATCCAGTAGACAAGCAAGACGCGTGAACTACGTTTTACTGTCCCCGCGATTTGCGAGGTCACGCAGGCCCTGCTGCATGTCAGCTTGCCACCGCGTAAGATGGGCACAGCGCTGTTCTAGCTGCTGACGCTGCTGGTCGCGCTCGCGCTCGTGCTTGTGAAGGTCGCCGTTACGCGTCACGACCTCTCGCGCGTGCTTCAACAGTGCGTTGTAGCGCGCCTGAAGTTGGTCCTTCTCCTGCTTGACGGTAGACAGCTGCGCGGCGAGCGACTCCGAGTTCGCTGAAGAGCCGGCGCTCTGTTGCGGCTCAGGTCTGACGCCGCGCTCGAGCTGAAGGATATACTTGGTCTGTTCGTCGGTGCGCCGCTCGAGGTCCTCGCATCGTCGCGCGATATCCGCCTTTTGCTGCAAGGTGTCCGCTTTGGATTGGCTGAGATCCCGAACCTCGCGTTCGAGCCGGAGGATCTGCTTTCCTTGCGCGTCGCTGCTCTGCTCGAGATCCTCGTATCGTCGCGCGAGATCCGGGATTCGATGACCGGTCTTGGCTTTGGAGTCGAGATCCCGGGTTTTCTGCTCGAGGCGGTCTTCCAAAGTGCGGTACCGCCGTTCGAGCTTCCCGCGGCTTTTCTCTAGCGCGATGTTGCGCTGTTCTAGCTGACTGTTGACCCTCTCAAGGTCTGCGACGCGCTGCGCGAGTGCCTGACTCTGATCTTCAGCCGTCTCGACGGCCCGCTGTGGCACAGTGTTGTTCGCCGTTGCACCGTCATGCTGCGAATGTTCATGAAAATCGATATGTTCATAAGAAGCGGAACCACTGACCGCATCTGACTTCGGCCAGTGATCCTCCATGTTCACGTCCTGAACCTCTGTAAGCGATGTCCGTCCTGAGTATTCGTCGTCGCGCAGGGAGGCAGCGACCGGCCCATGCATGTCGAGTCGCTCAGGCGTGTTTTTTTACTCGGTTACATACGTCCGTCCATAGACGCGCGTAAGGAGACTCGGCACAGGTTATGCTGCTCAGACGCGGGAAGAGCATAGCAAGGAAACGGGCGACCGGTCCTACGTTCTCACTGTCAATCGGCGAGTTGCATACGATGAGCGTCGTCAGGCGAGAGCGGTACCGCGGCCGGTAGTTGGATAGTCGTGGAGGATTGTTGCGGGCGTCGAAGACGAGCGCGAGCTCGACCAAGTCTGGGCAGCTTTCGGCAAAGGGAACGAGAGCGAAGAGGCTTAGAAGCCCGGCCTCCGCTCGCAAGTCACATAGCCACAAGGCGCGCATGCTCGGCCACCCGCCGGCTGCGGTGACACAGTCCGCGTCTATGAGCGCAAGGCCGTCATATGAGGCGAGCGAGAGCTTCGTGAGCTGAGAGAAGCGCGCTAGCGGTTGGATATACAACAACGCATCCGGCTCTGCCTCTCCGGAGAGCACAGGCTCCGACCCGGGAGAGGGCATGATGACGAGGGTATGCAATGCGAGAGGATCACATCGGTTTTCGATGACGGTGAGAATGTCCATGAAGTCGTCGCAGTCGGGAGACAAGTGGTCTGCGCCCCGTATCGAGATAGCTTCCATGGGATGGTCTCGACGCAGCGACTGGAGGATGCAGCGTGCCAGACCAGCTGACGACTGTCCCGACATGGTCAGGGACCGTAGGGCCGGAAACGCACGCCGCATAGGCATTGTTGGTAGATATTCGATGGCGTCCGCGAGCTCCAGGTCGATGACGCGCAGACAAGGACATTCCGCAAGCGAAGGAATGAGCAAGTCCGAGTATGGAACGGTCAAGGACACCTGCGACAGTGCATGCATTTCGGTAAGGCGAACGTATGTTGCGTCGTGCATGCAATCACCCCGTAAGCTGAGGGTCTGCAGGCTGTCGCATGATTCGAGGAGATGAAGGATGACGTGTTCGTTGACTCCATCCGCTTGCAGTGTGCGAAGACAGTTGGGCAGCATTTTGACCACATTTCCATGCTCTTTGATGAACCCGTTGAGCACCACTGCTTGCAGAGAGGAGAACAGAACGCCATCAAGCAATGGCACCATGGATCGGACGAAGTCTCGCGAGTCGATGGTCAGCTTTTTCACCATCCCGGCGAGTTGACGAACCCTCGCAGATCGTCGCGCGTGAGATGCAGAATTACGCTAGAGGAATGAGGTGCTTAGTTTTGGAAGGCTGACAACTGTCCAGACTGATGAAGCTCACCTCTGAAAACGGGTTTACTGCCTCTCTAGGAAGGAGGCGGATAATGGGCCGAATGGATGAGATATCGGACCAGATAATAGAGCTAGCTGTCGCCTCCCAATCCTTCGACACGCGAGCTACTCGGCATAGATCCTGTCTGCGCAGGAAAGTGCAGATGAGATAGCGTATTTCTACGTTTCCTAACATGCCGCGACACTGGCCGCTGACCGTAGGATCGTTTACGGAGAGCGGTCGGCTATGCCGTTGTCCTGACAGCTCTATGTTCGCTGAGCTTCGTCTGTGAGGAGTACGACGGTGATATACTGAAGGAGGAATCTCCACTGTGACTTCCCTGTAAACTGGACGTGTTGGCTTTCTAGCCCTACGAGAAGAACCGGCAGTGGCGATGTGGCCCGCGCTGTCCATGTCACGTCTCTTGTTCATAGATTCGGAGTATCTGGGAATCATTGACTTAAGAGCAGCATACTTCGGGTATGTGTCCACCTATATTTTCTTGAACCTGTTGGAGGTTCTGCAGCTGGAAGGCTGTTATTGTCGTCACTGGAGTCGTCGTCGCTGGAGTCGCATTAGCTTAGATGCAGCTCTTAAGAGATTCCCAGTAGTAAGTTCGCGCTTCAACTATAGAAAGCAAACACTTGCTACCTTGTGAAGATAAGACTGATACAAAACGCGAAGTTGAACGTCCCGCGGAGGCGTGGAAGTCCAGGTCAAAGCAAGCACAATGGATGCATGGTACTGACCACGTGTCTGCATGATGCCAAGCGCGCGCACACAAGCGCCTCGCGTCGCCCTGCCCTGTTCGAGATCGCCAGCGCCATTGCAAGTGGATGGGACATGACCTCACCGAGCGCGCTCTCGTCCGTTGTTCATAACTTTTAGTCTATTCCGTTTCGTTTTTGTCTACGCATACAGTAGCGACCGGATCCGTGTGGTATCAAGTTAACGAATAACAATAGCTATAGTATACGGTATCCAGATCGGGTCCCTTCCGCGAAGTCAAACTATGCTACAAATACAGGTCATGGTTCCGAGTCGAGATAGAAGGAGAGAGGGGGGAAAGGGGATGTAACAAGGCAGATAATGAGCCAGGGTAAGTAATGAGCAGGGGGCGTTATAAGCGTCAGAAGCGTTCTCAGGATACATATGTGGTGTTGGGGATAGGTGACTTGGGGCGTCGCACCGTGGCGAGCTCTATGGGGGACCGGCGCGCTCATACAATCTCGCCTGCGCGATGAGCTTCTGCTGCGGTCGAGTAGGATTCGGGTGTCGCGGGGCCGGACATGCTGATTGTCGACGAGCGGATGGAGGATATTTCGATCCGCATGTCGTGTGGCCGCAATCGCGCAGGCTCGGGTGCAGTCAATGCAGGCGGATGCGCGGGTCCGTGCTGGATCGTCGTGGACGACTCGTTCGAGCAGCCTGCCGTCGTCATGGGTGACAATGGCTCCTCCTTGGAGTCGGATAGGATGCCGCCAACGTCACCGAGGGAGATCTGCCCGTACGAGAGCGTGCCGCCGGCAGCGAGCTTCTCGTCGTGCGACTCGCGGTACGAGGAGGCCTCGTCGGCGGTGAGGTCGGAGAAGAGCGTGGACACGCGCGTCGAGCTCTGCTTGCGGTTGTTCGCGTAGACGGGCATTGACGGGCCTGAGCCGGAGTACTTGCCGGGCGAGCTGCATAAACGTCAGACATGGCCATGAAGAGTAAACGAGAGTTCGACTCACGCAGACGGACTCCAAGTCTCCGACTCGCAGGCAAGGAAGCGCGGGACGTAGCCGGCGCGCTTGCAGAACCTGTACATCGCGAGGCGGTAGTTCTTGCGGGCCTCCTCGGCAAAACCGAAGAAGAGGAAGAAGATGAACGCGCAGACGAAGATGAACCACCGGGAGAGCTCGAGAGCCTGGTACGTGGTCGGCACGCTCTTCCAGAGAATGGCCGGCACCTGCTGGACGTTCGAGAAGTCGAGGTGCGTATCCTCCCATGAGATCCAGGGCTGCATCGAGCTGAACTGGGTGTTCATGTAGATTCCGAATGCGCCGAGGGGGATGGTGAGGCAAATTTCGATGGCGGCGAGACACATGAGGCGGAAGTAGCGGTTCGCGGTGAGGTTGCTGTGTGCAGCAAGGTACTCGTTGAAGTGCCTGCGACGCTTGTTGAAGTTGTAGATGCTGAGCGCTGGATGGAAGGTCAGATTCACTTCAGGTTGGACGAGAAGCAATACGCACTGCAGTAGATCGCGGAGACGCAGCCGATGGCTATCGGCCAGCCCGTCACGCACACGATAGCGACCCAGGTGTTGTAGGTCGTGGGGTAGCACCCAATGTCCTCATAGATGTCGAAGCGGTGTCCTTGGGGGATGTATTCTATGGTGCGTTTAGCGCGGTGCTAATGGCAAAGCTAGCGTATCACGCACGGAGAATCATAACAAGCACCGGGATGCCCATCCCGATCAACATGTCCATCATAACCTCGCGCCGTCTCTGCATTGGGGTGAGCAGCCATTCGTGAGGGGAGAGGGGATTCAAGCACCTCTGGCTTCGTCTTGGTGACTGTGCGTACGGTCGCAATGCAGTAGAGGCGACGGTTGATAACGAGAGAGGCAGCGGGGATAGCGACAGAGGTTCCGATGATGATTCTCGCAGCTGAGGGCAGTCGTCAGTGATAGCACGAGTGAAGAGCACCACTACGCACAGATATCGCACCAGATAGGTGCCCAATTGATAGCATTGCCCGACCAGACTATGGAGTTCACCAGCTGAACCAAACACGCGACCGAGACCCAGATCATGTAGAGGCAGGTTCCTGTGTTCCACGCCTCGAGATGCCAGGGGAGGGGGAGGAGCGTGATGACAGTGCCGAAGGCCATAAACATCGAGAAGACCCAGTTCGGATACGACATCTTGGCGGAGTCGAGGAAGCCTGCAAGGACTGCAGCAGATGTCGGAGGGGTCGGTGAGGGAAGGGGGAGGGAAGCTCGAGAAGATTTCGTGCACCATCAGGGACGGGTTTTAAGGTCGCCTCACCCCCCAGCATGTGGCTGATCTTCGGCGGGCGACATGCAGCAATCGACGGGGCGACTTCCAAACACAGCTCGTTATAACGAATGGGGTAATGTCCCGAAAGGTGCAATCCCTTTCAAACCGGGACATAGCTCCGGAACTTTTCGACATGGAAGGGAAGTTCGGGGTGAGAGCCGCGGAATGAGGGTGTCCTGCGGACCGGTGGAAGTGTAGTCCAGGCTCGTCCACCGCGCTAGACGATGATGGACGATAACCGGCCCTGGCCACGAGTTCCTGCCGCGTTGTGGCCGGAAAAGGAAAGTTGAAGCCTCTGCGGTGTCCTTGACGACCAGATGGAGA
The DNA here is from genome assembly GCA_007026445.1 of Schizophyllum amplum. Classification (NCBI taxonomy): domain Eukaryota; kingdom Fungi; phylum Basidiomycota; class Agaricomycetes; order Agaricales; family Schizophyllaceae; genus Schizophyllum; species Schizophyllum amplum. The sequence goes on from VDMD01000062.1 coordinate 82,309, forward strand.
GCGAGAGGCAAGCAGAACGCCCCGAAAGATGAAGTTCGTGAGAACTGCTCAAGGCGATGGGGAACGGTCGTTCGACATGAGGATGACGCAGACCAGTCGAGAGTAGGGTCGACAGACGGCGAGCCAGCGCAGGCGGGCATTCATTACGTGAGGGTCACCGGGCAGGGGCCTTCCCGTAGAGGCCGAGTCCCCCAGATAAGCAGCGGTGGCGGCGGCGGGCTGTGCAGGAGGAAAGCAGCGATTTGGGAGGAGGAGGAAGTACGGAAGGAAGTTCGACGAACTGTTCACCGATCCTTAAGTACTGTACACCAGCGGCACTATATCACTCACCGAAAGCCCTTTGTCCTGCTTATTGTCTTGTCGGCGTCCTTTTGTTCTTTCGGCGGCACGAGGCACCCATCCTGCCTCGTGCAAGATGGAACTGTGTGGACCGCATGATAAGATTGCGCACGTGTGCTGTCCGCGGGAATTCAGAAAAGTCTTCTGCTGATTTCCTGTGTAAAGAACACGGCGGGTCTGCAGCGTGTAGATGGCCGCAAGCAAGCTGCACCTGCCCCGCCATAGGCAACGCCCCCTCGTGCACAACATCGCATCTACAGGGAAGTCAGAGCGGAGAGCACGAAAGGAGAAGTGCAAACCCACAGAGCAATGGCACAGAAGAATCGGCGAGACTGAGAAGATATGGGGGTTGAGAGACATGCATTAGACGACACTAAGGTAATCCACAACTTGAAGAAAAGGAGGACGTGGTAGGGAGACATTGAAGATATGTACATGGGCATAAGCCAGACATCATACGCATATGGCTACAGGAGACGAGAAAGGATCGACCGCTCACCGCCATGCTCAGAACGCCCGCCCCAGCCCGGGAGCATGTGACGCGCCGAACACGTTGCTCGAGTTGCGAGAGTGCTGCGAGGACGCCGGCGACGGCGGCACCGGCATCGACGAGAAGGGCAGAGGCGGCGGCGAGCAAGGCGGCTCCGGCCAAGGCCCACGACAGATGGACGAAATGGTCGACTTCGCATCCTCGGGGATGCTCTGCGACATCGGCGGGTCGCGCAGGAGGATGACCTGCGGGTCCGACTGCTCGCGGGAATGGCTCTCGTCCATGTCGGTGATGCCAGAGAGTCGTTGCGGGGCGCAGGATAGCGGTACGGAAGGCGGACGAGGCGGTGTGCACGAGGGCGGGCGGTCCAGCACGCCGCGCCTCGGCGGAGATGCATATGCAGGTGGAGGAGAGACGAGAGTGGGCGACATCAGCGTGGTCGTCGGTGAGGTCAACCCGAGCGTCCGCGCAACGGGCGACTCCATGTACGCGAGCGTGTTTTCACGGAAGGCTGCGTCCGAGTCATCGCTGGAGCTCTGGCTGGACGAAGACACTGTCGCCGAGACGCGCTTGCTAGGCGTGACGATACGCTTGAGGTTCCAGACGGGCGGCTTGCGCCCGCGGTCGAGCATGTCGTCCCAGCCGGATCGCAGTGGAGCGCTGTTGCGCACATCGTCGCCCGTCCTGAGGATCGTCAGCATCATGTGCTTGACGTACAAAGAAGGGCGAACCTAATGGACAAGGGCACCACAATTGCAGGCGCATGGGGACGCTGCTCGGGGAAGCTCAGGCTGTCCTTGAGCTTCTTCCACCCGAGGGCGCAGTGCCTTCAGAGCCTACTGCAGTCGTAGCCACAGAGAACCGCGACGACAGTACTGGCGAAGGGTCGGTCGTAGTCGGAGGTTGAGTACGCGGCGCCTCGCGATCAGAGAAAGGAAGACCAACGATGTCCTCGCACCTGCAACGAGTGTCAATGGGATACAGGTGGACAACTGCGAGCGACTGACATCATGGACAAGGTTCTAGGCAGCTTCACCTTCGGCTGCTTGGGTGACCTTTTCGAGTTGAAGAACATGCTCTTGACGGAGCAGCCGAGGCCAGTGCACTTCGCCTTGAGCGTCGGTCGCTCCGTTGCGTCGAAGAATGACATCGTTGAGTCCGAGCGGACAGGCGGAGGGCGACTCCTACACATTCTCGTTAGCGACGGCATCGGAGGTATCATGCCATCACATACCTCCAGAAGAGTCGACTGCAATGCCCTTGGATGGACGCGAGCACCTCCTTCCGCTCGCTTTCCATGAGCACGAAGCAAAGCAACCACAGGATCGTCACGATGGGCGCGATCCAGAACATTACTTCCGCAGCCTGCCCCTCGCTGCCCGACACAACTTCCACCTCGCTCATATGCGCGTGCACCGCATCCCACGAGCCCCATGGCACGATCGTCGGCGAGAATACAGCGAAGAGGACCGCAATGACTATGAGACTGCAAGTCGTGCTCGCAAAGCATAGGTGTCGGAGTAGGAGGCCGGAAGACACAGACGTGCGTGTCGATAGATGTTCGTCAAGGAGCGTGGAAGGCAGGCGCGTGGCGTGGTGTACCGCGATGCCTGGTCGTCATATTAGGGCGAAGCTTGTAGGAAAAGGAGGGGAGCACTCACAAGAGAAGGCAAAGGCCGCTACGCATATCAGCGAGGGCGGAAGCCACATGATGATGAGAGACAGTGATGATGCATGAACGGAGGCGACGCAGCCAATATCGGCCACGACGTCGAACCGGCGGTCTTGAACTACAAAGTCTGCCATGTCGATCAGCCTTCATACCCATAGCCAAGCACGAATGTACGCACGGAGGATGATATACACAAGGGGAATCACGACGCAGAAGAAGATTTCTATTGCTACAGTATTGCGCCGGGCGTTCGGCCCGGGCTTGCGCGCCGACGCGAGGAACTCGAGCACGCGCAGCATGCAGAGCGCACACCCCGCGACACCCATGAGTGCGGCGAGCGCAACCTTCGTCGCTAATGACGTGTTAGCCATCCGTGAGAGAGCGCGATCATGAAGCCACGCACCGAGGTCACACCACACGAGAGTGCGCACGCCCGCATTGCCCGCCCACATAACGGCGTTTACGGTGTGGATCAGATTCCACGCTAGGAGCCAGAGGAGGAGACAGGGGGTCGGAATAACGCGCCAGACGCGCTTGAAGGGTAAGGCTACAGTGATGATGCAAACAGACAGGATCGAGAGAACAGGGAGCTCGGCGCGCATGGCGGAAGGGGAGGGAAGAGAAGTGGAGGATGACGGGTAGAAAAGGCGATGGACTGAAAGAACGAAGGAAGGCGCAAAGGAGGGTCTATGGTGTGTAAGAGTAGTCTTTATGTATGAAGGCAATGAGAACAAGGACACCCAGGGAAGGACGAAGGCCACTCTTCTTTATCCTCCGCCAGCATGCAGCATAACCGCGAAAAGAAGGAGGAACAAGCGGATTACCAAAGCTGGAAACAACACATCCGGTTGAGCGCGCCCGTGGCCCGAGAGGCAGATCGCTTCGCAACAGTCGAGGCGGGGTAAAGTACAAAGGAATTACCGCTTTAGGAATCATCTCCGGGAGACGCTCATTCAAGCCTCGCTCACGGCGCTTGAGGTTTACGTTGCTCTCTGCTGACTCGGATCCAGAGTGTGACACTGAGGATGGGACTAGAAGCGCTTGCTGTGGGCGCCGAGCTGGTAATACGTGCATAATGGGGTTGAATACCCCGCTGAAATAGGCAAACTGACAGAAGGCGCTGCGATGATGCATTAGGGGCCGTTGCATTAAGTATAAGAGTAAGCGTACCCGCCAATAGCGTCATGACAGTAGTGGTCATCAAGAATAAGGACATCGTCGGAGCCTGAGCAAGGCGCAGGTCAGAGCGTATCGACAGGGCCAGCACAAAGGGGCTTACCTTTGTCCGCACACCTCAACGGCCTCAATCTCCTGATATATGCGCTCCGCCACGAAGAGCTTAAAGGCGTGCTGATAGTGGTGTTGAAGCCGTGATGGAGGCGGACACTGGGACAGGCTCCTCAGAGCGCGGTCACAATTTGGATGCGTAAACATCGGTTACAGGCAAGACTCTTCGAGCGCGAGAACAGGGGTGTAGTTGACGGTATTTACTATTAGCAAGAGATACAATCGAGGAAGGAGCGCATACGCACTCGATCGCTTTCGAGCAACGCCCTCGAAGGCAGTCCCGCTATGACCATTGGAGAGCGCTCTCAGCGCCCTTCTTATTGATCAATATGAGCTATGCAAAGCCAAGCCGACGTGCATCTTGTTGACGGCTGGGATGTGTCAGTAGGTGCTGATGTGCAGGGACAGTCAACGCACCGTCTCGTATATGCTGCATCGAGCTGAGGCTCGGATTATAGATGCGTCGAAGAGACGCAGCTCCGTCACTGTGCGCCCCGGACCATCCTCCTGCAGTATATATGCTTCTGCGAGATGTCGACATCAGGTTCAACCGCGTCGAGGTATAGCAATTGAGCTGGGAAGCCGGGCGAGAATGGCACAGGATATGCAGCATATTTCTGCAGATGCTAAGTAGGGATTCGCTCGTATGTTAGCTATAGTCTGATCAGACCAAATGATAGCGAGGGTGCATGAGGACAACATGAAGGGGACATCGAGGCTGGATCGAGGAGACGCGTGATGCATATAGTCACTGCTGTCATGTCAAGCGAAGTAGCGGGCCGATCGTCCTATGGAGCGTCTAGGTAGTGAATGCAATGAACGGTCAGATACCTGAGAGTGTGGAGGATCACGGAACACTGAGCGAAGACCAGTACTCGACGAGTACTGGGGTTTGTCGGAGTCGGCCGGCCGCGGAGGCAGGCAGCAGCAGGGGCAGCACGTGGGGTCACGTGATACGCGCCTACAACCACCCACCGAAAGCGCGGACCGGCCGACTGAACGCTCAGGCAGACGCCGGGCAGTGCCGCAGGCCATGCGGGAAGGGCCTGAAGCAAACCCGTGCTACCCCGAGCGTTAGCGAGTGCACAAGAAGGGAAGAGGAGGGCGGGGAAAACGAAAGCAGGCGAGGAGCTGCGAGGCGCTAGTGAGAGCGAGGGCAGAGCAGCGATGAGGCCGACGCGTCTTCCGCGCGCGTGACCGTACGGCGCTTCTTCGAAGCGCCGATCACGGCCCCGGCGCTATGGCCGGACGTGCGGCCCTCACTTCGCTTGACTTCCGTAAAGGTACCGCAAGCGGTACCTTTACTATCATCAAGCGAAGTAGCGGGCCGATCGTCCTATGGAGCGTCTAGGTAGTGAATGCAATGAACGGTCAGATACCTGAGAGTGTGGAGGATCACGGAACACTGAGCGAAGACCAGTACTCGACGAGTACTGGGGTTTGTCGGAGTCGGCCGGCCGCGGAGGCAGGCAGCAGCAGGGGCAGCACGTGGGGTCACGTGATACGCGCCTACAACCACCCACCGAAAGCGCGGACCGGCCGACTGAACGCTCAGGCAGACGCCGGGCAGTGCCGCAGGCCATGCGGGAAGGGCCTGAAGCAAACCCGTGCTACCCAAACTGAGCGAAGGCTCCCAGCGGAGCCAGTGGCGAACGCTGCGCGCGGGTGCAAAGGCCCTTCGGGCCCCGCGAGGCCAAACCGAGCCTGAGCCTGGTCCGAACGCGGCCAGGAGAGCGTGAGGGGCATGCGGGAGGCTGAACTGCACAATGAAATTTATCAAACCGTAGGTAAATTAATGCGATGAGCTGTAGCGAAGGAGTCCTGCAGCGCGCGCCATGCACGCGCGATGCTCGTGGGTACTAGAACGTCCAGGCGGCGCCAGTACGTAAGGAAACAGAGAGAAGTCCAACCACCCGTCTGCATGATATGCTCGGGTGGGACACCGTCCAGTAGCAGGCGGAGCGTGCCACCAATACGATAGCTGTGGCCTTTGATGGGGTCGAGCCCGGCCATGACAACGATTTCTGAGAGAAGGTGAGTGAGAGTGAAGGGATGGTGCGTGGAAACGGACCGTCCATGATGGGCTGCAGCATCTCCTTGAAAAGGGAGGTGGCGCTGCCCCCGTTTGCGAACGCGAAGAGATGCACGTCGTCGGGGAGATTGCAGTTAATGGCGAGATGATTGTCGAGGGCCCAGATGGGGCAGAGGTCATTGTACTGCGGCGGCGTGGACAGGACGCGACAGCGGGCGCCCTCCTCGCCGGTCGTCTTTGTGTAGGGGATATGGAAACTGATGGTGGTGTGGCCTTCGGCGTCGCCGCGAACCAAATCGGTACTTCGAGTGGGATGGCGCTTCGGGTCGAACTTGCGGTTCGCACACGGCAGCAGCTCCCCCAGACGTCGGCAACCCCAGAAGGCGACGAGAGCGGCCGCCCAGAGGGCGGCGTCACGAGGCCTGAGAGGACGAGTACCGACTTGAGAGCACGGAGGTGCTCGACAGAGACGGCGTTCCGAGGAGGGCGCTTGAAGGCAGCCCCCTCCTTGTCCGCCGTCTTGAGGGCCGTGTTGACGAAATAATCGTCGCCCGTCCAGACAGCGCCGTTGATGCGGTGCCACATCTGCAGGCCCGACATCCAGTTGCGGACGCGACCGCCTGTACCGCCCTCGTGCATGTCGCAACGAAGCCAGCGAGCAAGATCGGGTCGGCGGGCATGCGCAGCGACTCCGAGATCCCTTCACAGTCGCACCACTGCGTGAAGCGCAGGCAGCCCGCACCGTACGATGCGAGGGTACGCTCCTCGTAGCGCCCGATGAGCGTCATGAGGAGCTTCGCCTGGAGCTCGGGGCGAAGGGTGTCCATGGACGCCTGCTGGATGAACGTGAACGGCGTCACCCACGCGAGGATGCGCTGGGACGCCGGCACGTCAGGGCGGTACGGGCTGTACGTGCGCTCGTTCCCGGCGGAGGGACGGCGCCACTTTTTCGACTTGAGCGAAGCGAGCGCGGAGGCGCGTACAGCGAGTGCCTCATGGCCATATCGCTTGCGTAGAAGCTCGGCGGCGCGAGTGACGGTGCGCGTGGCGCGGGGGGCGGCGCCACCACCAGCGCGGCTGGGGGCGCCGTAACGGGCGTTGGAGCTGCAGGAGATACGGGGGGCGCGGAGGCGCCGTATCGGCAACGAGGGGCGTTACGACGGTGACCGGCGCGGCGTTGAGCTGCGAACGAGCCGCCTTGTCGAGCATGGCGTGTAGCGGGGAGTTTGTAGCTATACTAGAGCATGAATAGGCGATGGGAGCGGCAATGGGGCGCGGTTGGACCGTGGGAATGCGGGATAGCTGGGGCGGACGGCTTTGGCTTGTACGGTACGTAGCGGGAGGCCGTCGGCCGTATAGTGTATGTGTTCCCGGGGCGGCGCCTCGCGGTGAGCTCGAAGACTCGGCGTTACCCCCAGAGGTCGCACGTGCGGCCTTTTCGAGCATGGATCTAAACATAAGTGTCCCGAAGACACTTGGTGAGGGCTCGAGGGAGCTCGAATGTGCGCGCGGTGCGCTCGGACGGGAGACCCAGATCACCGCGAGAGATTGGGTCGGCGGGGTTGTCGGCGGAGGCGACGTATACGAAATGGAGAACCATGAGCAGTTGAGCTGCAAAGGAGATTGAGCGGCGGACGCAGAGGTTAATGTGCTCGCTCGAGCTGCGGCCCTTCGAGTGGGCGCAGGCGCCGAATGTAATGCAGTGGTCGATGTCGAAGAGCCCGCCGAGGCGCACCACGAGGTACGGCTTGTGGTCGGGATTCACTGGCGTAGTGCGATGAAATTTCGAGGGGTCGAGGGAGCACGATAACGTGCCCTCCTTGACATTGGAGACCTGAGTAATGTGTAAGGACATGAATATGATGTGCCCGAAGGCGCAATGCGAGGGACGCGCCCATGGGCTAACGTTGATGATGGAGGTGCGCCGTTCAGCAAACACCAGTGATGGGGGTGCGCCGTTCAGCGAACACCCGAGATGGAGGTGCGCCGTTCAGCGAACACCCGTGATGGAGGTGCGCCGTTCAGCGAACACCAGTGATGGGGTGAGCCCGAAGGCAACACCAGATGGGATGCGCCCGAGGGCAAACATCAGATGGGATGCGCCCGAGGGCAAACATCAGATGGGATGCGCCCGAGGGCAAACATCAGATGGAGGTGCGCCGTTCAGCGAACACCAGTGATGGGGTGAGCCCGAAGGCAACACCAGATGGGATGCGCCCGAGGGCAAACATCAGATGGAGGTGCGCCGTTCAGCGAACACCAGTGATGGGGTGAGCCCGAAGGCAACACCAGATGGGATGCGCCCGAGGGCAAACATCAGATGGGAACGCGCCGAAGAGGCTAACGTTCAGGAGGGCGCAGCAGGGGAGCTAGCGCGAATGGAGGGGCTGGTTCCCAGCAGCCCCAGGTGTGAAAACAAAGGGGGAACAGCGGGAAAGGGGAAGGTTCTTGGATTCGAACATGAATCACATGACATGGGCGTGACCCACGCATGCGACTCGCCAGCATGACCGGCACGGGCAAGCACGTGACAGATCATGTTGGGTTCAATCCGACCGAAACTCGAAACCAAGAGGGAAGGGGGGAGCGGTAACGGGTCGTGGAGGGAAACAGCCACAACAAAGAGCATCACTCACATAATCAGCCATGCGCGTTGCTGTATCAAGGTGCGTCGGGAAATCCTCCTTGTCGATCATGTCGTTGACCGAGAGATGGCGAGGGCGGTGAACGCGGGCAAGGTCGCTAGCAAAGTCTGTGAATAGCAGTGGTGTGTGAGTCCAGGGTGTAGTCTGTGTCATCGCGTGAGACGCGGTCTGCGAGGTGCCATGTGGCGCCTCAGACCTGCACGCGGCCGCTGTCGATGCGCGTGCAACTGGGGTCGCGAGAGAGGCAGGCGTGCTTGCCACCGCACCAGGCACAGCAGTGGAGCCGTCCGCCGTTGTGGTTGTCGGGCAACGGGCACTTCCTGAGGTTCCAATTGACGCAGATGGGTGCGTTGTCTGAGGCGCGGACCAGGTTGGGGCGGCCGCTGGCTCCCCGGGTGAGGGCGGAGAAGCGTGGCACGCCGTCCGACCAGACGTTGTGCTCCTCGCTGGGGTGACGTGCGACCAGGTGGTCGCCGCCGCAGTTGAGGCAGCATGGGGCCGACGGGCTGCCTGCCGAGTTGCTCCGAAATCCATCCTGCCCGCCAGCCGAAGCCGCGGGCACGCTGGGTACCGGGGCTGCAGCCGGCGTGGGCGAGGGGGCGTGCGCGGAAGCGCCAGCCCATGAGTCGTACATCGCTCTGGGTGCTTTGCGAGGACCGTGATCAGCACCGGGGAACGCACGGACGGAACCGACCTGATGGTGGGTATATGCGGAGCTCGCAACGGCCGCGGCCGACGCGCCGTCGTATCCGAGTGCGGGCACGAATTCGGGGCCACCGGGAGCCCAAGGGCTCCTGTAGCTTGACACGTTACGGCGCGCCCTCGCGCGCTCGACCATCCAATCGCCATCATATTCGTCCTTGGTGAACGCCTTCCCACCAAGGATGCGGTAGCGGTTCCTACGCTCGAGGGGGTACCATGCGTGGAAGAGCTCCTCGGAGTCTTCACCGGACGTGAAGTACTGGTGGTGGCGTGTCAGCTCAACATCGAGGTAGCATTCACCTGGTTGGAGGGGCGTAACGTAGTCTGTGCGCCCCTTGATAGTCGTGACGAGCCGACCGAAGAACTTCAGGTACTTCGAGTGAGTCATCTTGCACGCGAGTGGGTCAATGTCGTTGAACCCAATGCCGCGCTTGATCATCATCGCATAGTCCGGGACCTTTGGCGCCTTGGCGCCATCGGCGCAGCGTATGCCCTGCAGCGAGAGAGTCGGCACAGAAGCCGACGCGCCGATAGCCAGCATGGTATTGTCGTCGAAGAAGGTGATTGGGGGAAACACGCCGTGACCGATACTGACGGAATAGCATTCCGGGACCGCAGTCTCGACGACCGTCCCCATCGGGTGGAGGGGGCGAGCCGACAATAGGACGTCCGTGTGCGCCAGGTCCTTCTTGGCGCTCTTTGCATCTGCAGCTTCTCTAGAGAAAGTCACGACCTTCGCCTGGCAGCATTCCGGTAGGGCAGGCCAGGAATGACTCATCGTAAAGCATAGGTGGATCTCGTCCACCGTGTAGGCGTAGAGCGGCAAGATGGTCGGACCCACATCCGGCTGCGCTGCGCGGTCCTCCTTGCACTTCTGGGTGATCTCCCGACTGGCGTCGTTGACGATTTCACGCTGCTTGTTACGTGCGTGGCGCTCTTTCAGCGTGAGGGTGAAGTCCTCGATTTCGGGAACGTCGGCCTTGTGCCTGGCGAAGTCGAAGGAGTCGGGAACTCCAGGGTTAACCGGGCAGCCAGAATTCGGGAGCGTCGCGATCGGGGGTGTGGTTCCAGACATGTCGACAGTGAGTATATGCGCCTCAAAAGCGGAGTAAAGTTCTCGGGAAAATTGGAGACGGCGAGGAGACGTTCAGGTGGATCGTCGTCGTCGAAGGTGAGACTTGAAAACGAAAGCAGGCGAGGAGCTGCGAGGCGCTAGTGAGAGCGAGGGCAGAGCAGCGATGAGGCCGACGCGTCTTCCGCGCGCGTGACCGTACGGCGCTTCTTCGAAGCGCCGATCACGGCCCCGGCGCTATGGCCGGACGTGCGGCCCTCACTTCGCTTGACTTCCGTAAAGGTACCGCAAGCGGTACCTTTACTATCAACAAGCCTCGCAGTCACGCTCTGTGAACTTCGACAGCGACTTGCATGAAGCTTGCCAAAGGTCCCCAGAATTCCTCCCTTCAGTTTATGCATCGCAATGACATGGACTTCAACCTGCGCTCGCGATGATTTGGAAAAGCTGTGGAAGAGCTCTGTATGAATATTTCCGTCTCGTAGTTGCTCTCAGTCAATTCAACTATTCCGTCACCTCGATGAAAGCCGCTTATAGTCGACGTGCAAGTGATCTCACAACGTTCAATGCTTCTCCGTGTCATACAACCTGCTCACTCCTTACGAACGACGGGCACTTTGCACCAATGATGAAGGGCTTCGAACTACAAGCCAGCCGTCAGAGAGGTGGACCGACGCTTGCAGCAAGGTCCGATTTGAAGCCCCGAAGAGACGTGACCTCGGTGACCTTGATCTCCGCTGCCGGAAGTTGGATGGCCTTCTCAATTCCCAGCATACCCCTCGTCAGAGCAAATGCACACGGCGATGACAGGAATACATGGGTAGCTTGGAGCAAGGAGAGCACCGACAGGTATACCTACTGCATAGCTACTCAGGTACGGCTGCCCGAATATCTTGCTATCGCACTTGACCATAAACATTACTGACCTTCCTATGCAGATTACAAGAGAACAGTCGGCATGGCGCAGCCAGAAATCAAGTGGACAGTACATCATTCAACGCAGTTTAGGCTCAGCGGGCTGATCCCTGCGCGCGAGCGTGGGGGCGAACCTGGGGCGAACGATATAGACGCGCGCGGAGCCGCCACTTGAACCCATCGATATCGGTGCCAATCGCGGACAATGCGCTTCCAAAAGCGGCATCTCGTTGGAAGTTCTCTTCTGCCCAAGTTGGATCATTGGCACCGCCGACCTCTGGCGTTACCGACGACTGCGCGGCATGCGCCCGGCCGCATCTCGGTGGCGCAACCCTCTCGGCGGGCACGCCGATATCGCCCTTCGCGCTACTTGGGCTTCTGCTGCTCGCTGCGCCAGCCGGTGATCAACACTAGATGCTCGTAACAGTCACTGGTGGCGTGTGTACGTGAAGTGTTATCGCGAAGCTAGCAAGGTTCGACAGAAGATGCCCCGCATGTCCGTTCCCTCTATCACCGCGCGGGACGGTTCAGTAGGACTATCACAGCCCACCGGACGTGCGTGTGAGAACGTCGGGGCGTATGTATAAGGGCGACGAACGAACGCTTTCCCGAGGCCCCTTCCCGCCGGCACACCCTCCTTTGCCTTCCTCCTGCTCCCTTTACGGCCTTCTGATACCCCCATCGGCGAACGCAACATGACGCCAGAGGAGCAGAGACTGCTCCTGGTGCTCGGGCACAACGAGATGAAAAACGTGACGGTGCTGTTCTTCATGGCTGTTGCATACGGTGCGCCTTCTTCCCCGCATACCCTTGGGCAGCGCTGATACTCATTATGATCGTCAAAAGGCATCTTCCTTTGCCTCACGCCACTCGCACTGATCATAATGTCGTGCGTCGTCTACGCGCTCATTATGCATGGGCTAGGCGCTTACGCACCCCAGACGCCGCGGCCGGACGCGCGCCGTATACGTTCAGATTGGCGTCATTCTCTTGCTCTTCGCGAGCGTTACGGTGAACACAGCATGCGTGCTCGGGGTTATCCTCCTGCAGTTGTCCCGCGGATTCACGCGCAACCTGGACGAGCCGCTGCTCCAGCGATTCTTGGCAGCAGACCAGGAGACGATGTGGATGTTTGTGTACCAGACGTGGGCGCAGCCCATCCAGGTGGGTGGCTTGTTCGGGCGGGAGTAGGAGAAGCAGGTGTTAACGAGCGTCATGCAGTTTGTTGCCGGAGATGCGATTGTGGTGTGGCGTGCGTGGACGTTCTGGCGAGGAAGGCGAGCGGTTCAGTACGCGCTGCTGTTTGTCCTCTTCGCGGATGCTTGTGAGCAGTCAAACTTCCTCTGAGTGTAACGAGTCCTGATGAGCATACTCATTTTAGCGATGGCCATCGCATACGGCGCATGGACGACGAGGAATATCTACGACTCCATTCGTGACCCAGGGCTTGGTGCGTCCATGCTAGCGGCATCGACCTTCCTGTCCTTTGGTGTGAACTTGGTCGCCACGATGGCGATAGGCTTCAAGGCAATGTAAGGCCCCTGAGCGCCGATCTCAGAACATTCGGACTTATTCCTCGGGCAGGCAGAATCACCGCCGGCTAGCAGCAACGTTCAGCTTCTCGTCAAGTATAGCAGGCTCCGGACATCGAGTGCGCCGCACAGAGAGCGTCTTCTTCATTCTTGTCGAGAGCGGTGCACTTCTGTGCGTCTGTCAGGTGAGCTTGCCTCATGGAAAATCCATTGCCATCCGTAGCTGAAACCCGGCGTAGTTCATCTACGCCATACTCTCTGTGGTCGACAATGTCAACGGATCGCCGTTGGACTGGGCGTCCAGCCTTTTTGGAACGGTTAGCCAGATGCTTGCTGTAAGCCTGACTCTTCCTTGCTGTTGTCGTGGCAGCCGCTAATATTCTATCTTAGGCGTTAAACCCAGTACTCGTCATCCTCTTGGTACGCCTGCGGTTATCCATCCTGGATTCAGACCAAGGAGCAACAACGACCGGAGGCGTAGCCGGCATCGAGCGGATCGCGCTGTCCCAGCGTTCGCGTTCACTCGACCTGGACTCGCAGGGACCGAAGACTCCGGAGTCAAGGAGCCCGCCTTGGAGGGAGGCTGAACTCAAGGGTTCGTGGCCGGAAACGAGCGCATACTCACCGCCCTCTATGGACGGAGTCATGATTCAGACGGTGACGACGAGCCATGCTTTGTGAGAGTGGCTCACTTAGTCTACTTATGGATTTTGAGGCTTCGATTTACGGGTTTTGATGTATCTTGCTTGACGATGTATGTAGTTGTATCTTATACGTATGTAACTCTCCTTCGGTTTTTACGAAGCAGGCAAGACGTGCATGTGCGACGCCCATGCGATGAGTGTGGGTCCCACTTGGACAAACCGATAAGTTGCATCACGTGGGCAGGATCCTTTGATCCGCGGCATGGGCCGAGCTCGGAGCGCCGTCGATGCGCTTTGTTCTTAACTGTGATGGGTAGCCTTGAGAGGACCGAGCACCATCAAAGGCTCAAAGTGCAAGCCTGCTGTCGGAAGCAGGATATGACAAAGTGCGAACCACTCGCGACCACGTGTCCTCCTCTGTGAGTCCGGCCTCGAGTTTTTCTGTGCAACGACGATGCATACCGTGCTGGGAACCTAGCGCAACCTCATATAATGCGGTCAGCAATCCCTCCTTCGTTCCTTTGACTTATCATATACATCCAGTTGCTCGGGGGGTGCTTCGCCATGCACTTTGCATGACCCACTGTGTGGTGGCAACGGTTGCGATTGCTACCGCAGAAAATGGTTCCGCTAAGGGCTTTGTCGGTCCCTTTTTGCTTCTATGCTTGGTGCTGCTCTGTCCGTTTGTTCTCTCAACTGAATTCCCATATTTGGGAACATAATATTGCTGGCCAAGGGTCCTGGAGCGGTCAGCATGTCCTATAAAACCTCCTCCGCTCATTGCCTTCTCTCAACAAATCATTGTCGCTCCCTAACATGTCTTCTTGCCCATTATCTGGCCTCAGGTGCGTATACTCAGCAGTGTCACGATATCGTCGCCTCTGATGCTATACATTACACAGAAAGATTCTCGACGCCGTCACTGCAACGGTCGTCCCCACCCCCTTGCACATCGAAACCCTCATGCGTGGCAATCCGCACTGGCAGCTTGAGCTTGACCGGCGCTATGCATGTCTCACACCTGATCAACGCGCTGCTGCCGTGGCACGCTTTGCGGAGCACTTCACCGTCTACCCAGACGGTCTGAATTGCCGCATCCGTGGCGCAGAGAGCCCTGGCTTCATTGCCTACGCGCTCGTCATGGATCTTATCGTCGCCGAACTCGGCCACACGCTCCCGCCACGCTGTTCGCCACTTCCAGACTCGAGCCATCTCTCGCGCGACGTACCTGCTTACTTTCCGCTTGACATGAAGCCGCTCGAGCCTGGCGCGCCGGTTCCACACCCACCGATGGGCGCGATGGAGCTCCCCGCATACATCGAGCTCACTGATGAAGCGGGGATGCTGCGTCTCTGTGCGGGAACGCTTGTGGGGTTCTCATTATGGGTACCTTATCCGTGCAAAGGAACTCGGGTGTTGGGACCGGGAGAGCATCCGGACGGAAGTCGCTACTACTTCAGGGGGTTGGCTCCGGAAGGGGCATGGTGGTCTCCTTATTCTCAGTGTGCCGGCACCTGTGGTGAGGCCTCCTTTGGGCGCGCGTTCAAAGATGTTTACGGTGTGGAGCTGCTGCCTTCCGTGCCCTAAAAGGATGCAAAGGTGTTGCTGTGGAGACATGAGGCCGGACCTCTCTCGTATTATCTCTTCTCATCCGAGATCGCGATTCATTGACACAGTATGATTGCATGCAGGCATGGTTTTTGTTGTACATATATCATTGCATTTATAATTTGCCGGCTGTTCAAGCAGCTGAACGTGTTGGACGACAAAGACTTCAAGGTCCAGTGCATCTGATCATGTAAGGAATTATGTCTGGGACTTTGTGCGGAAAGCGCGAATGAAGAGATGACCGGTCACATAGCCGAACTTCAACATGCATGTGATCGTGCGAAGTTAATGACGATTTTCACGTGCTTGCGTCACGTCGCGTCTCTCGACTCTCGAGCCCCGGCCCGCCGCTCTACTTTCGACCACCACTGACAAGGGGTACAGACTCGACGAAAAGCACCTTCTGACTCGTTTAGCACAATGAATTGTATAAGGGGACCAAGCATCCCATATGTGATCACACCTGCGTTTGACTGCCCCTTTTGGGCATTCATATATGTTGATCCTTTGTGAGCAGGTGCTGGACCCGCGGTGGCGCTCTCTTTGACCTGCTGCGAACCATTCATCGACAGGAAATGAATGGCCTGTGGCAAGCATTAAAAGCAGTATGCTGGCTGCTCACTTAACTCGTTCTTACCCGCCACCCTCGAGCCCATTCAGCGTCTCATCGTCGTCCTCTTCGTCGCCATTCAACCCGGTTTCTTGCGTGACATAAGTTCAACAAGATGGCCGACCTCAACGCTTACTACGACTACCGTTCTCTCACGTAAGTGGCACGCATTCTCTAGAAACAACATCTGTCCTGAAGACTGACCATTATTCTGCAGGAATTTTATCATAGCCGTCGCGCAAACTGCGCCCCCGCACGACATGAACTCCTCTTCTCCCCCTCAGAGGGCACCCGACAGACGTAAACACTGGCCGCTCGAAACGTGCGCGTCCCTCACGGCTACGGACAAGGCAGCTCTGCGCAAGATCTTTGATGAGGACTTCGTCACGCTGGACGGCAGGACTTGCGTTTTGCGCGCGCTTCCGGATGATAAACGCTTCAAGATGGGGTACAAGTTCGTCATGGACATGGTCATCGCGGAATATATGGCCAAGCAGGGCCGAGCTTGATGAGAGCGGAAGGGCGAGAGACCGAGCCTCGTACATACTGCCTTGCATCACTTCGATTTTCTTTCTAATGCTACTTTCTCGGTGAACGTGAACTATCATATATCAACCAGTATAACTAAGCGCACTATGGTTTACCTTCGTACCGCAGACGAAGCTGACATCTCGACGATGAAGGATATTCCCTGGAATTCTAAATCAGTAAGTGCATCCAACAGAGAATAACAGCATAGAACGAGGCAGCGCATGGAATGACAGAGCATGGTGTAGACGGGTTCGAAGGACTTGAACTACATCTTCAAATCGCCCTAACATCCGACTAGAAACTGTGACTCACCAGCTTCACGAACCGCAACAGATGCTCGAAGCTGTACTCGCCCTCCAGCAGCTCGAGGGTGTCATTCACAGTGTGGTAGCCTTCGCCCATTTCTGCGCGAGAAAAGGAGTGCATCAGTCAAGAGGGACGTCAATGTCGGCGACTGCTCAAGCTTCGAGCGTCACTGCAAGGCTCACTCACCCTCGAACGGCCCTTCGCACACGTACGCCGCGCGGTACCCTGCACGGGTCCAGCTCATGTGGTCCGAGCCGCACCGCTTGCCGCAGCCGGTCAGCACCCATGGGACGGGGAGGTAGGCATCGACCTGCGTGGGTACGTTAGTGGGTCGAGCGGACAATCAGTACATGGGAAGACAAGAAGAGAAGACGCAAGGAGGCTCATCACGCACCAGCCCCGTCACGTAGTCCACCAGCCCCTTGTCGACCTCGTCCTGGAAGAAGCCGATCCTTGGTACCGAGCCGTGCTTGACGACAGCGAGGCCTGAGCAGAGATGAGCGGACAAATCGAGGTGTTCCCCCGAGCCCGACCGAGTGTTCCACTAACCGTCCATCTGTAGCATCCCTAACACCTCTATGTCCTCGCGCTCGTACTCCGCCGCGATATCCTGGGAGAGGTGATGTCAGAACGCATCACCGCCATACTGTCTGCCCGCTACTGCGCCAGCCACCACTAAAAGTCAAACGCCACTCAGCAAGGCCGCTACTCACCTGACTCCCAAGCATTCCGCCCTCTTCTGCTGCGTACCAGTGAAGTTCAACTGCCGTGCCCGCAGGAGGCGTGAAGGTCTGCGAAGGATAAAATGAGTATATTTTAACCGTGCCACGCGATTGAAGAGTGAGAAACTCAACACCGGGAGCAGGGGCGGACTCCCGAGAGATGCTAGACCTGTAATCGCACGCTCACCTGCTTCATCAACGTGCGTAAAATATGCAGTAGTACCACAGTGCCGCTGCCATCGTCGTCTGTTCCGGGTGCGCGATAGAAGGGAAGAAGATAGTTGAGGGAGTCCTGGAAGCTCGTACATGAGCTCGTACTGCACGAATGATTTACTGGAAAGCATACCTGATGTGCCCCGATGATGATGAGCTGCGTATCGTTCGGCGCCTTGTACTTTTCCGCAGCCCCTTCGATGCGCACAGTGAGCGACTTCTGCGGGAAGGCATGCTGAAAGCGCCGGATTGTAACGTTCACCGAGGGGCTTGCAGCCTTGACGATCTGCAGCCTATCAGCATCCATTACCCGTCGCACGACCTTCCGGATCCCCACTCACCTCCGTTACATACCCGTGCAGCCAATCGCTGCTGCGCGCCCCCCACGGGCTGCGGTAGCTGCGCGTCCAGAAGGAAGTGAGGTTTGCGATGTCCTGGCGCAGGTGCGCGTCGTCTAAGTCGCTCGTCAGGCGCACGGTCTCACGCAGGGCGTCGATCGAGACCTCCGGGGAAGCGCTGGGTAGGCTGAGTAGGTCGACGGGGGAGAGGTTGAGGGCAACGGCGCGAGCTCGGCGCAGGGCGCCCAGGTTGGGGTGGTCGGTGATGTCCATGAACTCGTATCCGGAGGCACGCAGGCGGAGCTTGTCGCCCTCGGTCATACTGAAGGGGTGTAAGTCACGGTAGTGAGCGTAGATAGGGATAACGGCGCACCTCCGTGGTTCGTCTTCGCCGAAGACCTGCACCAAGCGGACCGTGTCAAGCCCGCAGGCGTCGCCGACCTCGGTGAGCAGGTCGACGACATCACGTCCTTGCCACGCCTCAAGTATCTCCTGCGACTGCAGCGTCGAGAGCGCGGCAAACGCATCGGGGGAGAGTGCATCGGCGCAGAGAGACGCGTCGCCCGCAAGGGGAATCTGCGCGTCCTGGGCGCTCGTGAGCGCGACAAGAGCCGTAAGCAGCAGGGCCGTCTTCATGGCGCCCATCTCTCAGGTGCAACGATGAGGGCGAGAGACAAGCTGCTCATGCGGCGTTTGTTGATCTTTCCGATTCGACGAGCGCCCTGCGGAGTGGCACGCCGTTCGTCCCATCGTCGGCGGAACCAATCCCTATCAGCCTCGAGATCCAGGCGGTACCACCTTCATTGTACGTTTGTCGAGCTCATTGTTCAAGTCGATAGGGCGAGACCGCCAAGGATAAGAAAGTGGTGAAGGATCCTCGCGCTGTCGGATCCTTGCTATGTATTGAGACTGGGTAGGTAATGGTGATAACTAGAAATACAAAGTGGACTCATCTGGAAGCAGCACACATCGTGGGTAATATGTAACTAGTCGAGCCGAGGTAAGGCATAACAGGGCCGCCTCTCCGCTCCCAGTCCGACTACGATAAACAATCCTAAGTATCCTTTCCATCTCGGTATCTAGATGCGCTCTGAGATCCCTATAGGGAGAGCTTCGAATCTGAAGGTAAGTAAAGAAAGATTACTGCTTGTCGCTCGTAGCCATCGTGGATGCGTGTAGCCGTCGTGAGTGCCGTAGTCGTTCGAGGTCGTCACCGAAAGCCCGTGTGCGAGAGAGGAGGTCCGTGCTGCGCCCGTCCATTAGAGGCGCATACCGTAGCATGATGCGCCGCCGACTACATGCCGTCGATGTAGAACAGGAGTGAAGGTGCCGGATGTCGTCGATGATCCCGTGGTAGTGTATGCCGTTGACCGAAAGAATGCCGCCGATGTGTAGTGGGGAAGCACCTCAACGTGCGCGCCCCAAAGTCGGACCAGATGAGGCAAGTATGATCTTCGTCGACCTCCGGTGAGCCTTCTTCAACGCCCTTCTCGTCGCGGGCGCAGGGATGGTCGCTGCGGGGGCAGGCGTCGATGTGGGCATGTCCAGGCTCGCGGTCTCAGCGGCATCGTTGATGCCCACGGTCGCATCCGTGTCGGGCTCGGGCACAGGCTCCATAACCTCCCCATTGCTCTCCGGTACATCCGCGGCGCTCGCGGGCATCTCCTCGGCCCTCACGGCAGCAGCTTCCACAGCCATGTCGACAACGCTACTACTTAGGACATCAGCGGCTGAGCGGTAGTTCTCAAAGCGTGATGCATACCTTGACTGCTCCTCCACCGTCTCCTCCGGGTCGTCAATGCGAGGGTAGGTCTCCATTGCCGACGGCTCCTGCGCATCCTCGAGGACCGTCTGCTCCTCCTTGCTCGACCCGCAAACACTCTCCTGCAGCACCTCGTCCTCGCACGGCACCGGCTCCTCGTCGACCTGCTCCCTCTCCATCTGCTCCTCCTCGTCGACCTGCTCCTCACCGGCCTGCGCCTCACCGATCAGCTGCTCATGCTTCTCGACCTCCTCCTCGACCCCCTCCACCGTCACCTCTCCCGCCTCGGTTGAGATTGGAGTGCACTTCATGATCCCGTACGGTGGCTCCATCGTCAGCGGCTCAACGAACCCCGAAGGGTATGGGGCATGGACAAAAGGCGAGGGGTGCGCCGCGGTCTCGGGAGGTGAAGGATACACGCCGTTATCGGGGGCGGGCATGTCGTTGTTCGGGCGGGAGACGTCCATGCCGTTGTTCGAACGGGACTCGTTCATGTCATCGAAGTACCCTGGAGGTAGCGGGTAGAAGAACATGGGCGGAGCGACGTTGGAGGGCGGGTTGTGGGCAGGTGCGTGCGGAGGACAAAACGGCCCTTCCTGAGCAAAGGACATGCCCGGCGGAGGCTGCATCGGGCCCTGAAGTGGATATGCGGGGCCTTGAGGAGGATACGTGGGGCCTTGAGGAGGATACGCGGGGCCTTGAGGCGGATACACGCGTCCTTGGGGCGGGTACATAGGTCCCGGCGCCTGGAGCCGGTCGTTGTGCATTGGAATGGGCGGGTGCGGGAGCAGGTGAGGCGGGTTCGGATGAGGCGGACCGAACGCCGGGTGCGGGTGCTGAAACCCGGGCGGCGCGGTCGGGAATCCAGGCAGCGGGTGAGGGAATCCAGGTTGCGGGTGAAGGAATCCGGGCGGCGGGTGAGGGAATCCCGGCGGCGAGAGAGGGAATTCCGCCATTGGGTGCACGAGACCATTATGGGCGTTTGGTGGCGGCGGATGGACGAGCACGTTCGGTGGCGAGGGTCCATGATGACCTTGTGTGCCAAACCGCGGAGGGTGCTGGAAGCCAGACGGCGACGGGTGACGCCCGTGAGGCATTGGTCCACGTGAACCCGACAATGCGTCAGCAGGGAAGGGCGGGAGGAGGCCGTTCTGCACTGGGAACTGCTGCACCGTCTGGGGCATCAACCGTTGCTGCATCGCCTGTGGCGTTGGCCACTGCACTACCTGGGACGTCGGAATCTGCTGACGGTGCAGAGGGAATTGCTGAAGACGCATCGGAGATTGCTGGTGGAACATTGGCGGGGGCGGCATGCTCGTGGGCAGACACGACGGAGGCTGCATCGGACCACTGGCGAGAGGGCCCTGCAACTGCTGCTGGTTCGGTCGCCGCAGAGATGGACGAGGGTCGGGTGTCGGCAAGTGCCCGTTGCGCTGCGCTATATCCGCCTCAGCAACCTCTCGACGCGAGCGCCGGTCCGTCTGAGCTTGGATGCGACTCCGGGTGGTGCCGGGGCTCTCAACAATGATAGGCGCCGCCTCTTCCTCGCAAGGCGACTCAGGCGCAATCTGCGGCAAGTCGTTGTCCGCATTGACGTGCTCCGAATCGTGATGCTCCTCGACGGCCTCGTCGATGGAGCATGATTGCTCCGTCGACGCGGTCTCCTCGGGAGCCTCGTCGTCTTGGGGCTGAGCAACGCCGTCATTGTCCTCTAAACTCGTAGATTCGTCGACGTTGTCCGTAATCGCCCCGGTTGAGACAGGCTCAGGTTGGTAGGCACCGGGCAGGATGGCCATGAGGTTGGTGGCAGGGGGCAGTGTCACATAACTTGCCCGATCCTGATCTCTTGTGCGATGTTGCAAAGGCAACAGGACGATGTCATTCAAGGACGACGGTGTCGAGGAAGATGACGCATTCCTGTGGTTCATGTCAGCCAAACAGAAGTCATCAATGTAAGGTATCACGTACTTCAAGAGCAAGTTTCGGTTGTTCTGCAGCTGCACGAGTACGACCGCTAACTCGGAATTTTTCCTGGGAGAATGTCACTCAAGGTGAGTGAATTGAGCTTGATCGACTTACCGATCTACGGTCTGCTCATCTGATGTACTTGGTGGGGGCGACTGATTGATGAGGGCGACTTCGGCCTCAGGCGTCGAGATGGTGGGGAGGTCGTTGAATGACGGTGAGAGGGAGCTGCGTAGCAGTCAGAAACCATGCTCGACATTCACATCATGCACTCACGTCGTCAAATCGTCGACGTCGCCGTCTTCATCTTCGGTCGGCTCGTGGTCTTCGCCACACTTGACGTTATCAACGTCACGTCCGAACACTATCCACTCTTCTTCATCGTCCACGATGTCGTCGTCTTCCATCTCTGCACGACGCTCTATCGCGGGGTCACTGAACACTCATGAGCAATGAGTAGGGCGCGCCAGACATACACTTACTCAACATACAATGAGTCGCTGGCCATTGTTGAAGCGATGTCCTTGGCGTCATCGTCGTTTTCAGCCGGTGTCGTGATAGGGGACTCGGCTTCGTCTTCAATACCATGCACGCCCACGGCGGAAGAGGGAGGCTGGCAGTCTTCTTCTTCGGTCGCGTACATCGAATCGTCCTTGACGTGCTCGGCAGACTCTCTGTGTGCAAGCCGTAAGAACCAATTATGATCAATCCACGGACGGAACACGTACGAAATCTCTGAGGGAAGGACGGCGACTTCTGGATCCTCGGGTGATTGAGAAGGATGAGAGGTGGCGGTGTGCCCAGCAAATTCATTGGCAACGGCATCTTCCGCGTTAGGCTCACTAGCGAACAATCAGCATAGCTACAATTAAGCGAGAGGGGATTTGACGAACCTCACGACTGGCGTAGAGGAGGCTGGTAAGGGAGATAATGGGGGAGGGAGATTGTCGAGGGTCGCGGTGTCCATGGTCAGCTGCTCGTTGGTTGTCGACGACGACGACGTCGTATCAACGTCGTTCTGCCCGTCAGAGGTGCAAGCATTCACAGCAGAGTCGCTGATGTACAATCAGTACAAAGTCTGTGTGGGAGGAAGGACAACGTACTCGAGGGATGGTGTTGACGAGGCAAGAGGGAAAATTTGGACTTCTTGCTCCTCCTTGGTGGACTGTGCGGTTTCGCTGAAAGCAAACTCAGAAATATAGCGGTCTGGACGAGAAGATAGCGTACGGATTATATGTGCCGGCGGCGTTGATATCGAGGGTAGGAGTGGAGGGGGTTCGGAAAGCGCTCGACTGCGGGGACTGGAATAATGCCTGCTGATGGATGTGCGAAGGGGGAGCGCACGCAAGCTGCGTCGACTCAGCGTGCGACTGAGCCGGCAGTACGGCGGGCGGGATGGTTGGGACGGAGAGGGCGTGGTCGATGGGCTGGCCATTGGCGATGGTCGAGGTGCTAGAGTCGGTCCCGCCGTCTGGCGCGTTGTTGTCGTTGCCTTCGGCGATATGATCGCTGTGGTCGCTGTTGTCGTCTTGAGCCGCGTCGTCCGCGTCACCAGCGAGCTGGCTGATATGACCGGTGGGTTGCTCGTATGATGCCTGGACCTGAGTGGGTCGGGCGGCCTGCATATCCTGCTCGGAGGCATCGGCATTGTCCTCGGTCAGGACTTCCCCGCGGATATCGACTTCAATTCGGGGAGCCGGCGCGTCGGCGGCGTCGGCAGTGTCGTCGGGCACGTTACAAGACTCGCTGGCAGCGGGCAGCTCATCATGGGCGGTACGGTCGTCCTCATCGCCGTCAGAGTCGCCGATGTCGCATTCATTGCAAGGGGGAAGGTTGGGCTCGTCGTCGGGAACACCGTCGCTGTCAAAACGAACCAAAATCAGCGCGGGCACGCGAGCGGCAACGAGGAAAAATCGCACGTGGGTGGTGGTGACGGCGGCTTGCCGGCGGAAACCTCCGCGGCAGGGCGACGCGTGCTTCTCTTGGACCGTCGCCACAGGTAGATGGCGCCGACCATGTTCATGATAAGAACGACCTGCTCGCGCATCAGCGTTGGCCGTCCGGTCCCTACATTGCTTGACTCACCACGAGGGTCGCGAGCAGAACATTTATCGTCCACGACTTCTTCGCCAAGGCGTGCTCCAGCTGGACGTTCTCCTCCGCGTAATGGTCCGCGACAGCGGCGAGGCGCTCTGCTACGAACTGCGCACGCTCGGCGTCAGCTCCCAGTCGCTGGATATCCGCAGCTTGTCGCTCGAGTTGCTGTTGCTGCAGTTGAATCTGCGCCGCTTGGTGCTGGTTCTCGAGGGCCTGTGCTTGTACCGTCGCCGCAAGTCGCTGATCTCTAACCCTGTCCAGCTCGCGGTCCAACGCACGCAGTGTCGCCCCTTCGCGGGCCCACTCATCTACGGCGAGCTGCGCCCGGTCGGTGGTATTGTAGAAGAGGAGGGCGATGGGGTTATCGACATAGACGAGTGGCTGGACGGCGTCGAAGGGGTTCGCAATGAGACCGAAGTCGTGGGCAGCTGTGCCGTTGTAATCATGAGCGTGCGCGAACTCGATGGCCGTGGTGTTGAGCGCGATGGGGATGAGGCGAGGGGCCTGAGAGGCGAGGGCGGTGATGTGGTAGACCGGGATGTAAGTCGCTGACAGGGTTTGGACGAAGCCCATGCCTCCGCCAGCGGCCTGGATGGCGGTGGTGAGCGCGAAGCTCCAGACAAGGCTGACCACCTGGATGGTCAGGCTGTCCATATCGACGATGGGGATGGAGATGAGGGCAGGTGTAGTAGTCTCACAATATGCTGGGGTGGTAGTGGGTGGTAGAGAAAGAGGTCAGAGCGCGGGCGCCTCTCTTTAAGAGGAGCGGGAGTTATTTATTGAATTGTAATCCCCATTGCGGCTTGAAAGAGACGATAACATGCGGAGGCGGCCCGGCCGAGCGGCGGACGCTAACCCGTTCCTTTGTCCACCCCAATGGGGTTTGCACCCATCGCAACGATGTGAAGGCGCGGGTTCTTGCATGGAATGCCTGCGAAGCTTCACTGACCTTGACGCGTTCGACGAGCGTCCGCGAGCAGATAATGGCACTCGCAATATGTTTGCGTCTCGCAAAAGCGAACTATCGAATGGCTCGAATGGCCGGCGTCGCGGCGCAACGGCCGGCTCGTCTATTGTCAAAGTGCTGTAGCAAAAGCCTCGTGGTGCGCACAGGATCTTCAAGGGATCTCCGCCGATACAAAGTCGTTCGTTCTCTGATGAGGCGCGCGGTCAGCCTAGCACTGCCGATAGAAGGACATGTTTTACTTACCGAGGTAACCACGGGATGATGGCTTGCGCGGCTGCACCTTTGACGAGCGTTCCGAGGGCACCGGTAGGCTCCCAGAAATTCCCAGAAGCTACAAGGCGTGAGAGCGCAATGGAGCACCGCAGGGGCCGCCGGCCTGACGCGTGGTCACTAATTGTTCGTGACGCGGCTGTGGCGGCAAAGATGTGTGCTTGACGCGATGTCGCCGAGGTCCTGCTTGGTGCGCTGTGCCCCTTCCCGGACGACTGCGAAGACCAAGAGAAAAGAGTTTGGATGTGCATGTGGGGGGACGTCGTTCTTTGTTACGGGGCACAGGTTGTGGAGCGGCCGGTCCCGGGCATCGGTGGACGCAACGTCGCGGAGTCGAGAGCATGAGAGCAGAGCTGATAACGAGATCAGTAGGCGTCTTTGCCTCAGCTGAAGCACGCACCATGGACTCTGCAGCCATCTACATGCTGTCCCACCAAGAGCAAGATCCCAAGTGCTCGCGGCGACGCAGCGTCGAGCGCATGAGGCGCGATGGCTTTCCCCATTCGTACATTCCTTTGTGATCGCTTGTCGGTGTCTTCGCTCGACCTCACTGTGGCCTGCTCAGGCATTCAGCGTCAACCTGCGAATGTGTACGAATAGGGGAGGGCGAAGCGACTATGAGAAATCAAATCTACAGCCCCTTCGAAGCCCGTTCAGCATTGCCAGAAGATCGCGAGTGCCCATTCGACTCACATTGGCGAATAACCTAGAGCTCGTAGGTTATTGCAAGCAGGAGGACTCTCCAGCATCGTCGCGTCCGACTTGGAGGGGCGGGGACAGTCGAGCTGGGAAAGTGCTGCAGGGCGCCGGTATGCGTGACGCGGCGCACCGTGACGGTTCATGTCGCCGCGTACAGGATCGCTGCCTTCCCTCGCCGTCGTTGAGACCCGCAGCGATGGAGGGAGGCTGTCGACGATTTTTCCCTTTGTCGGATAAGACGGCCATGAGGGGGAGAGGAAGAAAAGGTGACACGTACGTCTGTGACATGCCTGTTGCTGGCTCTTCATGTGCAGCCGTGACACCTCCGTTTTCCTCGCTCTATAACCACTGAATTGAAAGAAGTTCGAGTCCGTAAGATAAAATAGGAGCAGGTAGTCAGAAAGCCCAAATGCTGAATATGAAAGATTTGGCGAAAACACGAAGAGTCCGATCGGAACCAGCCGGGGTGCCCTCGTTCCAGTCGTCAAGATCGGCCACGAGCACAGCGCATTCCTCCTCCACGGCTTCATGCCTCCCACCCTGCGCCTTCAGAGATCTGACACCCTCCCCTCATGGTGACACCGGATTCTCTGCCGCCCGCGCAGATACCCCATAGCAGCCAGATTCAGCTCGAAGTTTGCATATCATTCCGAGACGGTGATCTCGCCATAGAGCGCGCATTCTACAGATTTTCCGCACTTGTACAAGTAAGCCCTCCTCGAACGGGCCGGACAAGCATAGACGTCTTGTCCGTCCGACGATGAGAAACAGTTGAATCGGATGACGTCTCATGGCCATCGCCAGGCCACGTATTATATGCCGTCGTATGAGCAGGGTATGCCTCGACATAGTCTAAAAGCGCAGAGCAAACCGATAGATCGACCAGAATATTTCCTCCCGATTGTCGAGTGCTGCAGATGGACGCGAGGATCAGAGGCGTCGAGAATGGTGAGCAGCTAACGCAGCGATATACGCACTGGAGCACTGTAGCCAATGTGTAGACTGCGCGCTGCAAAATTACACCTCACTCCGATTCGCAGAGCAAAGACAAGAGCGGCAAAGTGCGGAAGGGCCTTGACCGTTGACAGCCTTCCAAAGCAACAGTGCACGCTGGCACGCAGAACCGCTCCAAGTCGAGGGGTTGTCAAGTGCATGTCGTAGCTTTGAGCCAAGCACAGATAGCCCGCTTATGATAGCAGCGAAAAGGCCATACAAGCCAGACCAAGGAGGTACGCCGCCGCAGTCAAGCCCAATTTCGCCGCCTCACTGGGTCCCGGGAATGAACGAAAAGGTCGCCACAGCCATGTGAGTTTTCCAGGAGCAAGGGAATACCTCTAGTGATGAAGAGTCGAATGGCAGGACAAGCGGTCATGGACAGCTTGGAGGAACGGAGTCAAGCTCCTTTTCAACATTGCGCAAAGTTTACCAAACAGTGACAGTGACGCGTCGCGTGGCCGGGTGACATCCATGACGCGCCACAGCGTTCGTCAAGTTCAAGTTCTTGTTGCCTCCTACAGTCAAGCAGCTGTTCCGGTCAGTGCTTTTATCTCAAGTGTGAGACCTGCCTTTAACGTCTCTTACAGGATAGACACGGAGATGTTGTGCTATACCAAAATAGTATAGCGTTCGTTGATTATGACGCGACCAGCCGAGCGCGCTCGGACATCGTCACATCTGGATCCCTCAAGGATTGCTTGTCCTATATCACGAGTCGCGACTCGTTGCTGGATCCAGCTACAATCAGCTCTTTGGAAGAGCCAAAATAGCCTTTCGGCCATCGTCGCAAAGTCTACCGCCGGAAATTTTCACGGAAGATGTAAGGCATTGGGGCATTTGTAAGTCGTGCGGTGGCCGAGAGATACGCGTTAGGCTCACGAAGTTGGACTTGCAGCTTTGCAGCACAAGTGAAGGGGGAGATCTTTCACCGAAGATCATAGGTCGTTGGCGTCAAGCTGGTGTTGTCCACCGCCTCCGTGGCTGCTTCCGTTCCGCAACATGACTGTTCGAGTTTGGCCGCCAATTCTCGATGACGCTCGGGGGACATGCGCTCAACGTGCGCTGACACAGCGGGTCCCGAGGGGCTTGGGCACCGCGAACCCGGTCGGTCCTCCCTCGAAACGCTGGCAGAAGCACGACCCGAAGACCGGCTGGCAGGATCTGGACACTGATTACACGAGACAGCAACGAGCGCGTCGGCCGCACGTCCTCTGGCGCAACCTCTTGCGACCTCTGCGGCGCGGTACGCTTCCCAAAAATCAGCCATGCTTGCTTTCCTTGACGCAGATTTAGACAGCGCACGAGGTGAAGCGTAATGCATTCACACCGAGGGCACTCGAGCGCACAGACACGAACTTCAGCGGACTTTGACCATGTTCGAATCGCACTTCGGTCCCGGAGGCGGAACCATAAAATGAATCTAATTTTGGTTCTCCTCGCATTTCTCCAATTTCTCCTTGGTTTCTCCGGTACCTGGCGGGCCCATGTCCGTAATCACCGTTCGTCCATCACCACGATGCGCGTCTATTCATAACCCTCTGGGCCCCGATGGCTGAAATTATTCACCGTATATAGCATCCAGCAGTGTCCTCACGCGTTCCACCTCTTCCTTTCTCCCACATTTTCTATACCCCCCTACGCTCCTTTGCGATCCCGTCATGTCGTCTCCCTTTGGCCCGAACGCGCCGCGCCGCGATTACTTCCCGCCTCAGCCGGGACTGCAGACCAACCTTCTGCCGCCGTCAGCGAGAGGCAGCGCGACGAGCTCGGCCGCCGTAGGTCAGAACTCTCGATCGCTTTGTGAGAGCTGACGCGACGGCGTTCCAACAGACTCAGCCTATGCTCCGCGGTAGTGGCGCTTCGCACACTTCGTCCCTGGCGGAAAAGGTGCGTGCACTATGTTGCGATTCTGCGTCCCATGCTCACCCAGATCCTGTCTTCAGTTCTCTCTTCCCGCCGACCCAGCGGCATGGGGCGCCAATCTCAATGAACGGGACCCCGACGACTACCTGCACACTCCCGATCCCAAACGCGACATGCGTATCGATACCGGAGGCACCATATTCACCTGTCGTGGTTTCGCCAACTTGGGCTTTCTGCTGTTCCTTCTCCTGGGCTTGCTCACGCTTTTGTGCGTATACTTGTCGTTCTGCAGGACGACAGCTGACGAATCTGTATTCTCCCAGTGCCGGGTACCCTATCATCTCGCATTTCATGGAGGGTTCCCAAAGCAAGAACGGAGGTTTCAATCTAGTGCGTCTTAACTTTCGCATTCGATCCGAATCGCTAACATCCCAATTACAGGGTGGCATCAATGGCACGGGGCAGGTGCGGGCGCTCGTTACGCTAAATCCTACATCGTATTGACGTCCTCCTCCTTCAGGTTCCCGAGATGACTGGCAGCTTCGGCCTCATCGACCCCGATACACCGGCGGACGTGCGGTCGAAGAAGGGATACACCAACGGCGACGACATGGAGTTGATCTTCAGCGACGAATTCAACGTCGACGGACGCACCTTCTACCCTGGCGACGATCCGTACTGGGAAGCCGTCGACCTCCACTACTGGCAGACGAACAACATGGAGTGGTACGATCCTGTGGCAGTCACGACCGCCAACGGCTCCATGGTCATCACCCTCTCTGATACCCCGAACCACGGGCTGGACTACACTGGCGGCATGGTCCAGACATGGAACAAGTTCTGCTTCACGGGCGGTATGGTGGAAGCGTCCATCATGCTTCCGGGCACCAACGATATTCTCGGCCTCTGGCCGGCCGTGTGGGTGATGGGCAACTTGGGCCGCGCTGGCTACGGTGCGAGTTTGGACGGCACCTGGCCGTATGTTATTTGCTGTCCCGCTTTTTCTCGCTTTGCTGATCATCGGCAGTTATACCTACGATGCTTGCGACGTTGGCACTCTCGCTAACCAGACTCAGAACGGGCGTCCTATTGCCGCTACCGAGAACGGCGATGCGAGTCACGACGGGGTCCTGTCATACCTTCCTGGCCAGCGTCTCTCGCGATGCACGTGCCCGGGAGAGACGCATCCTGGACCCATCCATGCTGATGGGTCGTATGTCGGGCGTGCGGCGCCGGAAATCGACATTTTCGAAGCGCAGGTATCGAATGATCAGGGCTTCGTGTCCCAGTCTGGACAATGGGCGCCGTTCAACGAGGGTAAGCTGTTTTTTCATCCCATACTTGGAAACCTATGCTCATAAGCGCACAGAGTACATCTGGAAGAACACCTCCGGCAATTTCATCTTATACGACGAGACCGTGAGCTCGTACAATACGTACTTGGGAGGCGTCTACCAGCAAGCGACGTCTGTGGTGTCCATGACCGCTCAAGATTGCTACTACGATGGACCTAACCCATGCTTCGCGATCTACGGGTTCGAGTACGTCCCAGGTTTCGATGATGGCGTAAGTCGTTCCATGCGTCGTCAATCACTGAGTCTAATGATCGGTGGTTATCTAGTACATTACCTGGATCAACAACGGGAAGGCGGCATGGACGATTACATCTGACGGAATGGGAGCG
Source organism: Schizophyllum amplum (assembly GCA_007026445.1). Classification (NCBI taxonomy): domain Eukaryota; kingdom Fungi; phylum Basidiomycota; class Agaricomycetes; order Agaricales; family Schizophyllaceae; genus Schizophyllum; species Schizophyllum amplum. The sequence goes on from VDMD01000062.1 coordinate 112,270, forward strand.
GACACGGGCGTGGAGATCTCTGCGCGCCCCGTTCCTCAAGAGCCCTTGTACCTGCTCGCTAACTTGGGCATGAGTATGTCGCGGATGGCATCCGTCTATCCCTCGTATGTCTCACATGTACCGTGCAGGTCCGAACTTCGGCTATGTCGACATCGACCACTTGACCTTCCCGACATCGATGTTGATAGAGTACGTCCTTTCAACACTACGGAGTCAATATGTTTGCTGACATGTCGCAGCTATATTCGTGTCTACCAGAAGGCCGGCCAGACCAAGTGAGTACAGCGATCTTTGTGTAGCGCTAGACTGACAATCGCAAAAGTATTGGTTGCGATCCTGCCGACTTCCCGACCGCGGCGTACATTGCCCAGTTCCAGGAGGCGTACACGGTACGCAATCCGTTTATCCGATCTCGTTGACCCTGCTCTTACACGCACTGCCAGAACACGAACTTGACTACCTGGGAAGACGACTACGGACAGGTCACTCCCAAGAACAGGTGCGCGTCGTCTTTGAGCGGGAGCCCGCTTTTCCTTGCGGGCGTTGCTTACTGACCGCCACCCAGCCTCGTCGACCAGTGTTAGATGGAAACGTCTGATGCCTGATGCATGATAGTGGGTCGGTGAGCTAGCCCTGGGACATTCTGCACGCACATAAGCATTGCTATATTGTATCTCACTGTGAGCTTACTTGGATGTGATGAACGCCGGTGGTCGCAGTAATGGAGCATAGAAGGCCTGATGGCGCTCAACCTATATCATTGCGATATCATTAATTGCGGCCATATTCGAAGCGATCTCGACGCGCAGTACGGCGATGTGGAGATGAAACTGGGTGCGTACTGCCCACGCTCCCCATGCAAGTCCCCAAGAGCCGCACAGATAGTGCCAAAGTGAGTGTCGCGCACCATGCCGTGAGGGCTGAAGTCGAGGATGACGATGTCAACATCGAGTCACGAAATTCGCGTCTTATTTGTCTCGTTGAATATACATTGAATGAATTCCATGCTTTATATGTATGGATGGTTTCTCAAGATCTCACTGCTGCCTGACGTCGTTCAGCCGCGCCTGTGCCCAGCGGTCAATAAATGAGGAAGGGGGAGTGTCAAGCGAGCCGTACCTTCATTCGTCCTCCTCGTCTGATGAGGAATCTGACTCCAGTTCGCGATCATCTACCTTGATATGCCAGGTGAATTTTGGAGGCGCCGTTCCCGCCGCCTCCATGCGCTCGTGCTCCCGTATCCTCGCGAACACCTTCACCAGCCCTCCTACGCGCCCCCAGCGCTTTCCTGGCAGGCCTTCGGCAGTGTCAACGATGAGGAGCCGAGGAAAATAAATGGACAGAAACGCAGCAACGGCACGCGAGCTGTTAATGGGCGACCACTCCACTGTGAGTGAGACCAGCGATGACGGCTTCTCTGGACGCGGCGGATTCTGGTCGAACGACACGCCGGTCCCGTCGAACTCGAGCGCGAGCCCTTGCAACTCGGTACATTTGATGGCGAAGGGGACCAGCGCGTGGAGCGTCAAGCGTCTCTGCCACTGCGGACGCTCTATACCTCGAAGCGAGAGGTGGCTTAAGTCGGACCACGCTCCTGCCATACGCTCGAGCGTCTTCGGTTCCAGGTCAAAACCACCCTGGCACTCCAGTTCGACTGAGCAGAGGCCAGTGAAACCGAGTAGGGGAAAGATATCGCTATCTGTCACCGGATCATGATGCTGCGCGTTGGTTTGATCAAGGTTCCACTGCATAATTTCCAGGTAGCGCAGCAGCTGGGGTTGAGTATGCGCGGCGCGTAGCGCGCGATACAACTTCGTCCAGTCGCCGGTGGCGGGGTTGCAGGGGCTTAACTCGAGGGCTTCCAACGCCTTGAAGACGCAAGATTGTAGGAGGTCTATGCATAGCCGCATATCTATGCGCTGCAGGTTGAGTTGACGCACAGATGCGAATGCATTAGCTGCCAGCGAGATTGACTTCCAGCGTAGTATGTCCGTGCGAAAGTTGATCAGCTGCCTCAAGGATGATAACTGAGCCACATGGACGAGTGTCGAGTGCTCTAGTATCGTGGACTCCAGAGAATGCAGGTCCCATGCCTGGACAAGACGCGAATGCAAGGCCTTGACATCTTCCACGTCTCCATTGTAGTTCTTTGTGTCCAAGGTAAATGAGGTAACATAAGGACAGCGAACAGCGAGATCCGACAGTTCAGAGATGTGCGGGCGAGCAGATCTTGATAGCTTCAACATGAGCGAGCTGAGCGATGGCGGGAGGTAGGGCCGGATATGGCTAAGGCTGGCGCCGCTGGTATACCAGAACAGGTGGCGCAAGTTGACAAAGACGGGATGAGGAAGTACGGAAGATATAGCTTCGTACCCTTCTTCAGACAGCCCGGTCTCTTCCATCCCGTTGCGCGAGTACGCGGTGAACGATCTGCCATCTGCAGCCCGGCCGAAACTGAGCTGGTTGACTAGTGGCGCATGAAACATAACGCGCTGCACATCGGCCGGGAGTACAGAGCGCTTTGGATACTGATATTCACCATTGGTGTGAGCGACGGCGGGAAGATTAAGAGTACATATGCTTACGAGTAACTCTGCACAAGCGCTTTGGGTGTTGGGCTTCTTTTCCCAGAAGTCTTGCGGCATGCAGTGCAGTAAGATGATCTCGATTGTCAGGTTGTCGTGCTTCCAAAGCGCAGTGACGGCGGGCATATAGAAAGCTCGACATGTCCGCGCGCATGCGGCGAGCGCGCGAGTGTGCACGTCGTAGCCTGGACCGTCTCCATTTGCATCGTCCTTTTGGGTCACCAACTCGTTGCATACCGACCAGACAATTTCGGGTATCGATAGCGCGGGATGCATGGTCGTTAAATGGCACTTTTCTGAATTTATCTGAGTAGTTGTTTGGCGATGCGAGCAGGGTGGTAGACATACATATTCAGGAGCTAGCCTCACGTTCTCAGCAATGAGGGCGGGCGGGTGGTCACCAGTCAAGTGAGGAACATCGTGGTTCCAGCCAAAACTGAACAATCGCGCGACGCGTTGCCACTTGCCGGCTTTCGCCGGGACAAATATTTGTCAATGTTGATCTTATCGCTCCTGATGCTTGTTGACAGATGTCGCAATTGAACGAAAGCTCAAACGTTCAGGTTGCCATGTCCTGCAAAAGCAAGGCGAAGATGAACTGCGACTACGTGCGCCAGGGCCCGGCGAATGTCAAAGGAACCGGGACATTCGCGAAATGGTTCTGGAAGGCGAAGTGGCTCGTACTGAAAAACGCCACAGTTGAGATTCGCCAGTCGGAGGTATGTACGACGATTTTACTCATCAAGAGCTGCTGACACTGATTAGAGAGACAGAGTTTTGGTCGGAAGTCAATTCTTATACCGCTGAGCAACATCCTGAAAGTCGAACGGACGGATCTCAAGCCGTACTGCTTCCTCCTGGAGACCAAAGGCAAGCAGTGCGTTACCCCAGTATGACACCTTCACATTCTTTAGCTGAAGAGTTACATCCTACAGGTACCACGTCTCTTTGGTACTGTTCTGCTGTCTGTACACGAATTGACTTACATCGCCGCACAGAAATCCGACTCGGAACTTAATTGTATAACTGGCAGGACGACATCTATTCTCGCTCTCCACTCGTAGGTGGCACCGGTCCGACAAACTTCGTTCACCATGTACGCGCCCACAAATACCCACTGCTGCAAGTGCTGACAAAGGAAACAGGCCCACGTCGCATTCGACGAGGACAAGGGCGAGTGGTTCGCTACGGACGATAGCGCACCCGAGGACTGTGCTAGAGTGAGTACCTTCTGTCCATGTGCCATCCTCATTCTGTTGGGCTGACAATAGCTATTTTCTAGGTTGTCCAAAAGACGATGGACATCTTGACTAAGCCATAACGAGCCGTATGTGAAGCTGAATCGTGCAGACACTTTATAGCTCAGCATTCTAGCTGAGCAAGTCTTCGCATATATAAGTATGCCTGCGACGCGCATCGTCGCCTGCGTACCCAGTATTTGTTGAGACCACACAGTTTTAGCTCGACCATGATACAGGTTCATTTCGCCTTCTCCCTCACGGTTCTCTCAAACTAGATGCCTGCGCACAATGCCTCCGAGCCTCAAAGGCCGTACACATGTCCTACACTCGAGGGAAAGAGATGAATAAGACTCCACAAATATACAGAAACGAGGAAGTGGGATAATAATACGACCGGCCGAAAATACTGCTGAATAGGCTGCCAGAGTCCGCTGGGGTCGACATAAACCGACACTGCGAGAGACGGCATATAGACAGCAGCGATGCGGACGCGCGACAGACACCAACGAGCGCAGACACGCCCAACAATGCGCGAACATGCAGTACGATGCGGATATGGACAGCGGAGGAAGCAGCGCAGTGAGTAGGTACATATGCATGTGAATGGGGAATCGCCTTTCGTCAAGGGTCGTTCAGTCGTGAGACATGGACGAATACGACGGACGGAACGGTGCCATGACGCGGCGGACAGTATCATGAGTCGACGAACGACATCATGACTGCGTCTTGTTCTTGAACCGCAAGAGCGGCGCGAGACCGGTCGACGTGCATGCCTTCTTCAGGAAGGCGTGCTGGGGACAACGTCAGGCTTCATAGCAGTGCAACCACAGACAAAGCACTTACCTCCAGCAATTCACCCGCAGTTGCTCTGCTGCTCACATCCACGCACAAGCAGACGGCAAGGAAGCCCTTCAGCTCCTGCATCATAGCGTTAGTGCCTTTGCAAAGTACGTAGTCGTGTTTGACGAACCTTGCTCAACGCTTCCGGCTTCTTCAAGGTCGGCGTGCCATTTGTCGCGATGAGGTAGAGCGCCTTAAGCGGTTCCCTATCAAGGAGATCAGCCTGAGTGTCGCCTACAAAAGAGCCGCGAAGACGCACTCATCGAGATACGGCGGCTCGTTCTCAATCATCTCAATGGCCATAATACCAAGCGACCAAATATCGACCTGCGGTCGCATTGTCAGAACTAGGCATTGTAAGTCTGAACACCGGCCTCACCTTGGCTCCATACTCCTTTTGCTTCACGACCTCCGGAGCCATCCAGTACGGCGTGCCCACCATGGTCGCACGCTTCGACTTCTGGTCCGTCAACTTCGCGCAGAAACCGAAGTCGGCTGGAGGTACGTCAGTACATTTGTTGACAGGGCCCCGATAGACGCGACTGACTGATCTTCACGTGCCCGCTGGCATCCAACAAGACGTTGTCTGACTTGATGTCACGATGGATAATGCTTTGACTGTGGAGATGCCCGAGGCCCTTGCAGGTCTGACTCGGGAGGTTTATGAAGAGACAAGGGAGGAAGAGCAATGGCAGACGGACCTCCAAGCATATACTCGATATCTGGTCCTCCTCAAGCGTGTTGTTCTCAATGATGTCTGCAATTTGTAAGAGAAGTCCCCAAAAGGTTCATAGGCATCACATACCCGTCAAAGCACCACCCTCCATGTACTCCATGACGACCCAAAGCTCGTTACTCTTGACCAAGAACGAGTCTGACAGACGTATCAGTGCATATATGCATGCGAAGAGACGGAAGTCTTACCGAGGAAGTTGACGATGTTCGGATGCTGGCTCTCCTTCATGACGATGATCTCATTCACGATGAGCTCCTTCCGCGGTTGGTGGCTGGGTAAAGGTGAGCTCGTCAGGGTCGCACCGCGCACGATACATGACGATGACTGACCTGAGGTCCATCTCCTTGATGGCGACTTTCTTGCCTGTCGCCAATGTCTTCGCGACGTAGACATGGCCGGAGGCACTGGTCAGACAGTCAGTAAGCAGCAAGACCAGGACAATCATGCACACGGCAAAGAATACAATATAGCGTCGCCATGTCTTGGTATCTATCGATCGAATATGAAAGAGACTTACCCCTGACCAATCTTCTTGATCTTGCTGTAGATCAACTTAGGATCTTCATCCGTCACCACCTTAACAAAGTTGGTCTGTCAGCCAGACACACAACGAGCTAGGCAAAACTTCCTCACCTGCCGCAACTTCTCCCATGATCTGCACCTCCGTCATCGTGCTGATGCGCTTCTCCTACAGCCCGTTAGCCTCACATCTCAGCCCCAACTCGCCATCGCTCACCTTCTCCTTCGGCTTCTCCAGCGCAGCCGCGGCCGCAGCCACCCCTGTGCCACCTGCCTTCGCCGGCTTCTCCTCCTCCTTGATCTGGATCTTCTTCGCCGGCTGCAGCGGCTTCACCGGCGGCGGCCCCGCCAGCGCACCTGCCGCCCCGGGCGCCGGATGCGTGCTCGGCTGGCTCGTCGCTGGCGCGCTCTTCGCCGGTACCCCCATCCCCGGCCGCTCCTCGCGCTCGCGCTCCCGCTCCGCACGGTCCGCGCGGTCCCGTTCGCGCTGCTCGCGCTCCTTCTCGCGCTGCTGCCGCTCGACCGCCCGCGCGCGCTCCCGCTGCTCGCGGTCCGCGCGGTCACGGTCACGCTGGTCACGATCGGCACGGTCCCGGTCGCGCTGCTCGCGGTCGGCGAGGTCCTGTTGCTCGCGCTCGCGCTGGCCGGGGTCAAGGCTTTCCTTTCGTGTGGGAATGCCACCTGAGGGACCCTGGGCAGGCTTCCGTGCGCGCAGGTCGGCGGCGCTGGGAGGGGAGGGTGCTGGTCTGATGAGAGAGATCAGCGCATGTTGGCATGGGGGGCAGGACGACGATCACCTGTTGGCAGTGAGGAGGGGTCGCGGCGGCGCAGGCCGAGTGGCCTGCAAATTCGGCACAGATCGCTCTGTGCTAAGGGCTGGTCGATGTTGCGAGCCAGGGCCTAGGGAGCATGAGCAAAGGCAGTCTTAGAGGCATAGCGTCACGCACCGATCGTTGCGGCATGGCCACGGTCACCGTTGACCTGCTCAGCTGCGCGGGCGACTTCAGCAAACTGTCAAAACGTGCATGAGGCTTCACATAGAATACGCACCCTGAGATGCCAAAGGCGCGGGGGCGGTATCTTGGCGAGCAATAGGTGGTCGTTGCTGATATTTGGGCGTAAGCGGGTTGCTCTTACACGGGACAGATGAACTGACTGATGCACCGGCCAGACCCGTGCCCGCGTTGAAGCGGGCGGGCGCGTCGGTGTAAGGTTGTGAGGGCACGCCTGGAATCGTTGTGAGCGCCTGATGGAACGTGTTAAGCGATTCGACGCACCCATATCCCCCATTTCTTCTCTCTTCTGGTGGTCGACGTAGAACTCCAAGACGTCCAAGACGGCCTGCGGGTCCTTAGCGTAGTCCTCCCGGGTGATAGCTGACTTCGTGAGCAACTTGGACCACTGGTCCGGCAGGCCGGTAAATGCGCCTGTAACTGCGTCGAAGCCGACGTGGACCTGCAACAGGTCTTAGCATATGCGCTGGTAATTGGCGGGCTACGCGCCTTGTGAACAAAGTTGGTTGGGTTTGAGACGCCCATGAGCGGAGAGCGAGAGTAGATGTCGTCCTGCCAGCCGTACAGCTCCTCGTCGGATTTCTGGCAGAGATCAAGGTCAGGGACTGTATGTGCAGAGACGGCGAGGTGATCACCAATGACATATAGAAGCTGCGTGAATATCGTCAATTTCTGATGTACACAATGCATATGGACGCGACGCACCGCTTGTCCTTGGTCTCCAGAAGCAGACAGTACGGCTTGAGGTCTGTTCGCTCAATGTTCGATATGTCGCTCAGCATGATGACCGATTGCTGAGGCGCGTTCTACGGCGAGCATTAGCCACGGTCCTCTGCGCGATCAACGATGGCACGAACCTCAGACTTGCGGATCTCGAGGACGGCCTCCTTGAGGACGAGCCATTTGGCCTTCCAGATCCAGCTCGCGAACGTCCCGTCCTCTTTCAAGCTCACCAGACCCTGGCGCACGCAGCCAAAGCCTCCCCCATTGCGGTTGGTTGGCGAACCTCCGATGCCTGTGTACGACATGGCAACCGTGGGTCCCCGGGTGTGTCGTCAGAATTCAGGGATGTGAGTCTTCGAGCTCGTCGTCTGTGTCGTGAGCGCGCTCGTTTGCTACGCCTGCGCTCGAACGCTGATCAGCGTCGAAGACGATCAAGGATGATGCTTGTGATCAGCGAGAGCGGCGTTCGACGGTTCGCCGAGCAGCGAGCAGGCTGATGCAGAGAAGTTTCGTGGTCGTGATCGTTGCCGAGGTCGGCGTCGGCGTCGTCAACGTCGCCGCGGGCGTCTTTAGCAGGTTCACCGTCGTCGCGAACGACGAGCACGCTACAGATAAACAGGAGTCAATATCCTGCACGTGCTGCCGGCCCGGTAAATCCGAGTCTTCCGTTTCCAAATGACAAGTCCAACCCGAACTTAACTTCGAACTTACGAATCAACCGGAAATCCCAGAGCCAAGTGTCTATGCATGCGAGGTTCAGGAAATTCTCACGTCAATAAAGTGCAGGTAACTTTTTTCATGGAAGGACAGGCGCCATTTTAACGCATCGCAGAGTTGACTTTCAATAAACCGTTGCATATGCATCGCGCGTTCTCTATACCTGAAATCGTCTTCTCGATATGCAACACTCTAGCTCATGGAACAGCCGATATAGATGGAGACGGCCCATATACCATATCTGATCCGGCTACACTGGCGATCTGCGCAAGGACATGTCGCGCCTTTCACCTGCCCGCCGTCAGCGCGTTATGGAAGCACGACTTGATGACCCTAGAGACTGTCCTACTGCACTGCATGCCTTCGGATGTCTGGAACTTAGAGGCTGACGCAGAAGAATATCATAGCACACGAGCGGATCGGATGGTGAGCACTTTGTTCTTCTTTCATCAGTCCCGTTGATCACGATTGATACCAGACACTCAAACGTCCCATCCGTCCGGACGACCTGAACCGGCTTGCGCACTACGCTCCCCTTGTCAACAAGATTGCGTTCGGCAGTGCCTCCCATCGCGTCTATATCCGAGGGAGGCTCACGAACCTACCGTTCCTGTCGGACGACGCGTACCTCGCACTATCCCTTGCAATCCCTAATCCCATGTTCCCCAACCTTCGACATCTATTCTGGAACGACCAAAGCGCTAACTTGCTTCGTATCACACCCTACCTTTCACCATCTCTTGTCACCCTCGACATAGATCTGCACGATTCCAACCCGACGCATTCACCCATTATCCAGCACCTGCCGTTGCGCTGTCCTGATATGAGCCAGTTCACTATTAGCTGCCTAGCCGAGCACGAACTGGCGCTGCGTAATATCGCGTCCATGCTGTCCCCTGCCGTCTGCGCTTGGAACCTGCGAAAGTTCGGCTCCCCCACGGCCGACCACGCGACCATTCGCCATCTCAGTCAATGCCCTTCTCTCACCACGCTCTCAATTTACTATCTTGCGCCTCCCTTGGATCAATCAGACACTGCAAAGCTCACGCATCCCGGGGCCTTCTCCTTCCTACGGACGATGCTTATACACAGGCTGGCAATGGACCGCTGCGTCGAGCTCATCCAGGGTTGCTCGTTCACCAACCTCGAAGAGCTCACTCTTAAGCCCCTAAATCCCTCGACGTCGAGTTTCTCAGGCCTCCTCCGCGCCATCCGCGACGCCCACGCACGCCCTCAACTCCTCCACCTCCTGAGGGTCGCCGAAAATACCGTGCTTACCCAGGTGGACCCGCCACCGCTGCGCGATGCGGACATCGAGCCTCTCCTCACTTTCCCTGCACTCAGCGGCCTCGTTCTTAGCTGCGCTGGCGGCTTCGACCTCGCCGACAGCACCATCCTGCGCATGACAGAAGCGTGGCCGAGCCTGGAGCGGCTCAAATTATCCGGTCTGCAGCGCCCGACATGGGATCGGCGCCTCTCGCTGCGCGCGCTTGTCCCCCTTGCGCTGAACTGCCCGAAGCTGCGAACGCTCGCGCTCGAGCTGGATGCCACGAGAGTGGCGTACGACCGCAACCCGCCGCGGCCGGCAACGCCGCACTGCCTGCGGCACATCTCGGTCCTGTGGTCGCCCATCGGCAGCCATCGCGTCGTTGCGGGCTTCCTATCCGTCGTGTTTCCTGGTGTACGGGCGGTCCTTGTGGCTGACGATGTAGACGAGAGGGCGGCAAGGCGATGGGACCTGGTCGGGTTAACAACGCAGCTCATTGCCAAGCTGCGGGAGCATGAGCGCATGGATCGGTTAGGGCTGTCGCAGCCTTCTGTGAACTCGAACGTGGACGATGTGGACTACATTTCAACTCCCGAGTCGGAGGCGGAGGTGAATGACTAAGTCATCGTCGAAGCTGGGCTGCAGATAATTCGGGGATGCGGGAATAAATACAATGGACCATCAATTTAAATGTAGGTTCTAATCGTACTTGGGCGACTCAGGAGTCTTTCGCCCGCATTATCATCTCTGCATATCCGATTCCCACATCTCTAGTTATGCGATTCATGTAGTTTCGCTCGATGGGGGACATGCCTTCCTGCATCTCCCCCAGCTGCGGTATGGTCGAGCTACCCGCTTTGAAATACTCATTCCCGTACTCTGCGCGCTTACCATGCCGCTGTGCCATGAAAGCTGGGGTGCTTTCCTCGAAGTACGGCTTGAAGTACTCTTCGGCGTACTCGAAGTCCATCTCTGCGTACAGGTCGATGAAATTATTCCACACGACGGGTTCGTGGGGTGCAAGCTGTAGCTGCCCCAGGGCCGCATCGCACCAGTCATGGTCGGTGATCTTGGCAGTGGTGAGGAGACACGGTAGAGAGACCACAGGGCATCGGGATATGATTTCCGGATACGCGTCGTATTTGTGTCCGTCACCAAGGCGGTACTGCACGCGAAAGACCGCGAAATCGCCGGGACCAAGAACGACTTGCGCCTTCTCCCAGTCAGCAACGCGATCCCAGGGCGTTCCCGTTGGTCGTGCAGCAGGCTGGTACTCGCCGCCTGGCGCGAAGCGGCCTTTGGGCGCTACGAATCCATTGATCTCGGCAATCGCTACTCGGAGCTTGCCATTGTAGTCGATCCATGGTGGATTAAAGACGATCTGTTTACTATAAGAGTGATCAGTTCCGTACTACGACAAGAACATACGAATCGCACGCACTCTTCCTCGATCGTATGATATTCGACCCTGGCGAGTTCCTCGGGCAGGAGACAGCCCTTCAGGTGATCGTATACGCCATAGACAGTATTATCTCCGTAGACTGCAACCACGCGCCCGTCCGTGCGTCTGTTCTGCACAACAATGCGGAGCGTAACGAGGGTGAAGCCAATATATTTTCTGGCTTCGACCCCCTTGCCGTGCTTCTGCATGTCCGGAAGCCCTGCCCAGCTCTGGTAGGACGGGGGCCCGTTGGAAAAGTCACAGTCGGGTCCTACACCTTCCGCGGGCTCGAATGCCCGTTGCAACCTGTTGGCGGTCGTGAGCTTCATCAGTAACAGGTTTTCTGATATCAAGCAATGCGCGATCTCACAGGGTTCCCAATCGGCCTCCCGTGGCCATCCATATGCCTACCCCATTCTGATTGCTTTTCGCGAAGATGGGATCCACCGGCCACGGAACGTCGAGCCGATCGGACGGGTCGAATGTCTTCGCGAGCGGTGGTTGCATGAACTTGGCGCACTCCCGCTTGTGGCCAGCGCGCCAGTGCTCTTGTTGGCAGTTCTCGGAGCAGCTGAATAACTTCCATCAGCTAAGTTCTCGGCGCATGGCCAAACATCGCACTAGTTGATTGACCTGCCACCGCTGCGTAAGTGTAGTTCTCATATGGCGTAAGTCGACATACGCACTTGCAGCGTGAGCACGTCTGTAGACGCGTACCGGCAAGCTTTCTCTTGTTGCAGCGCCCGCAAACATTCTTCCTGTCCTTTCTGCGCGCTTTACGAGCATTGATTTCTTCGAGAGCGGCTACCTGAAATCGGCTCGCGTGTGCGTACATGGCGTTCACTGCTGCATTATGGTTGGGATCCCAGGGGTTCCTCCTCCTCGTGGATTGACCTGAAGGAGCGGAGTGAGATGACGATGGGTCCCTCCCAGCGCTGCTGCTCGTAGTCAATGATGGATTCGATTGCGCGATAGCGCGCCCAGGATCTCCGGTCAATAATCTGGTAAAATCTTGTTCGAGCTCTGCGATGAAGTGTGACTCCATTGTGGTTGTGCCAACCGCAGGCGGTCAACGTGAGTTATGGCTGACGAAAGACGACGAGTCTTTGATCGAGTCACGGAACGGCGTAAGGAGATGAATATGAGAAAACTGGAGGACAGCGTGGGAAAGCGTGGAAATTTAAATTCATCAGACACCCGGTCCGGTCCGGGGCGTCGCACGACTCTTTCTTTTCTCTGCCCTTCGGCGAGAAAAAGTTTTGCCTCTATGCAGGACTGACCAGGAGTCAGTCAAAGTCCTCTAGATATATCACAGGCAAGTGGATATTTTTCATGTGAAGTCTTCGCGCTGACGCGCGGGCACCGTCAGTCCAGAAATGCATATCGCCTTGTCTATTCCCGAAATCGTCTCTGAGTTATGCAACGCCTTACTAGAAGATAACGGAGCAAGGGAGGGAGAGGGTCCATACACCATATGCGACACGCGAACGCTGGCAGTCTGTGCGAGAACATGCCGTGCCTTCCACGCCCCCGCTATCAAGGCGTTATGGAAGGACGACAGGCTGACGCTGGAGATGGTTCTGCTGCACTGCATGCCCCGAGAAATATGGGAGGTACAACGTGGCGCGCCCGGCTACTACTCCTCTAAGAAGATAGATAAATATGTAAGGGTCTCATATCCCTTTACGGTTCCTCGCTGATTTTCCACGACAGACACTCGGACGCGCTATCCGCTCATCAGACCTGGACCGACTTGTCTACTATGCCCCGCTGATCAACAAGCTCACGTTCGGCAGCGCTGCTCATCTCAAATATGAGATGACCGTCCCGTATGGCAAAGCCTTGCCGGAGCTGTCGGACGAGTGCTACCTAGCACTCTCTCTTGCGTTACCCGGTCCCATATTCCCAAATTTGCGGCATTTAATTTGGAACGATCAAAGTGCAAAGCTAGAGCACATGCTACCCTTCCTCTCGCCTAATGCCGTATCTCTCGACATCACTACACATTACACAGGCGCGTCTCTGATGACGGTTCTATCACACTTGCCCTTGCGCTGTCCCACCATCACCAACTTCACCTTCCTCTGCGATAGATGGAACAGCCTGGCAGACGTGGAGGTCGTTGAGCGTACGCTTGCTATCACTGTCTGCTCGTGGAGCCTGCGGAACTTCAGATCTAGAACGGCCGACCATACGACTATCCGTCATCTCAGCCGCTGCCCTTCCCTCGAAACGTTATGGATATACCGCGATAGACTGCCCTCGTGGAATCTCCCCTCCATCGAGCTCGGGCATACCGCCGCGTTCGCATCCCTACGAACGATGTTCCTGCACAAGGCATCGATGAAGCGCAACGTCGAACTTATGCAAGGATGTGCTTTCAACAACCTCGAAGAACTCAGGATTCGCTTGGAACACCCTTCTACCGGAGAATGGCCGGCACTCTTCCGCGCTATCCGCGATGCTCATGCCCGCCCCCATATCCTGCACACTCTGGAGATCAACGAGTGGCGAGCGGACCGTCCCGCCGAGTTCCGTGATCCCCTGCGGGACGCGGACATCGAGCCTCTTCTCGCATTCGGGCTTCGACACCTCGACCTCGAATGCACGGGCGGCTTCGACTTCGCCGACGAGACGATCCAGCGAATGGCAGAGACATGGCCGCGCTTGAAGAATCTCAGGCTGTACGCGAAGGAGCCCGCGACATGGGAGCGCCACCTCACCCTTGACGCGCTGGCATCCTTAGCGATGCATTGCCCGGACTTGCAGTGCCTCGAGATCGAGGTCGACGCCACAGGTGTAACCTACGATCGCAACCCACCACGTCCCGCCAAGCCGCACCCTCTGTCGTCCATCTCATTCCACTGGTCGCCCATTACAAGCGCGCGAGTCGTTGCAGGTTTCCTGTCCGTTATCTTCCCCAATCTCACTGATACCGACGCGAACGAAGACGCGGACGAGGCGGTCAAGAAGCGGTGGCGCAGGGTTGGGTCGACGGCAAGACTGTTTGCTATGCTGCGCGAGCAGGAGCGGATGGATGTTCTGGGAGAAGTGCCTTCGGACGAACTTTTGGAGGTGGATGACACGAATTATATTTCGGCCTCCGAATCAGAGGTAGACGACGATGAATAACATGTAGGCTGCTTTCTTCGACCATTACGACAACAATGCTGCTGCCTCTCGAGCCTGCACCAGGTCATTCGGTGATGCCCAGTCCTGCAGCTGGATGTTCTGTAACTTTAAGGTGACATGCGAGCGCAGAAAGAGTGACATCACTTGCATTACTCCTAGTCGCCCTCTTCGGGCTCGGCATCTGTGTCGAATTCATTATCGTCCAGCTCCTCTTCTCCTATATCCTCGCTAGCGTCTGACACGTAGTCAAGCCCTCGTCGCTCATGAGCGCGCACGACGCCGAATACCGGTAGCATATCAGCTACTCGCTTCCACCTCTTCCGCCGCGCGGCCGACTCCTCCGGGTCGTTGCGGACCAGCGCGCCTTCAGAGCTCGTCGCCGCGCACTCGATGTCTAGGATGCACGGAAAGAGCGCAGAGAGATATGCAGCGACGATGCGTGCACTTCTGAGGGGCGAGAACTCCACGTCGAGATAAGTCAGCGAGCGCTGCCGTGCGCCCGCCGGGGGGTTATCGCTGAACGATAGGTCCTCCGCGTCAAAGTCGAGAACGAGATTCTTTAGGCGGCGACAGTGCTGCGCGAGCGGCACCAATCCCCGGATGGTCAAGCATCGCGGTCGGTTCTCGTCGCGTCTGGACATAAGCCAGAGATGTTCAAGAAGAGGCCAAGCTTTCGCTAGGTCCTTCATGTCCTCGTCTTTGAGAGTGAACGCGCCGAAGCAGCGTAGGCTGACCCTGACGAGGTTTTTAAATTTGAGCAGGGGGCTTAGCGTGGCGCTGTCCAACGAATGGAGGCCGATCTCGCTGCTCAGGTCGTCGACCATGTCGTCGTTGATGTCTATGTCCTCCAGTGTTAATGGGCAGCAGTGGCGACCGAGTTCGTTGATCAGGCTTCGCCAATGGTCCTCCTTCTGGCTCCGTGCGCACTTGAAGCGGAACTCGCGCAGAAAGATCGTGTTCGGAAGGGAGCGGAAGAAGTTTATACCGAATGTTAGACGGGAGGGTGTTAAGGACAACGACCGCAGGGCTCGAAACGCAGGCGCGGGCATGTCTGGGAATTTGTCACGGCGGCCGGGGTTGAAGAGGCGCAAGCTCGACAGCTGAGGGAGAGCTGCGAGGACCAACATGCCACTATCGTCCAGTCGCGGCACCTCCAGCGATCGTATGCCAGGCCACCGACATAGCAGGTACCATAGCATCACGATAAGGTCGTCCGTCGCCCACTTTTGATCCAATAGCGCGAAGTCCTGCATGTGAGGGCATTTCGCGGGGAGGTTAGGCAGCAAGGTCGCGTTCGGATGCGCTCCAGGGCGGCTGTGATACCCAACACGAATCTTCAGGCTCGTGATCTTGGGGTGGAGGAACAGCGTAAGGTACTGGAAGACCTGCGGCCCTGTGTAGTTCGTGTGCATGAAGACCCACTCAAGACTCTGCAGATTCGGTAGAATGGGTGGCGCCAAAGACATCTGCAAAGCTGCCCAGCACGTCGCATCAAGCAACCTGGCCACGTATAGTGGCATGCACAATCTCCGCACAAAGCGGGCGTAGAAGATAAATCGCTTCAAGTCTCCCAGGTTGACGGGGCGTCGCACAATCTGCGAGTATATGCATAAATTTGCAGAAAATCCGCACGTGTGCGGGGTGCTCACTCACGAATCTTGTCCCGCTGTCTTTCTCGAAGACATCACGCGGGATACAAAATAGCAACGGCCAAATATCGCGTAGCTCTCTCCACATCGCCGCGATAGGTTGGATATGGAGCGCCTTGCATGTTCGCGCGACTTTTCCTAGGGCATCCTTGTCGTTGGTGTCCATCAAGCGATCACATATTATTGCCTGCACCTCGGGAATAGTGAGGCAGATGTGCATCTAGACAGAAAAAAATCATAGAGCCAAGCGTCAGTGTAAGCGCCCATGGCGCTGACAAGGACCATACCTTTCGCTCGGTATCATCAGGCCACAGGCCTCAGTATTCAATAAAGAGCGCGAGGATATAGATGAGGGTCGAGAGGGAACCTGGATTTTCTTCGTAAGTATCAAGACGCGGTGACTTGACACGTCACGGTACCGAGAGGCACACGTGGCTCACGTTCGACCCGCCGCGCGGCCGTCCGCTGCCTTGTTCAGTTGGACATTCTGAAGGCGTACAAAGCAAATACTTTCATCAAACACCGGCACTGGAATGTTCGATATGATATATTTGTCAAGTCCTACTGTCCGTGAAACGATCTACTAGAGCGTGAAAGTAATGCTACAGATAGTCATGTGTCATGCGAGAAAATCCAAGCCAGGAAGACAATGCACAAGAAAGGAGCCAGCGGTATGCCCAGCACTGTCGAAGAAGAGTGAATAAAACAAGATGCAATGAGGAGTGAACATGAAATCAGGTTTTCATGGGGGAAGGGTGCTAATGCATGAAAAGTAATAATGGAAGTGTGGCAATGAAAGTTACACTGTTGCTTAATCGCCAGAACACTGGCGTTTTCAAGCGTCCTGCACTTCGCGCTCCATCTGCACGGTGACCCGCACCGGCGACGTAGATTGCGCGCGCCGCGCGAACAGCATCGGAAGTGGCGTTGGCGCCCTCTTCGCCGCAGCTTCCGCGTCCGGCGCCGCAGGGGCAAGGTTGGAGAACGGCGGCGGTGAAGGCGGGTCCGCGGACGCATCGTAAGGGGTCGTGTAGTATCCTTGGTTTGTGTAGTACGCGTGGTTGGGGTCCGTAACGTAGGCGTCCGAGATGTAGATGACGTCGCGCGAGGAGAGGGACGTGGCGAGGGAGGCGCAGGACGCGAGGGAGGTGACCGAGCCCTGTGGCGTGTGGCGCGCGTGGAGGTGGACGGAAGGTAGGGAGGCCTCGGAGGGGCTGGCGAGGATGCTGCGGTCTGGTAGGCGGTACTGTGGGCGAGCGCCGTCAAGTGAGCCGGCGCCAGCCGTCGCGGTCGACGTCCGTTGCGGCGACGGCGGGATGATGTGCACAGGCAGCGCTGGGATGCTCTCCGCTGAATCTTGTCCGAGGCCCGGCGGCGCTGACCAAGATGATGACCGGGTCAGGTCATCGACGTGCTGGCTGTTCAGGCTCCTGCTGCGGCAAAGATCTAGGCTCTTGCTGCGGCTCGCGGAGAGGTCGGCGGGAGCGAAGGGGTCCTTGCGCGTCGACGCGAAGGGATCGTCCGAGTCGCCTCCGCCGGCCACGTAGACCGGCAGGGATCCGATATAGGAGTCCGATACCGGCTTCTCGACGTTCCAGTGATCCTTTTTCCATCTACGAACACCGTAAGACATCGTCAAGACTTAGCAATCAGAATGATGCGTACTGAGGATGTGGTAGCTTGAACGTTGGCGCCGTAGAGCGGCGGAATACCTTCCGCAGAACGTGCAGACAGCGTTCCTGGTAGCTCGCTTCACCAGCAAGGCCGAACAGCGCGAAGAATGCTAAGGCGCAGAGGACGGGCAGCCACCTCTCCGTCTCGATAGCAGCGCTGTTGACACTGGAGGCGCGCCAGTCTGCCGCCAGCACTCGCGTGATTTGGCCACCCTGCGAATGCGCATGAGGCCATGATACCCAAGGTTCAAGCGCACTCGAATGTGCGAGGGCTGCGATGCGGAGACTGGCGGTGGTGATAGTAGCGAAGTTGGTAAACAGGGCGAGAAGGACGAGGCGGAGGCAGAGGCCAGTGCGCATGCTTCCCATCTGTGCGAGCATATGGTCGAACTGCAGACGGTGGATGTAGGAGACGCGCAGGCACAGCACTGTAGTAGTGTTAGGACATGTGATATAAGGATACGCCAGGAACATACCTGCGTATATTAGGGAGGCCGCGCAGAGCCCGAGGGGCCAGTTGAGGACGAGGAAGTATGCGGGAAGGGTATTGTAGATGGCCGCATGGCAGCCGAGGTCTTCAAGAATGGTGAAGCGGTGGTCTTGGACGATAACATCTGTATAAATATGAGCATGGGTCGGTCGTAGAAGATGATGCAACGACTGACGAAGGATCATAACGAGGAGGGGGATCCCAGCAGACAGGCCGAGATCGAACGCAATGACGCGTAGGGTCTGGAACTCAGGTTAGTCGTAGAATAGAGTAGTAAGAGCAGCACGCACATCTCGTCGTGTCTCGGGAACAGCTTTCGTGGAGGTGACCTGCCAGAGGCGATGGGATATACAGAGACTGGAGGCAGGGATGCCGATACTAGCGCCGACAAGTAGCTTGGAAGCTTCATCGTTGTATCAGCCTTACATTCTGAGGAAGTATAGCGGTCACGCACCTATGTCACACCAGCCCGGTACAGCGTTCACGACGTTCCCCGCCCAAACCACCGCGTCGATGAAGGATAGCAGGCAGGCGGTCGCTGCCCAACACGCGAGCGCACAAGCGCCCACATTCCATGCCTGCAGCGTGAACGGCAGGGGCAGCAGGGCAAGCACAGATCCCAGGAAAGCGAGGATGGGGAAAAGAGGATACGTCGGGTCATTTGAGAGCATTGCGGGGTCGTAAGTCGTGCCGAGACGAGGCGGAAAGGGATAAAGAACGGAAAACCGAGACGGGGAAAGAGACGGAGAAAGAGATGGAAGCGTACATCCTGATCTCTCCGTCCTTAAGTTCCTTCCCGGGCGGTACCTGGCAACACGAGGACAAGTGCATTTTGGGAACAATGAGGGCGGAGGCAAAACCCGACGGCACGAGGCGTTACAGCGTCACGATTCATTGTTCGTGACTGCGTGACTGCCATTGTTCCCGCTTTGATCGTGGGACGTGCGCCCACAACCGTTGTGTGGGTTGGTGATGGCAGCCCCTTTCCGGACATGCCCTATTGTCAAGCTACGCTCAAATGTGTCCTGTGCTCGCCGACGTCAGCTCAACCTCATCGTAATGCGCACCGGCCTCAGCTGCTTGCATTTCTGTCTCACGATTCTCCTGGCCACGTTCGTCATCTTCATCAATATCGTCTCGACGAGCCTCCGCATCTCAGCTCCTGCTTAGTCAAGTGAGCTTGCACCCTTGGTCCTATAGTCCCATGCGCCTTACTCTCAGAAGCACCCTATTAAAGGCTGCCCGTACGGTGTTCTTCCTCCAGTCTTGTTCAACACGCTCTTGGATTTAGGGTCATGCGAGCTACCGTGAGCGGTGTACGAGCCCTCCGCAAAACATACTCCGCCGGGTTTGACGGCGTCAACGTTCGAGTTGCCCGATGCCGGACTCTTAGTAAGCCCTGTCCTCCCTTCAAGTTCGAGTTACTACGAGTATCAATAGAGATATTCATAGCATCTTCAGATGGAAGACGAATGCGCGATTCAGCCGAATCCAGTCTCGTATACAGTCGAAACTCTCGTAATGGATACTGTCAAAATGTATATTTCTCATAATGGATAGGATCTGGGCGAAAACGAGCGGCACCCCCTCTTGTATGCGGGGAAATTGGCGATTCATGAATAATGAATAATGGATAGGCCTGTAGAAGCAATATTCATTTCGACGGGCACATTTGGCAGGGATTGTGCCATCACTGCATACTCTGTCGAGGTCAGTGATGATACTATACAGCTCCCTTCACAATGAAGATCCATTGTCTGATGCTTTGGGTGACCCAGTGATACATCGAAAGGGGTCTTGTCGGCGGTTGGTGACCGGGCCGACAGTGAAATTTGAGAACAATGGCATGACTCACAGCGTTACATTTCGTAGCGTACTGTCACGCGCACGGGCAACCTGTCACGGGGTTGTGACAATGCGGGAATGAATAATCTCTCATAATGAATAAGTTTTCGGCGGCTCAGACGCTATCCATTATGAGAGTTTCGACTGTACCTACGTGAGCTCCTTATACGTGATAGGCGCTCCGCGGACGAGCGCTACGCCGACGTCGACCTCAATGCGCAGGGACACCCTTTCGTCCCGGCCAAAATGTGGGCGAGGCGCAGCAGGAGCTTGAGCAGTCGAACAACCGACTTCAGACGTGCATCGTCCAGAACGTTTGCACCATAATCTGCGGAGATCGTCCTGATATTGTCACCCGTTTATCGTAGGTGCTGTGCTGTCGCTGAATGCTTCCTGTGACTTGGACTTGTTCCACCGCGGCCATAACTTTCTGCCTGCCCGCGCCCCTCGTATTCTCCGCCCGCAGCCTCCACTACCGGTCCTTCAGAAGTCTCGCTGGAGCTCTGCACCTTCAGCTGCGTCAAGCCCGCCCAGGTTTCGGTCACCTCCCTCCCCGCTTGCTCCTCGCTGTCCATATCCGTCTCGCCAGGGGAACATCTTCTGCGCCTATACCACGGCCCACTATAACGCATACTACAAGGCTCAAGCATCCTGCACAATCTTTCAACTTGACCGGGAACCCGCCCTCACGCTATGTTCCAACCTCCCGCCGACGGGAATGAAAGGGGTGGCGTAGGCCGCGCCTCGCCCCCGCTGCCGCTGCTAGCGCTGTCCGGACGGGGCCCTCAGCCACCGTCTGCGATGCGGGTCACGGCGCGAGGCGCAACGGGGGCGCTGGTCTCGACCCGTCTCAGGGATTGCGAGCGCCTTCCTTTCTTCACGGCTCTGTTCGTCATGACACTGATCATCGCCAATGCACCCTCCCTGCGACTGCACGTCGCCAATTTCTTCCGGACTCGGCATGATCTTTGAATCTTCTTTGCCTGGTATTTATTCGTCTTCGACTACGCTTCAACCTTGTTCATTCTGGCTTGGGTTCCAGGCCGTATCATCATCATATTTTCGTGTCCCACTTTAGATCACGATACAAACTGTAGCTTTACTTACCTAGTCCCGACTCTGGATGCAGTGCTCGGTTTAAGCAATAGCCTGGCCGCTCCTCGTGTGGATATCAACTCTGGTTGTCGCGCTGCCGCCTTCTGAGTCCCCCGCACGAGTCTGGTATAGGGATCCTGGGAGACATAGAACCAGCTCTTCCAAGTGTGGGCTGCCCCTTTCATTGTACGCAATATTTATTATTCCGCCGGGATCTTTGGTGCGCGTGCATTGTACCCAAGCTGTTCCGATCTTCCCGCCGCGCGTCCGCGAATTATTCCGACCATCGATAAGGGTATATCTCGCTTAACAGTCATGCGCCTGCGCGGGACGCGCGTCGCTGAATAATGGAGGTCGGAGTCGAATTTGAGGAATAAGCAACTCCGACGGCTGCGGTCCGGCGTTCCGAGGGTCCCGGAAATGAATCTGACGTGCACAGCCACCCTAAACTCCTGCCTGTTTGGGCCACTTTCTCGCTCTGCGGGGATATCGACGGCAGCAGATTTCGCACGCTCCGTCGGTGTAGCCCGTCCGCGGTGGTGCCGAGGGTTGCCGCTGAGTCTGAAATGGGGAGAGTATATAAGGAGGCGCCGCATGTAGCGTGAGAACAGTAATTGCCCTCTATCTCGAGCCATCACCATCCGCCATCGCTGCTCAGACCAGCCATCGCCGCTCAGCCCTTCAATATCTATCATCGCATAAGCATGACTTGTAAGTCCACGATGCATTTTATCTTATCTCACAGCTAATCATGCTTCAGCTGCAATGGACGCTTCTGCCTCCATCGTCACTTCTCAAGTCGCCACTGAGACGCCCGCCGTCCAATCTCCCTCCACCGAGATGTCGACCACCTCCGCCGCCCACGGCGCGCAGCCCCCCTCCTCGCAAACCCTCGAGCCCTCTAACGATGGCGCGACCCTCGCGGTCCTCATCAACTCCGAGCATGTCGAGGAGTCCAATAGCAACGTTCATGGCTGGTGCTCCGTCTCGTAGACGTGTCGACGAGGCCGAGGCCCGCTCTCTGGTGCGCATTACTTGCCCTTGACTTCACCGTAAGCATATCTAACTCCCTGACCAGGTCTCGCCTCCATCGCCTCTCAGGCAACATATGCAGTCCACTTTTCTCGGTCTCGTTGGTGTACAATAGCCCTGATTCATGTCTATCGACGCTGCTCGCGCGAAATGTTCCCCGCTTGCGGCACGTCGTCCTATATGCCTTCCCCCTCATCCTGACCAGCGCCTGGTCTCATTATCGTGGCGCTTATGTACTATGCAACCTTCTATGCTCTATCTGTTTTATCGGATATCTATCGGAATATCATCGAGTCGTCTGTCCAGCATCCTGGACCCTTCCAGCAATACCAGGAGTGGCGCGAGTTCCGAGCGCCGACCTGAGCGGATAAGTGCATGAGGCTGCTTCAGCCTCTTAAGAGATAACCGTGTTAAGCCTTCGCTTTCCATGCAAGGCTTGCCCCTTCATCGACTTCATCGACCCAGCGGCGCTGCGTGACCATCGCGACTACGCATCACGTAGTCTAACTTCCACAAGTGCCCTCCTCAAGTTTCAACCCATATTTGCGCTGTGCCGGACGCAGTTGTATACAACGACGATACATTGCACATGTGGTCGTCTACTTATATACACGTCTGAAGCCCATGAATCTCATGCTACACGTTAGATAAGTCAGATATAAAGAGAGACGTGAACGTCGAAGGGGTCGTCAGATGCAGGGAAAACAACGCGCGTAAAGCAGCAGCGTCGCGGGTATGCAAGATATGCAGAGAGATGTATGCGTGAAAAGCGTGGAGGAAATGTATGTGTGTAAGAAACGTATGCAAGAACGAACAAGTCCGCGACCAGCGATGAGTAGAGGAAAGGCAGGCATATATGATAAGTGGGGCATAGCGTCGGTAAACGACGATCGTGCTGGGCATATGGATGACGAGCGCCTCCAGGGCGGCGGCGGCGACGAGAATGGAGCAGGGGGGTGCCCGCCCTCGTCTATGGGTGGTCCGCATCCCGCTCAGTCTCGACAAATACTCGCACTGGCGGTGGGGACCGCTCGCGACGAGTGAAGAGTGGCGGCAGCGGTGTCGCTGCGCGACGCGGCTGCCGTGTCTCCGCCTCGCTCGGCTCCTGGCCTGCGGGGTCGAAGTTCGAGAAGGGCAGCGGTGATGGTGCGTCAGCGTACGCATCGTAGATGTAGATGACATCGCGACCAGATGTGGTGGAGGCGAGGGTCGTTGCGAGACTATGCAGCGAGCTGTGTGAGCGCGAATGCTGGGGGGTGTGGTGTCGCGCAGGCGTAGATGGTGCGCGGAGTGATGCGAGCGACTGGCTGTGGAGCGAGCTCGACGACGGGCCGGCGAGGATACTGCGGGACGGAAGGCGCTGGAAGGAGAACTCGCGATGCTCGATCTCCGTAGATGAGCGCCGTGACGACGACGTGGTTGTTGGCGAGCTGGGCCCGGAGGACGGAGGCGAGGGCGGGATGACGTGCAGAGATAGGTCGTGCATGTCCCTGCCCGGATATTCGTACTCGGGAGGCGCAGTCGTCGCCGGTGATGATGGGAGGGGAATGCCCTTCTCGGCGTCGAAGCTCATGCTGCTGTCCGCAGCAGTGCTTGAGGCGAAGGTGTCCTTCATCTTCATTTTCTCCGCAGAGGCGAACGCGCTGTTGGCAGCCTTGGGCATATAGACTGGGAGAGAGCCAGCATCCTTCTTGTTGTCCCACCTGAAGATGAGTCAGTACAGTAAAATATAAGGACATGCACATGGACGTACTTGGGATGAGCCAGCTGGAAGCCGCGCAGCTTGGGGCTTGATACGTGTCCGAGCTTCTTCGCAATGACGGCATAGCGTTCGGAATAGTACCTCTTGGCCTCGTTCGCGAAACCGAAGAGCCCGAAGAACAGGAAGGCACAAATGACCGGGAGCCATCGCGTTAGCTCGACGGAGCTCTGGTATGTTGCGTCGGACCGCCAGATGAGGGCCGGAATCAGCTCGACGCGGCCAAAGTCGTAGTGCGTATCCTCCCAGGAGATCCAGGGGGATAGCGTGATCCCATGGCTGCTGAGGTAGATGCTCAAAGCACCGAGAGGAATAGTGCAGCACATGTCAATGATGGCCAGCAGCATGAGCCGCATGTAGCGGCTGGTGTTGAGGGATTTGTTGCGCGCAAGGATCTGCGCAAACTGTAGGCGGCGGATGTAGAATGCGCGCAGACAAAGGGCTGGTAGTTGATGAGATGCGGGTCTCATCTTCAGGATGAATGTACTTACCAGAGAAGATGAATGAGAAGAAGCCGAGGACAAGCGGCCACATGAAGAACAGGAAGTAGGCGGGTAGCGTGATGTAGATGGCCGCGTAGCATCCGACGTCTTCGAGAATATCAAAGCGGTGGGGTTGAACAACGACGTCTGCAGAGAAGTCAGTGGATGCCACTAGTGCGGAAGGAGCGGACGCACGAAGGATCATGACCAGGACGGGGATGCCAACCGCAATCGCAAGGTCAATACAGATGGCGCGTATTTTCTGCGAGACAAAGGGTCAGCCATGTTCTCAGGAGGGACGTGGTCCACTCACGTCCTGGCGCGTGATGGAGACGCATTTCATGGCAGAGATCTTGTACAGACGGCGGGAGATACAAAGGCCCGACGCCGGGATGCCAATGCTGACACCGAGCAAGAGCTTCGACGCTGACGAAACTATAAGTCGTGGGATGGAACAAGCAAGGCGTAGTACTCACAGATGTCGCACCATATGGGCGCGACGTTGAGGGCGTTGCCTCTCCATACGATCGCGTTGACGAAGGAGAGCAGACAGGCGGTGGCCGTCCAGAGCATATAGGCGCATGTTCCCGAGTTCCAAGCCTGCACATGCCATGGCAGCGGTACGAGGCTGAGAACGAAGCCCAGGAAGGCGCAGATGGGGAACAAAGGGTACGTTGGGTCGTTCGAAAACATTACGGTGGTCGTGAAGCGTCGGAAGAACGAGGAGGAGCGGCGAAGGACGAGAAGTCCGTGCGGGAGGGAAGGAGGAAGTAAGCTCTTTCCATCCCGGCCACTTCGCCTTTATGATCCCGCATTGCCGAGCACGAGGATGAGGACAATGGGCAAGACGTCTTTGTGACATGTCACGAAGCATTGTGCGTAACGGTTGTCACAGACGGTGACCTGTCACATCTATTGTTCAATTTTTGAGGCGAACAGCAGGCTGGAAGCCGTTGCGTGGTCGCGATAGCCCAGATTAGACCATGATAAGTAGAATTCCATGGATACTCCTTTTGTAGGCTGCACACTTCCCATATTCCTGCCGTGTACCTGACGTTCGTAGTGTCGGCGTTGACTCTCTGAATCCGGTGCTCTGAATCGGAAGTTGTGAAGTGCAGCCTCGTCGAGGTCAAATTTTCAGGGCTACTTACAGCATATAGTCCGGGTCTTGTTGATACAGTCACAAATGGGATCAGCTTTGCCAGGATGTTACGAGGAGCGAGGACAAACGTGCATCCTCAAGTTCACATCGAGACACGCGTGAGCCACAGTGAACCAGCAATACCATTCCAACTCCAAAGCGCTTTTCAGTCATAGCTCTGCCAGCAGATGTATCATTCACCATAGATACTGCATAAAACTTAGTCGACGTGCGGGTACTACATAATAGGTTCGTATGCGTGCGATCGTCAGGTCATCAAAAAGACTGCGCCTACGCGCTGTCAAAGACGAGGTCGAACGAAGAAGGTATGAAGGTGAAAGGCGGTGCAAGATATAGTACAACGAGAGCGGTCAAAGGGACAACCGGGAGTTTGGTATGGACGCCTGAGGATGGGATGAGCATAGGGTATACAGAGGAAGGGAGGGAGAGCAGAGGGAGAGCGAGACTTACCGGCATAGATGGGAGCCCGGCGAGAAGGAGGGAGCGGGAACGGATCATGCGATTGTGCACCAGCCGTGCACGTTGTTGTTCCCGCTATAGTGCTCGGCGTCGAAGAGCATGGAGAGGATGTCGCTATCCGCGGCGGCAGAGCTGACAGCCGCAGCGGTCATGGTAGGTGAGGCCTCGGCGGGGCGCTCAGCGGCGTCGGAATCGGAGGCGCCGAAGAGGTCAAGGATGTCGGTGAAGTTATCCATGGTTGCGGAAGGTGTTGCGCGCTAGGGAAGATATAAGCCCATGTCCAACGGTGAGAGTGACACTCGACGCACCTATAGCGGCGAGTCGACGAGCAGGCGGCGAGCGATGCGCGCGGGGGTCTTGAGTACTTTGATGCCCACTCCACACACAGGCAGCTTTATACGCGTGGGTGAGACCGCCTTGCGCTAGTCCATGATTGGCTGTCCACGACAACAATAAACTGCGCGGCACGCCACAGACAATGGTGTAACTCCTCCTGTGACCTGTATAGTCACAGGATTGCAACAGTCATGGCGGACCTTGAGAAAGTCCAAAACTGGGGTCCTTGGAGAACAATGGTGATCGAGCTGCACGCTCCTGCCGTGTTGTTGTCTGTTTGGGTTGCCCGTCTAGTTCCTCTCGGCGAGGCCGCGATGGCCGTATTCCGAGGTCGTCTAATCATGAGGGATGAACAAAGGAAGGGAACGGTCGTGAGCGTCAGGAGAGATTCGTGCCCACTTTGCACGGGGAATGGTGAGCGGTTCATGCCATTGCATGGTTGCGAGAACAAAGCTGCTGCGTGGGAAAATCGGACGCTATCTGGTCCCGCGGAAGCGCCACGGAAGCGGCTTTGGTTGCCGATCTCATATTACCGGATTAGGCGAACAAGGGGAGTGGCGACTTTGGAGGGAGGCTTGCATGGGACTCTGGTAAGCCTTGCTTTGCAGGCAACGAGCTCGCTCTTTTGTAAACAGTCTACTAGTTCGAGAGTCTCACAGACGCGGCAAGGAAGTTCAGACAAGTTTGGCATTCGGGTAGGAAAGAGGGCAAGCTACTGTTACAGTCGTTGTATATACTCAGAGTTACAGATTGTATGTACACTGTCGCAGCTGCCAGCAACTGCTACATGCAAAGGAGAGAGGGTAGCCATAAGTAAGACTGAGCGACCATATGAACAGAAAGACCCGGGAGACCATAATAAGGAATAAGTAGACGTGGCTCGAAGTCGTAAGTATCGTGATGAGGGAGTCGAGGCTGCCGTAGCTGCCTCGGAGTGTTGGTAGGACGAGTCATAATGATTCTGCACGTCGGTGAAGACGATGGAGACGGTAGTAGGGAAACGTGCGAGGCAGAGCGCTCGAGGCGAAGTCTACAATGTTGATCAGAACACGACTCCTTCGGGAGATTCGAAAAACGTACCTGTGCGCGTCCTCCCTAGCGTCCTGGCTAGCGCCAGAGCCTACGCAATGGTGCAGTAGCTCCCATAGTCTCCTATCGTGTCTGCGTTGACCGGCAGGGGCGAGCCCTCGCTGCCTGGCATGCCGGATGCGCCCGGGTGGGTGTCGCTCTCCGAGGCGCGGATGAGCTGCTCGAAGGCAGTATCACTGTCGAGCGACCCGTCGACGAGTAAGGTGAGGATGGTGTCGAAGGAGTCCATGTCGCTTGTGAGGGTGATGATAGTCGCGAGGACGGGATGGGGATAGGCGTGCAAGGTGCGTCGTCGACGGAGAAGGTCGAAGGTTACGGGTGGGCAACGAAGGTAAGAGGCTCTCACATTTACCAAGGACGCCTTCTTATGTGAGCCAGCGTTCGTGGGAGTTACATTGTTCGCAAGATTAGAACAATGAAGTCAAAAAAGCGGTGGCGCATCGTGCCGTCCTAAAAGCCATCGTTTGGTTTCACACAGTAATCCGAGTCACGCAAAGTCGCGCAGGACATTTGCATGTCTCTTGACGGAGAGAATGGAGGAGAAAGCAGAGCAAGCTGAGGCGATGAAAGAGCAGGAGGCAAGGGTGCGAACCGTGACGCGGCATTCATGTTCGGTGTAAACAAGAGCAAATATCGATCATCTCACGCCCGACCGTCATTGTTCTTGTCTGCTTTCGTCCTGTGGCTGGGTCTGTGCCTCTCTCTGCTCGCATTTCACCTCAAGGGGGATACTGCTCACGGTCTCCGTGCGACAAGAACCAGGGACATACGGTACACAGCGAGAGATGTGCCTCTGAACGTGTCTGTGACTAGCCGACGAACAACGAAAGACGAACAATGGTAACGCGGCCGATCGCAGGCTCCCAGCCCAACAATAGGACATAAGGTCATAAGCCTCTCATACACTCTTGCCTGCTGGGTACATAAGGTGCCCCAATGCTATTGTTCGCGCTCACTCACCTGCGCTTCGCTTCACCCCGCTGTATTTGCTCCCAAGGTGCGCTCGCTCTGCCACGAACAAGTGCTGCTCGCTGACATGCACATCCATAGCCCTACTGCTTGCCGCCTGCCCGCCCGCCGACGCTACCTCCCGCCCTACGACACTACCTACCACCCAACTTCGCACTGCCCACTCGCGCACCCATGGATACATTCACTACCCTCGAGTTCCTCGCCGAGACCGCCCCGGACCAGGAGGCTGCTCCTTCTGTCACACCATCTGAACCTTCTGCGCCGGAAGGCTTCGACGACTTCCTCCGCATGGTCGCCGACAGCGACTCGCCGTGCGGTTACTTCGGCGGCTACTGCGTCGTCGCGTGAGGCCCCCCTTCAACACGGGACACTCGCCTGTACGCTTACTAAGGTGCGCAACACGCTCCTTGACCATTTTGCATCCCGCTGACGATGCGCTAGGCGACAACACATGTAAATGCCCACCACCAACGATGCATGCTCGCAGTGCCAGGCTGCGAGTTGCCCTCACGACCCCCTACCCTTCATGACTGTCCTCTATTTTCTTCGTTCATGACCTCTGTATCACAAGCCCTCGCCTTCGTCCTCTTGTATACATACGCGCCCTCCGCCCGTCCTTCCGGATATGTTCGTTTCACCCACTATCCACTTTCTTCGATTGCAGGACGGCATCATGTTGCTCGTTCTCGACTTATCTATATCTCCTTGACTTATTTACTTGGTTCGGCCTCCCGTGTTGTATCACTACGTACTTAGGTTGAACGCGCGGCTGCATGCAGGACGTCCTGCGCGTTCGTGGATATACAGTTGGTTTCTGTCTCTGAGTCGATCTGTCCTGCTTGCTGCGTCGTTCTGTCGGGCCTTCGAAGGTTCTGTCGAGTCTTCTAAGTTTACACACGAGCACGCGCCGCTAGGCTGTAGTGCAATGAGGAGAAATCCCGGAAAGCACAGGTCGAGCGACCTCCGAGTCCAAGTTGAAGTTGGACTCCATGGACTCCAAGCCTAATTCAGCATGTTCGCTTTGATGGCCGGAGCCGATCTGATCTTCGATGACTTGATCTTTGTCAACTTCTGGCTCCTGCCACCATCGCAGACAGCATCCTCCGCCTCAGTCGACTCCGCTAAGTGCTCTTCACCTTCATCCCGCCGCTCCCCCTGCCACGCCCCCACCAGCAGTCCTCCCGAGATGCCCCGACCCTCATCGATAAGCATTGAAAGTCCGATACCATACCACATGATCCAGACCGACAAAGCAAGCTGACAGCATAATGGGGTCTCGAGAGTCGGCGCGGGGCTTGAATCTAGGCAGTTTAAAATTTAGCGTGGGACTCCGAGTCTCCCATTCTAAGTAGCGTGGAATTCCGAGTCCCGCATTCCAGCGTGGGACATCGGCTCGCATGCTATAAAGCGTGGGACCGTGCTTGATTTTCTCTCCTTGCCTTCTGCAACCCGACTACCGAGCCCCTGCCTCAGCCGCTCTTCGCACATAGCAGCGTCCATCAGCGTCTCCTCATCCATCGCAGACCCGCATGTCAGCCGCTCCCCCCGTATCTCAGCCGCTTCAAAGCAGGTGCGTTTTCTGCATCGTCGCCACAGAACCGATTGACTAACCGCCTGATCCCTCCCTCTGCAGCCAACTCTCCTTCACCCCGACCGCGTCCATGAACACCCTCACTGCCGGCCGCGCAGCCACCCCCGTCGCATCAGCGAAGCCGGCGCCGACACCCAAGCCCGGTCCGAAGACGAGCGACGGGGAGGTCGTGCGGATGTTGGCGAATTCCGATAAACCCTGCGGCTATGGCGGCGGATACTGCACCATCGCGTAGCCCCCACGATCCTTCATCGCGCGCCGCGTACATCTTTGAGCGGTGAGTCCTTCCGTCGATAACTTTGGCGTTAGCCGTCACTGACGTGCATCGCAGGTAGCGTTCCATGTTTTCGTCTTCTTCACGTCGCGTCAGCTGTGGCTCAACGTCCAGCGCGTAGGTGTCCTCCTTGCGGTCTCCAGAGAAAGAAATATGTTCTGTATGATTATGTATCCTTATGTCTAGTATATGCACCGTCTGTGTCGCTCAGTCCTCAGTTCGTCTGCGTGCGTCCTTCCAATCGCCTGCCGTCTTGCGTCTGTAGTGTCCACCCGATATCTGTCTCCACGACGATGTCTAGCTGCCTCGGCACGCCATTCCCGCCGGCAGCGCGCTGTCGAATTTCATTCTAGACCCCGTCCTGAGGACGATCCGCGTCCATGATGTGAGTTGTGGTACGCGGCCTGGAGCCGACGCCCTCCCGTCTTTTTATGCGAGCTCGCAATCTCGTTACAGCGCTCAAAAGTTAGCGAGAAGGGGATGAGTCCGGCGACGGGCAGCAAACCAGGTTCGTGCGCGCGACTCTTCATGCATGCATGGCGGAAGCTCTGATTCTCGCCAACTGAGTAACTGTCGCATAAAATACATGTTTGGCATAGCATGAGCATATAGGACTATACGATGGGCTGCCCTACGGCGCCGATCCTCGAACAGAATAAGTAAAGGCAGCCATAGGATTGCAGGATGTCACGAAAAAGGAAGCGGGCGCGCCGTCTGCATTCCTGTGTCAGAATTTACAGGGGCTCAACAAAAAACTACGCACCTAGTACGGCGCCAGAGGGGGGATGAGGGAGCGTGGAAGCTATGCAACGACGCAATAGCTCTGATAATACTGTATATTGTCCTCGCCATCGCAGGGGACCTCGGTGAGAGGCTCCCGGTCGACAGGGGCGGCCAGAGCGGGAGCGATGGGGATCATCGTGAAGCTGTCCATGAATCTGGTGGGGGTGGTCGAGCGACTGCGTCACAGCTGTGTATCAGCGCGAGTACAGCGAAAATAACGAGGGAAACGCACCTATGGCAGGAGGGCTCGCAAGGAAGGCTGCTCTGAGGGGGCTTCGCGGCTGGTAAGCGGCTGTCGGCGGTTGCAGGTAGCTCAGGTAGGTAAGAGTGCTGGTCGAAACAAGGTGAAGGATTCCCGCTCCCCAGTCTTGCATTTATATTCTCCGACTGCCGGTGTCCCCATATGGAAAGAAAGACACGGTTTCCGTTCTCGGAATCTGATTGCCGACCATCGATATCGAAATCGGCATTCAATCTCTCGGCTGCGGGGCCTTTCTCGCTCTCACGTCGATGGAGGCGTCGTCTACGCACGTTCTGCGCTGCATTTCGCGTCCATCGATGCGAAGTCTTGCGCTCAAAATTGAGCAGGGGACCGCGGGACGCGTCTCTTATGGCACAAGCGGCGGCTTGAACCCGCGCTAACCGATAATTGAACTCCGACGAGCATATGATTATCCGCGCAGCTGAGTCGCTGACTATAAAAAACAAGGGTGTCTCTCATCGGCGCCCATCTACTCGCTCAGGCTTATTGTGCTCTTCGTGAGAAGCGCGGGAACGCAAATCTTCATCTGTCTTCCAGCGCCGTCGCATCGCTTGTCCAAAACCACCTTCGACACCATAGCAGTCCGTTGCTTGCGCTTCGCCACTCCCGCTGTCTGCATCGCGCATCGAGCTACCTGCACCAACCGCCGTCTCGATTCAGCGTCTCTCGCTCATTCGGTCACCGACCCTTTAGGTAAGTCCTCCGAGACCACCGTTCACGACTTTTCACTGGCTAACTCAAGCCCCAGCCCACCTCACACCCAATGGACGCCTACGCTACCGCTGCCCCCAGCTCCCCGGCTTCCAGCCTCGTAGCTGATGCTGTGCCTGGACTCGAAGGGAACGCTGCCCCCAGCCTCGCAACAGAGGTCCCGCCTTCCCCCACCACCACAGACACTACCACTGGCGCCGCCGCCGCCGCCACGGACGCCCAACTCACTCGCGTCCTCACCAACGCCGATAAGCCGTCCGGGTACTTCGCCGGCTATTGCGTCGTTGCGTAGTCTCTGGGTCATCGCGCCGTCCGTATAACGAAGCGGTGCGTTTTTCCCCTTCTGTCCCGCGGATCCGTCTGACTCGAGAGATAGACGGCGCGCTGGCTAGCCCTCGGCTAGTACTGCCGAGCTCGGTACAGGCTGGCTCGCTGGGCCTGGTTCGTACCAGGTTCCCGAGCATGGCGCAGGCTGGCTTGGTTGTTGTTTGTATCCTGTACTTGTATCGCGCACCCATCACCCTCGTTCACGCCCTCACCAATTCTTTTCGCCGTTCGACGTTCTTTGACCCCTACACAGCGCCTTGGACACCCTCATGACACCTGCGACATCTATGACTCTGCTCTCCTATGCCTTTATGCTTTTTATGTATCTTTATGCCCCAATTATGCACACGGTGGTCGTTGCGCGCGCTGCGTTGAATTCAATTCCTGGGTGTTCTCTAAGCTTGCAGTCATCGGGTGCCCTGGCGTTGCCAAGCTCCAGGGCCTCCTCACAAGAGTGAATGGCAGATATGTCGCCGCGGAGAAGACTCAGAAAAGACTCGGACGGTTAGAGTACAGGCAGGCGTTGAAAGTTGAGAGGCGAGGGACGTGCGTATATGGAAAGCGAAGGTAGACCGCCGCAACCAAGCGACCGTCGGCGGCGTCCAGAGAGGATTGGCCAGATGCTCGCGATGGCTGGTGGTTGACTCCGGCTGCAAGTGCCCTGAGAAGACGTAGAAGACCGCGCGGACACGGAAAGACGACGTTTCAGGTCATTCAAGTTAACTGAGTTCGAGCAACATAAATAGCATGCATTGACAGACCTCGCGATACAGATACAGCCCCGAGTGCTATGAGTACATGTATATATACCGGGAAATGGATACAGAGGTGAAGAACGAGGCAAATAAATGAGACGGTAGTCATAACGAGGCAGGTATACGGAACTGTAGAGCAAGAACGGGATAAGGATACGAGAGCGTATTGGCGACGAAAGGAGTGGGGGGCAGCTGCGAGGAATGGAAGACAGCTGCTAGGACTGAAGGCGGCGTTCACCAGGAGCGACGTGTGTTTCGTGATATAGGATGTCATGAAGAGGAATGAGGCGGACGTAGGGGAAATGGAGACGAGGGTATAGGTGTGACCCTTAGAAGAGAGCACGGGGAGGGCACGGTAGACCGACACGGTGCTTTGCGAGAACTGTAGACAGTCGATGCGCAAGGTCGCGGTCTGCGTATACGGTCAGCGACGTCAAAGCAGCCCAAAGAAAAAAGGACCAAGGCAGCGTACCGTGTAGAGTCTGAAGGCTGCGTATAGACTCAATGCCTCATCGTCATGCGATAACGCAGTATCCGCCGCCGTAGCCGCACGGTGAATCGGCGTTGGCTACGAGGTAGAGAAAGTCGTCCATAGCTTTCGCGTCATGCGACACGTTCGCGGAGGATGGACGACCAGGCAACGGGTCCCCGAGCACCGGGTGCGCGTCCCGCTGCTCGAATGCCGGCGCGGCTTCAAGAGCATCGGCATCGTGTCGTCGAGGAAGTCGAGAGTGGTGAAGGAGTCCATTGGTGGTGAGTGATGGTGGGTGGTTGGGGTAGGGTATTGAGATAGCTGGAGCTACTGTCAGCATGATGCGATGAAGGCAGCAGGGTACGACGCACCAGAAGACAGGTTCAAGGGCGAACGATGGTACAGACGGTCGAAGAACAGATGGTTTCGTTGGCGGATGAGGTAGAGTCGTTCTCATACTCGCGCAAGAGGGTCATATAAGTCTTCCTTTATCGTTGTTCGCTCGTTATGGGTTAGGCAACGTCTATTGTTCAAAAGCTATTGTTCGCTGAATGGGTCGTTCCTGGCAATTCTGGTGTGTACACTTATGCCTTTCTTGGGCTTGAGGAACAGCACAGGACATGAACGCAAATAAGAAGACCGTGGGTTCGGCAGTGACTGGAGCTGAGTGTTGTTGGACGAGAAAGGACTGCCGATCAGATTCACAACTCGGGAAGCTCGGTCCGGAATGCCGGTGTGACGCATCGTGACATGCTGGATGGTGACTCACCCCAACTTGCCCTCAAGTTCTATCCTCGGTCGACGCTTGCTTGCTAACGGGTGCCCGCTCGCCCGCACAGCGCCAGGACTGGAACTCCGTCTCCTCTACCGCTTTGCCGCTCCGCTCGGAATATCAGAATAAAGTCGCACCCCATTATGCAGCGCATTGAGACTCCGACCCGACCTGCATGGTCACTTGAGACTTTTCGGTCGGCGCACACGCGTCCCGACCCACGCGCAACCTTATCGCGACGATCTCCGACCCGGTGGAAGTCTCTATCGAATTTACTCACGGTGTCGGAGTTCAATTGAGGGGTACCACGCGCCGCCTAATTATCTCTTCATCCGTACCACCACCTTGCGCCCTCTTGCGAAACCTACAACTTGCCTCATTCGCTCGCGCACTTGCCTTAGCTCGATACACCCATCGTCGAGCACGCACGCACATCTACCAACGCAACTACCACCACCGTTCAGCCAGCTAGCCATGCCCGCCGCCGCCGCCGCCCCCGCCACAGCCGCCGCGCCCGCCAACACACCCGTCACCCCCACCAAGGCCCGCCGGTCTATCCGCTGCCGCCGCTCATGAGGCCGCGCTCAAGAAGCTCCTCGACGGCGCCCCCTCGTCGTCGCCTTCAGGACCGAAGAACGGAGAGCAGGAGGGCGAGGGGAACATGACCTATTTCTGCGTCGTCGGGTAGTCAGACAGGCGTTTTTGTGCGCGGATTGTCGTACGTGTCTCTTTTTGACGCGTCCGATGTTGAGGTCGCTGAACGGATGATGCAGGTCTCGCGCACGATGGGCTCGCCACCGAAGCCCCCATCCCGGTCTTTTTTGTTCTCACCAATATGCGCCTTCATCGGCGGCCGCGTTCTATGTTCTATGCTTATGCTCTATGTATCCTATGCCATACCGTCCTTTTAGTTTGTCAGCCGTCTGAAATCATCCACGTCTTGATCTGTTCTCTTGGGCTGCACGTATGCTCTGTGGCGTGCACTTAAATTCCCGCCGTGTTGCCGATCGTCGGATGGCTGCTGCATCGTCTGGTCTATACTTCTTCGCTCGCTCGCTGACTACACCAAGATCCTGTTGACGCGGCCTTTCAGGCGAGTACGCAGTCAATCTTGGCTGTCCCGGTCCTGACCTCTGTGTCCCAGCCCTTCGCTATGCCGCTTCCAAGTTACCTTGCGGCGCACCCTCCTCCCCTGCGTGCAGATATCAGCCGCACGCCTGTCCCTTGCTCTCGGTCGCACCCACCAAGGTCGCCAATCCTTCATTCCCTGCATTCGGCCCACTTGTCGCACTCTTTCTCCAAGTCGGCCGACCACAGTATCATCTACGGCCCTTGTCACTAGGCCTGCCATCTAGTCTAACTCGTGCAGAATCAATCATGCTGTACCAGGATTGGCTTACTGATCCCACGCCACTCAAGTCCTCCACACGCCACTCACGGTCGCCACACGTCGTCTATCTCCAGTTTATCTCTCCCCCTCCTCCCTCCTCCCTCATCGTCCATATCTCCACCGCCATCCCACCCTTTTCACCACTCACAGCCCATCCCTATCGCCCCGATTTCAAATCCCAGGCATAAAACAGCGGGGCCAATTCATTTACGATTCCTTCTCTTCTCTTCTGCCAGTGATCCGTGCGGCTCTCTTCTTCGAAACACGATCGACGAGGATCGACGACGACGGCGGCCCCTGACACCGACGACGGCGGCCCCTGACAGCGGCGACAACGACGGCGGCCCCTGACAGCGACGACGGCGGCCCCTGACACCGACGACGCGGCCCCTGACGGTGGCGACGACAACGGCCCCTGACGGTGGCGACGACAACGGCCCCCGACGGTGGCGACGACAACGGCCCCGACGGTGGCGACCCCGACGGTGGCGACGACAAGCGACGACAACGGCCCCTGACAGCGGCGACATCCTCGAGCCGGAAGCAGATGGAGTGTTGATCGCCGGGGTTGAGCGTCGGTGGCGATGACGAGGGAAGGACAAGGCGTGGACGAGGTCGACAAGGACAGAACACGGACGGGAAGAACGACCACTGACGATCGTCGACCGGAAGATGCGGTGGATGAAAAGACGCCAACTCACCACTGATAGCGACGCGGACGACGCTGATCGCCCAGAGTCAGCGACTGGTAATCGCAGAGATCAGGCAACGCATGAAGGAGCGAGAACGAGATAGATAAGACAGCTATCCATACAAGCAGACCAAAAACCCCGGGGGAATAACGATATGTATGCGAGTACAACCAGCGGGCGTCGTGAGAGTCGTAAGAGAGTCGTGAAGGGAGGTACGAGTACAGATTGGTTCGTGAATCGCGGTATAGACAAGGGCGGGATGAGTCGTATGTACAAGACAGCTGTGAAAAGAAGGAGTAAATATGGTTAGTATGTCTGGGCACGGAACGTCGAGATATGTACAAGATCAGTCGAAGGATATGAACAGGGACGGTCGAAAGATATGGACATGGGCGGGTCAAAGTATATGGACAAGAACGACGGCCGGGAAACGAAGAGGATAAGGATATCTGCGCGCCAGGCAACAGGTAACGGAGGGAGTGTGGGTGGGTTTGGATGGTTCCGAGTTGGTCGGATACGACGGAGGTTGTGTACGTTCCGGGCGGGGAGTCGTCTACGCTCCAGACGGGGAGTCGTGTATGTGCCGACATGGGAGATCGTTGAGATATGACTGAAGGGAGAAGGTCAGTCTCATGCAAGACAAGAACAAGGGAGCGACGCACTACAGGCGCAAGCATGCGCGGGATATGTACAGGGAGGAGAGTTGAATCTGGAGCCGTGGCATGCGCACGTCGCTGAAGATTATCGATCAGTCCCTGCGGCGGTTGTGGACAAAGCTGTAGAACGCACCTAAGCGACGACGCAATACCACGTCATGTTCCCTGAGCCGTAGCGCTCCGCGTCCGTGGGGACGTCGTCGGCTTCAGCGGTAGACTCCGTTATGGGTGCCGCGCACGCGTCAAGGAGCGCCTGGAGCAGGTCGTCCTCGACGGCAGGAAGGGTCGCGAAAGAGTCCATGGGATATTGACTGTGAGACTCGAGGATGTGGGTTGCACACAGGGAGCGCAGGGGCTGGTATGCGGAGGGCAGGGGAGGTATGCGAAGAGCAAGAAGCGACGATGTTGTCGAGCCGGTGCTCGAGCGAAAGATTGACGGGGGGCGTACAAAGTCACTTGTGGGAACCCAAACGCGCTTCAGCTGTCCTTTATAAACTGGAAACAAGTCCCATGTTCGCTAGATTGGGACGCCGCGGACTTGCCGACCCATTGTTCGCTGCGTGACCTCCAGGCCGTGCATTGTTCTGCGCACCACGGTGCGATATGTCGCCGCTTCATGAGACGCCACAGTCCCAGAGAGACACAGCTCACGGATATGTTCCTGCATTCTTCTGCTTATGTCTCAAGGTCTCGGTTATCGTGGTGGTGAAGTTCAAGAGCATCGCCCCTTCCTTTGTTGAAATTGTTTGTGAGCAGCAGCGTGTCACGCAAATGTGACACATTGCGTGACTGAGTGCCGCGCGCGTGACGCGATGCACGCGATCGGATGTTGTGCTAAAAATACCACATTGTTCTACTCCGACGCCCACCCCAGAACGCGCGCACCGGGGGCATCGTGCACAGTCTACCCCTCTCGGCAGCTGATTAAGCGTCAGGCGGTCGGACTATAAAGTCGCAGCGCGCGGTGAAGGAGGGCATCCGATACCGTTTTTCCACACCTCAGAGACAAGCCGAGCCCAACCGCGCGCATCCCGCCCGCCCGCTCCTGCTACTGTCCGCGCATCGTCGCAGCTGCTACAAGGTACGCTATTGAGAGCCTGGAAGATACGCACTGCTGACTCCCTCCCAGCAACCCAACCAAAGAAACCCCACCATCCTTCAATTGTACCCATGGACGCCTTCCTGGAGTTCCCCCACCCTCCGTTGACGCACCAGAGGCCTCGTCCTCCCCCTCCTCGGCTCCGGACAGCAGCCGCCGATGACGAGGTCCTCTCGTACTCTTCGACGCTGAGAAACCAGGCGGATCCTTAACCTACGCCTGGTGTGTTGTCGCTTAGCGACACACGCCCCTCTACGCGCGGCATCTACCCTAGCCGGTGAGCGATCCATCCCCTTCGTTGTCTGCGCGCCGTGCTGACTTCCATCCAGCGCTTCATCACCGCCCATCCCCCTCTCTCTTCGACTTCTCCCGTCGCGGATCTGGCGCAGCAGTGCGACAGGTTCTCGGACCCCTTCCACAAACCAATGTATGCCCTATGAACGACCAAGGTCGACCATATATGCCCGACCTATGATCCCCAACGCCCTTGTATCATATCTATTATTGACAGCCTGGCCGTCTTTATCACTCATTTATTCACCGGGATTCACGACTGCGCCGTCCTTGTAGTCATGTACGTGTAGCTCTTGTGACTGGAATGGGATTCACTGGATATGTCTGCTCTGCGCGATCGTCATTCTCTCGAAGATCATAAGCCAAAAGCTCATTGCAGCCTCTTGTATTTGTTAGACACGTCGAATATGAGAAGCTTGTGATCAGGAATGACCGAGCCTGCGTTTGCGCATCGGCATTCGACGCCAGGATTCTTGTGTTGACAGGAT
The DNA here is from genome assembly GCA_007026445.1 of Schizophyllum amplum. Classification (NCBI taxonomy): domain Eukaryota; kingdom Fungi; phylum Basidiomycota; class Agaricomycetes; order Agaricales; family Schizophyllaceae; genus Schizophyllum; species Schizophyllum amplum. The sequence goes on from VDMD01000062.1 coordinate 151,093, forward strand.
GGCAGCGGAGATACACGTTATGCAGCATTGCAAAAGTAGGACACAAGCCCAGGAATCGCTAAGCAAACGATCATACCGACCAGGAAACATGACAGTAGCCACTGGATGGCTGTTTGCCGCAGATGGAGATTCGCTCGACGCTCAGAACCTCGTTCCTCGCTGAAGGATGCTGATATTCGAAGAACGACGTGATTCTGCGTGTCTATACTTCTCCATGACAGCGTTTACACCACAGAGTTGGGACAATAGACATGACAGCCCACGGGTCGTTTACAACGTCGCCGCGAGAGCCACGCGAGAACAATGCAGGAGATCATGGTAAATATCTGTCAACAAAGGACTTGCCGTTCGGCCCGACCTCTCCGAGCCATTGTCCTCAGGCCTCATGTTCGTTGTCCTCACAAAGGGGAAAGAAGGTTGCAAGGACATAAAAATGAAGGAGATGGAAGTACGCCCTTTGCTTTCTGTTCCATCCCGGCCTCTCACCGTAGACCAGCAGATCTCTCGGCCTCGTGCCGTCGCCTCTCACGACTTCCATCCACCGCCCAAGTTCCCTCCCGCTCAACAGCCTCCGCCGCTGTACGACTAGACTCACCGACACGTCCTCTACGAACTCCTCACTGCCCTCGACATGCTTGACCCGACCTACCCAGCCTTCCCCGTTTGCGCCTTTCTGGGCTTCATGTGCTGCATGGTGCCGCTGCCCTGGCACCTACAGTCGTGGAATTCGGGAACATGCTTCCTCATGATATGGACCGCCATCGCCTGCCTCAGCCAGTTCGTCAACTCCATCATATGGGCAGACCACTCTCGCAACGTCGCGCCTATCTGGTGCGAAATATGTACGTGTCGCCAGTGCATCGCGGGCGTCCTACTGACATACCGCTCAGCTATACGCATCACCCTTGGCGCCTCCGTCGGTATCCCCGCGTCCTCCCTATGCATTGTACGCCGCCTCTACAGCATTGCGAAAGTGCAGGCGGTCTCCTCCACTCGCGCCGAGGTGCGTCATTAGTCCACTTGCCTGCTTCGGTGTCTGACCCTTTGTTCAGAAATTCCGCGCCATCATGGTGACTCCCTCATATGCGTACTGTTTCCCATCCTCTATATCGTGCTGCGTGCGTCCCTTTTCCTCTCATTACTGCTCTTCGCTCATGACCTCTCAGAAATCGTTGTGCAAGGCCACCGTTTCAACATCCTCGAGAACATTGGCTGCTTCCCGGCCATTGTCAACACCCCTTGACGTATCCTATCACTTTCATGTGGCCCGTCCTCGTCGGCTTCGTCTCGGCGATATATTCAGGTGAGTACCCATCCACTCTTTCCTTGCTATAGCTAACATCCTCACTAGTCCTCACCCTCGTGCATTTCAACCGCCATCGCCTGCAGTTCAGCCAGTTCCTTCACAGCAACTCCACGCTCAGCGTCAGCCGATACCTCCGACTTATGGCGCTCGCGCTTACCGAGATCATGTGCACGACGCCCATGGGTATCTTCGTCATCATTCTCAATGCAAAAGCCACCCCTGTCTCCCCCTACGTCAGCTGGGAGGCTACACATTGGGGATACTCGCGCGTCGATCAGGTGCCGGCTATCCTCTGGCGCAGCGACCGCCTGCTCGTCGCCTCGTACGAGCTGACGCGATGGAGCTCGCCTGCCATCGGGTTCATCTTCTTCTTCTACTTCGGCTTCGCGCAGGAAGCGCGTCGCAACTACGCCGCCGCCTGGTCCGCCGTCCGCCGTTTCCTTCGCATTCCGGAGACTCTTCCTTCGCTGCCGGGTTCCAAGAAGTGCGTTTCCTTTGTTCCCTTTACACGATCGCTTTACTGACATTTGCCTCAGGCCCTTCGCCATGCCATCCATGGGCAACTCTCTCCCGGCCAAGGCCAAGGCATATCCCGCGCCCCCCAAGCAATACGCGAGCAACAAGCCATACGCGACACCCATCCCCATCCACATGCACGGCATGCAGAAGCTGGCTTCATTCGACCTGTGCAACAAGGATCTCCCTCCATACCCGACGTCGAGGCGTACCCCTCCGCACCCATATACACCGTCGAGCACTCCACCGTCGTCGACTCCTTCGCCATCGGCACGGCATACTCCACGGACGGCACCGCGTACACGACAGACAGCACCACGTACTCGCCAGATGCGACCCCTGCGGCCTTCCGCTCACACAGCGTCGCCTACCGCCCGCACAGCGTGGCCGTCTCCCTGCCCATGACCGCAACCGCCCCGGCGGCGGACGACCTCCCAGATACGCCGAGCTCGTGCTCCTCATCGGACTCGTTCTCGACGTTGCAGTCGCGCGACTTCATCGTCCTCCCGAGCACGCGGCCCAGCAGCGCTGAGCTCGCGCTGCCGCGGAGACCCAGTCCGTCGAGCCCCGCCGCGCCTGCCGCGGCTCTCGCAGTTGTTCGGGATCGCCCCATTGTCGGAGACGGTGCAGCTCGACGCGCCTGAGGCGGAGGCAGCGCGACCAACCTCGGAGGCGACCCGGCAAACCTCGGAGGCAGAGGTGGAAGCGGCCGAGCCGCGCTCGCCTGGCCTCCTCGACGTACCGACGTCCCCGAGGACGCATTTCCGGCACGCGTCGGTATGATGATGATGAGGACGATGCCTGACGGACCTTCTGCTATGTTTTGACGCTTTCCGACGCCTGCTATATACCACCCCCTGATCGCTGGCACCCGCCTGGCGAATGCATGGCTCGAGAGACATCTCGCCTGCTCATTGAATATCACCCCACTACCGCTCCCGACTATTCATCGCTACCAACTATCTCATCGTTACTCACTGACTATCGCACTGCTACATACTTACCCTCTGGTCTTGCGTTGCCGTTGTGCGCCAAGGCGAACGCTTCCCTCTGTCTCTTAGTTACTGACGCGCCACCTTTCGTTATTCCTTGTCGCATACCTTTCACGCATATGATCACGACTGCTTACTTAGATATCCTTCCTCTGGTCCCGAGGTCTTGACGACGATGTACTTCTAGCTATGTATCTCATGCGAATGAAACGATGATGATGATGATGAACCTGGCGTCAAGTTCTTGGTTCTCGAGCTGGAAGTTCGTTTCAGTCTTCCGCGGCCTGGCTGTGGCCTAGAGGTCAACCTCGCATACGACAGCGGCTTCAACTGAGGGCCAGGTGGATAGCTATACGTGGGAGAGAGTTGAGTGTGGATCTACTAGTACATACTTATCCACACCAGCACCCATCGCGATCAACAAAGGAAAACACCGTCCCGGCAAAAGCCGGCGTGACAGCGTCAATGTTCCTTTTTGCGCCTGAGCTCGTACTCCCATCGACGACAGGCCAGCCCACGCCAGCCGCTGCCATAGACTTCTTCATCTGACGCTGAACTTGGGATCTTCGCAGACATCGACCGGCGACGAAATATACTACACATATTTCGAAGTGTATGCCTGCTTTTTCACTGTCTTCCATCGAAAGACTGACCCAAAATCGCAGATTTGTGCGCACGAGTCAATCAATTATGCATCCAGCTCTAGAGATACCTGAAATTGTACTCTCGGTATGCAACGCGCTGGTCGCAAAGAAGGACGGTGCAGAGAAACACGGTCCGTACGACGTGCACGCGCGCGCACTCGCCGCATGCGCGCGGACGTGTCGGGCTTTCTATATGCCGGCTATCATGGCGCTCTGGAAGTACGACGGCTTGACGCTTGAGGACATCCTACTGCACTGCATGCCGCAAGACGTCTGGGAAAGGAGGCCAAACACCCTAAGGTACCTCGGCTGTGCAGAGTTATTCGTACGTATGTTCACTCTTGATATCACCGCTGTCGCTCACACCCAATGCCAGTATCCAAAGCGTCCCATACTCCCCACGGATACAGAGCGACTCATGTTTTACGCGCCGCTGGTCAACAAGCTCAGCGTTGGCCATCCTGTAGATGACATACACGACAGGGAGCGGGAGGTTGGGCTGTCTGAAGAAGGGTACGAAGCCATCGTCTCTGTGCTTCCTCATCCCGTCTTTGTCAACCTGCGTCACCTCGTCTGGCATACCTCTGCGGGGCCTCAGCCATATTCAACAATATCTCTCGCCGTCGCTCAGGTCGCTCACGCTCAAACTATCGTGGGATGCTCGCCCGCATATCTCCCTGCTATCCGACCTAGCTGATCGCTGTCCTTTCGTTACGTCATTCCATTTGGACACCGAATTCAAAAGCTACGACGTAGAAGACAACGACGAACTCAAGATCCTTCATTCGCGTCTGATTCGGGCCTGGGACCTTCACTCCCTGAGATCCGACTTACTGGCTCATTCATCCCTCATTTTCTTGTCCCAGTCATCACATCTGACACGACTCGTCACCAGCCCGCAAGATACGCTACGCTGGATTCCAGTCTCGCTGCCCCCCAAAGCCTTTGCATTTCTATGCTATCTCCATCTAGGAAACATAGAAATGCGGCTCTGCCTAGAGCTCTTACAAGCCTCCACCTTCACAGCTTTGGGAAGCCTCTCGCTATGTCTTCTCAAAGTGGCTGCTGGTGACTGGAAGAGACTGTACGCCGCTATCCGAGCCGCACATGCGCAGCCTCAACTGTTGTATTCCCTGGGTATCGAGGAGTGGGACCCAAAGGATGACAACATAGAGGTCAATCCGGTGACGGACGACCAGATCATGCCCCTTCTCGACTTCACCGAGCTGTGCGAGCTCAGCATGCAGACCTTGAGCGGGTTCGACCTGGAACCGGTCACGCTCGAGCGCATGGCGACGGCGTGGCCTGCCGTGGAGAGGCTCTCGCTTCGCAGTACCATACACCTGGAGTGGCAGCGGCGCTTGACGGTGTACGCGCTCGTCCCATTGGCAATGCACTGTCCCGACTTGCGCGACCTCGACCTCGAGATCGATGGTACCGGTGTGTCATTCGACCAAAATCTGCCGGACCCGAGCACCTTGTCGCCTCTCTCGCCCATCCACGACTCCCGTGCCGTCGCTTCATTTCTGTCAATCTACTTTCGTCAGCTGGCTAGCATTCACTCGAATGCCAATAGAACACCGGGCGAGCTCTGGAGGCACGTAAGAAAGCTCGTAAAGAAGTTCTCGAATATGGGGGACCATGAGCGCATAGAGGCGGTTGACGACTATGATCTGCAGTTAGATTTCTCATCAGACGAGGAGGATGATTGAACTTGGTGCGGTCTGATTAACGCTCTCCGCTATCTCATATATTGACGGTCGGGTACAGAATGCAGTTCAACGATGCATGGCGATGATCAGGTGCAGTGAATAGGTGGCCACACATGCACACTGTCGATATAGGGCATCGCTCGACACATCGACGTCAACCACGGTGTATCATATTCTCCGAGACAGCGGAGCTCGTAAGTGTGCGGAGGGGCCA
>VDMD01000063.1:0-152922 GCA_007026445.1 Schizophyllum amplum
CGTTTTCCGACATAGAACACATCCGTGTGATACCACTTCCCATCTTCCTGCTTCCCCGTCGCCGCCTTCGCTCTCGCGAGAAACTCCGGGTCGCTTGGACGCTTCAGCTTCTTCCGTGTCGTGTTCTCGGAGAAGTAGAGTAATATTTCGTAGTGCTGATTCATGCGCTTGTGCGTGTAGTCCAGGTCACCGGGGCTGTGCGTGCGCGGGTCAATCAACGTATCAGTAACTGCAGCCCAGTGTAGACCACTGACCTCCCTCCTAAAGCTTCCCAGCGGTCATAAACCGTGATCAACGCATTCTTGTGGCCATAGGGGTGGCCAAATGCGGCGATGGACATGGCCTCCAGTTCTTTGTCGTTGAAGAGCCAGCCGTAGCAGTATCTGGGATAGAGGTCTGCAGACGTTCGACCAACCAGCTTTCGCAGTTTGGGGGTTTCGTCCAGGATGTAGGGAAATCCGCTTCGCGAGTGCGTATCGACGGGGACGATACTGAAGGAATATAAGTTGACATTCGCGAGCTGATCAAGAGCGACTCACACCGTGACCATGATGATGGCTTTGAGCAAGCAGGGACGCCGCGCTAAATGGGATGGTGTAAGAAGAGTAAAGTGTATGTACGCTCAAGTGGACTGCCATCCCGGGCCGGTCCTAGGACGTCGAAATACCGCATTTTGTCCTTCGACTATTCATGCGGAGCGGCAGTGATTCCTGGTGCCGGATCCGCGATCAGACGCTCCGTCTCCTGCACTAGTATATATGTCAGCACCGTCTCGTTACCATCGTCCACCACCCCCTATGATTGTTGTTTCTGGACAAAATTGAGTGATCGAGGACCACTATTTTCCACTATGGGACCCCCAATCACGCACTCGAGTGAACCACTCTCTGCGTGAGATCACGCACCGACTGGTTCACTAGGCACTCGTTATCACGCGTTCGATCACTCTGAGTGCTTTCGCTGTCACTGATAGCCGGAGTTTCTCGGCTATTCCCGGCCGAACTTCGTCAAGGGAAGTTGGACTCCGGGGGCGCAATGTCCGTTTGTGTTGTTCCTTACGACGTTTTTGGGCCTAGTCTTCCACTGGTTACTTACCCTCTTCCTCAAAACAGCAGATCTTGGTGGTAACGAGAAGGGAAAGCAACGCGGCAATTCCCGATCGGATCAGTTGAGACGGCTGACGGGAGATGACGATCGTGATCACTGCTCCTTTCACGCATCGAGTGAACCACGATAGTGACCTGATAGTGACCATTTCACGCGGCGAGTGAACCACTAATTCTGTGTGGACTTCACGATCTGGGGGTCCCGAAAGTCATCACGCAGCGAGTGAAGCAGTCGTGCGTGATTCCTGCCCGAAAACTCACTCAAAACCGCTATTTTTCACTCGAAACGAGTGCTTTCAAGAGTGAAAGCACTCAAAAGCTTTAGTGAATCACATTTTGTCCAGGATCTGCAACCATACACCCCCCTCAAGGACCATCGCAGATCGGAGCGCTAGCATAGCATCCCTCCCAACCCCAAAGCGGGCCCCGCACGCGACTCTCAGCGCGCTCGCTGGGCGTCCAGAGCTCCGAACATCTCGAGGTCGAGGTGGTTGCAAACGACACATACACATTCAAAGCCAGTGCGACTACTATGCAATGTGCACAGCAGCTATCCGTACAGAATCGAACTAAGGTCATGCACGACGAGCATACTAGAGAACTCGAAGAACTATACAGGAGGATTCGTCGGTGCCGCAGTTGCCCTTATAGTCGTCGTCGCCGGCGTCGTCGCCGCCGGACTCGCAGGCAGCGAAGGCTGCGCCGCACACGCCGCCTTCAGCCCGCTCGAGAACCGATTCAGCCCATCCGGCCCCAGCCTGTCCACCGCCCCCGCGGGCACCGTACCCACATACGCGTTGAAGTTATACAACCCGCACGGGCACGTATTCTGCACCGGCCTGAGGCTCGTCGCCGCCATCACCTGCTTCCCGCCGCGCGCGAGCGCGAAGGCTTGTGCGCCCACGCGGAAGGGCACGGCGAAGGCGGACGCGCCGGCGGGGGCGTCGAACACGTACGCGGTGCCGCCCGAGTTGACGGCCACGGTCCCGGGCGCGGTGAGGAGGGGGACGACGAAGAGGGAGTCGGAGAGGGTGTCGTAGCCGTTGGGGCGGCCCATGAAGTAGTTGCCGCTGGCGTTGTTGGCGGGGGTCATGGTGGTGTCCTGCGCGTCGCAGTTGAGGGATTTGGGCGTGGGGCGGTACCAGTAGATGAGCTGGTCGGCGGTGATGTGGGCGGTGGGGGAGGAGGCGCCGGCTTTGAAGGCGGCGATGAAGGGCTTGGCGAGGTCGAGCCAGCCGTTGTGCGGCCTGGTGGTGGCGTGAGCTCGCCGTACAAGAGAGGGGATATAGAGAGAACGTACATGTCGTTGACCCACTTCGACGCGCCGTCGTCGGTGTGCTTGGAGGAGAGCGGGGCGAGGTAGTGCGACTCGCCGTAGTCGTTCCAGGTGACGATCTCCACGAAGCGCGGCTTCAACTGCAGTATCTCGAGCCAGCGCCTGTAGAACAGCAGGTCGCCGGGGAACACCCAGTTCTTGCTGTACGACACTTCCGGCCCAAAGTGCGTCTGAAGCGCCGTCTTGTCAGTTCTGAGTGTCAACTGAGCAATACACGAAGAACACGCACGGAGAACCATCTGACATGACAACAGGCGAGAGAGCGAGAATGAGCACGTGCGCGAACATCAACTCGTGAGCGACCATCGACCCGTGAGCAGGCTGTTCAGACTTACGGAGACACCGCTACAACGGATGCTCAATTAGTCAGGAGGACTAAACGGGTATAGAATTCACTCACGCGCGATGTAGTCCTTGCCACCCAGTGCATTCACATACGCCTGATCACCCTGGGCGACCGTTACCGTCCTGCCACCGCTGGGCGCCTTGTTGTTCCCGTTGTTCTGCCAGCCCATCCAGTTCAGCGCGCCGTCGATGGCCCCGAAGTCGCCCTGCCCGGGATGAAAGTTGGGTGCGAAGTAAACGTCCATGCCCGCCGCCGCGCGCAGGGCCCCTATGTTGAGGCCATCTCCGGCGAAGGAGGACGCGAACACCTGCAGGAGCGTCAGTGCTCCGAGAGAAGTAGTGCACGAGCCACGCGAATGCAACGAAGCGCACCTTGCCATCAACCTTGAGCTGCGCGGGTCGCGTCCCGTAGGCAGCGATCTTTTGGCCGACCGCGGTCGCCTGGCCGGTGTTATACCAGTTGAAGTCGAAGGAGATGAAGACCTTCATGCCGTTGTTGGCGGCGGACTGGTACGCGAAGCCGAGCTGGGTGTCCGTGTAGGGGTCGACGCCGATGTTTAGAGCGAATGCGTCGATGCCGACCGCCTTCGCGCGCTGCATGTCCGCGTCGTAGTCGCCGGGACCCGTCCTGTCCGAGGTGATGCCGATCTGTGAGCAGTGAGATGAGGAGCTCGGTATGAAACAAGGACACGATGCGCTGACCATAAAGTGGGCAAAGACGAGCCGGTTCTTAGCGGCATCGTCCTCCAGACTGGTCTCGTTGAGCGGCGCAGCGTGCGCGGAGAGGAGACTGCGACCCAGCAGCGAGGCGAAGAGGGCAAAGGTGGGGAAGTGCATCTTGAATGCTGCTGTAGTCCTCAAACCCCGGGGGAGTCTTTTATACTCGACGCTGGGCGCACGTAGATCCGCCAGAACACGCACGAGGATGGCATGGGGACGACCTGCGTACGGTACTCTCCCAAAGCTCCCCTCGAAGGGCAAGTAGACTTTGACAGGGACGACGCTGGTCGAAGACGCGGGCCGCTGTGTCGAATGCATTGTTTTGCCGGAAACAGACGGGTGTGTGTCCGGGGCGATTCAGGGCCGGTTGGGGCCTCCTGCGCCGCACAGACGCTCGTGTTGCAGGACCTTGCGAAGAGCAACGCCCGGACAGGTAGAGCGCAGGCGGTTTGGGTGTCGCATGACAGGAGAAGGCGACGCGCTGCCTCAGAATTGAGCAGCAGGGTCCGTCCGGTTGTGTGGCTACCGGAAAGAGAAAAGAGGGTGAATCGATGAAGGACTAGGAGAGCGATGCGGCATACCAGGGTTTCCGGTGTATTGATGGTCGCGCTTCGTAGGTACTACCCGATGGTTCTTGCAACTGTCAGGTAAGCTTAACGCGCCCACATCTATTGATGGCCCGGCGGTCCCGAAGGGTGTTAGAGCGCACTCGGCGCCACCCAGTCGCACGCTCTATTGGAAGCCTTGCCTTTCCGAGGTGAAGGTCACAACGACGACTGTAGCGATAACCTAGGCTGAAGAGAACTGGTGAGCGTACTCAAGGTACTTTGCCTCAGATCTGGTGACTGCAGGAGTCAAGTTATACCACAGCGGATGTACCAGGCCAGCCTCGGGATGGTATACGCCGCGGTCTCACTTACAGCAGGTGAAGATCCCGGATGTCAGTAATGTGGGGCCTCGGACGACCCCATTCCTGTAACGTCCCTTGGGTCATCGAATCACATGCCGTACGTACTCACCCAAAGAAGATGGATGTGACCAGGATCCTCGTCGAAGACAAGTCGAGGCGCCTTCCTCGAGTTGGCAACTTCTTGCCTGCGAAAAGGACACACGCATACGGTGCACCATTGGTATCAGGCAGGTTTTGAAGTCGAGCCCGCGGTTCCCGGTTCGAATCCCAGTCCAACCTCCGATGTAAGATTGACAAAAATGCCTTCTGTGACCTTTCTAATGATCCTGGGGGCTTGCACGTAGGTAGATATATGTGCAGGCATCTGGTTCTGCGCTGAGCATGACGAAGAAAGTCTTGGAGAGGCTCGAAAGGCAGTTCGGCAAGTTCCGAGGCTGATACCTATGGTCGCAACCGTGCACCATTGGTATCAGGCAGGCTTCTGGTATGGTTGCGAATCCTGGACAAAATGCGATTCACTAATGCTTTTGAGAGCTTTCACTCGCGAAAGCACTCGTTTCGAGTGAAAAATAGTGGTTTTTAGTGAGTTTTCGGTCAGGAATCACGCACGACTGCTTCACTCGCTGCGTGATGACTTCCGGGACCCCCAAATCGTGAAGTCCGGGCAGAATGAGTGGTTCACTTGCCGCGTGAAATGGCCACTATCAGGTCACTATGGTGGTTCACTCGATGCGTGAAAGGAGCAGTGATCACGCCCGTCCGTCAGCCGGCTCAACTGATCCGACCGGGAATTGCCGTGTTGTTCTCCCTTCTTGTTGTCACTAAGGTCTGCTGTTTTGAGGAAAGAAAAACGTAAATGAACAATGGAAGAATAGGCCAAGAACGTCGTAACGCAACACTGGCGCTCATTGCGCCCCCGGAGGTCAACCTTTAACGAAGTTCGGCCGGGAATAGCCGAGGAGCTCCGCACTCAGAGTGATTGCTGAGTGATTGAATGCGTGACAACGAGTGCCTAGTGAACCAGTCGGTGCGTGATATCACGCACCGAGTGGTTCACTCGAGTGCGTGATTGGGGGTCCCACAGTGGAAAATAGTGGTCCTCGATCACTCAATTTTGTCCAGAAAGTACAATCATACTTCTGGTCCAATTCACGACTGCCGTCAGCCACACCGTTGACATTCGTGACAAAAAATTGGTCGGTTCAAGACACATAAGTCGCCTGATATTTTGACCCTCCAGGATCAATTTTGCACGCAACGGCGAGCAAGACCTTCATGAAAATCAACCCTGTGTACATTTCAGTCCATAGCGTTGTCTCTCTTCGCGTGACGAGATGCGCCTGCTAATTTGGCGAGACACAGAGCGCCTGATTCAGCACTCTTCTCGACAAGACGCTCTGAGCGGCTCGCCACGAATCCCCGTGTTGGGGATGAAGATGAACGACAGTAAGCAGCATCGTGATCCTCTCCTCCGAGTCAACACGCCCCCTCTCCCTCCTCTCGCCCTCATTCTAGACAAGACGAAGCGCTCTTGCCTCCCCTCCCGCCCCTCCCCTTCCTCACGCCGAGGTGTTCCTTCCTCTTGCCGAGGTATCTCTTCCTCTTGCCGAGGTATCCACACACTCGACCCGGCCACCCGGCGGCCGCTCCTAAGCTCGATGAAACACCCTTCTGAGCGCGCCCCTCTCCTGAGCTCAACGGACGAGGTGAATAAGGAGGTAATGCGCACGCGCTCCTCTGAGTGAGAGAGAACTGCAAGACAGAATCATAAAACACCACACACACACCCCAACCAAACCAACACAACTGCCGACAAGTTCTACCTCATAGAGGAGCTGCGAGTACGACTTGTATTGCTCGGGGGAATCAAGGTAGAACTGACACGCTCTAGATACTGGACATGCTATCGAAGACACAACCCTCTTTCTCATTCATGCTCGGGAAACTCTCGCAAAAGCTAATCACGCCTTAATCACACAATTGCTTTGGGGGTTTTGCACTCGAAAGTGCAGTGGGCTTTACTTTTAGACTAGACAGAACAGGGACACAAGGTCCGGTGATTATTCTACCAAGTCTCGCTCCTCTCGTACGTCTTTTCACCCGAACAATGCCTTCCGGATGTGGAAGGACACCCGAGCCTCTTTGGTTCACACCGGAAAATCCGGGTGCTTCCCACAGGAGATTGCCCTGGTCCCGGGGGCCAGAGGTCTCCCAGAACGAGGTATCCCTCCCTCCTTATATACTGCCTGCTCCTTGTATTTTAAATACCTCAACTCGAGTCATTTTGAGAACAATGCCGCCTTCGAAGCCGCTTATCACTTTATGGCCAGCCCGCATCATCATCGGAGTGATGTCAAGCCAATCAGCCTCGTGCCGTGTCCCGAGAGCGATCTAGATCCCCCGCGCACGGCCGGGCGTGATGTCACTGATGTGCGCGCCACAGCACGCATCTGGCCATACTCTCGTCCTTTATGATTATTCTGCCTGCGCGCAGCGTTCTGGCTCGTTGATTTAAGCTGGTCTCACTGTTCAGACAAGTCTGCCAGCATCCGAAAGTATAACAATAAACGAGTAGTATCACTAATCCTCGAAATGGCTCTTACACCAATCTCGGAGAAGCACTGACTTAAGCAGACTCGCACGATGTGTCCAGTGCTCGGTCGGAGTGGCTACCGCCTTGCAGAAGCCTCGATACTATCCCTTGTACTCGCTCACTGAGCTCCCGATCACTGTAGTACTCGCTTTCGAGGGCCTACTGATATTATTATATTTTATAGCCTTTTACTAGTAGCTTAGCCAAATGCGTTAAAACGCTAAAATAATGGCTTAACGCGCAGCGGGCGTATTAGAGGGACGACGGTGGAGGAGTGCCCGGGGACGATATCTGAAGGAGGAGGCGAGATCTGCGCTCGCTTCTGGGCCTTCTCGCCTTCCTCGACCCTCCACTGCTCTCTTCCACGCGAGCTCCCCGCTCGACCGCGACTCGAAGCCGTTCTGGGCGGGCTCACGGCACAGCGCTCCTGGGCGCGCAGGGATGGTCATGCGCTCGCTTCCGCCTTACGACCTTTCTCCTCTCTCCGGTCTCGCCCTTGACTCCCTGACCCTTAACCACAGTCCCTCTCCTCCATGCCTCTCTCCCTCTTCCACAATCCCTCCACTCGACCATTCTTCTCCTTCTTCTCGTCTTGTTCTCCCCTCGCAGTCCCTCCTCGCAATTACACCCTCCACGCAGCGTGACTCGACGAAGCGCTCCTTGGCGCCGCCTTTGACAAAACGTCCCGTGTTGAGATGGGGCCTGCAGCGGTGGACATTGGGGGAAAGCTGAGGCGGCACAAACGTAGCATATCAAGGTATTAGACCATTCAATTTATTAAGGAAGCATTTGAGGCGCTGAGATACGCGCAGGGAGCTCGAACTGAGATGACGCGACGCGATGGAGATCTCGGATAGCGACTGCGATGTGCAGTGGCGGATGGCGGGGCGGTGCCGGAGGAGGTAAGGGATAACTTGAAGGGCCGGGGTAAAGCGCCTCGTTTTCCCGGCTCTCCTGGACCATGCATGGGCAGTTGTGGTCTCCGCGCGAAGACATTCCTGACTGCACCCGAGACTGGCGGCAGGGCGGCTCCCGTCCTTGAAGAACTCACGACGGTATCCGCAGCTGTTGGTCGTCAGCTTTGCCGAGCCCAAGATCGTCTCGCGCACCTTCAGCGTTAGCAGCTGTGACGCGGAGGCCCGCTGCCGCTAAAACTTTCAATGAGATCGGTCTCCAGGTGAAGCGCTCGACAGCAAAAATATTCATACGGTGGATCCGTGGAGTCGTAGACGAAGCTCCCGCCACAGTCTCACAGACACAGATTTGAGGCCGGACTCGAAGTCCGCACGGTGCGAGCTTGAACGCACAGTGACCCAAAGTCACCAGTATCATGCGTACAAGCGCCGCGTTCTTCAACACTGTTGCTAACTCTCTCCTACTCTCTCGCACCTCTCAGTGACTCTTGCAGCTCATCACACAGGGGGCAAGCTCCACGGCAGTTGAAGTCAACTGCGTTACACTCACTTGAAAATTCACGTTTCAGAACGTCGAGGCAAACGCGTGGTTGCGATTGTTGCGCGAGATTGGGCGGAGGCTGGCCGGAAGCCGGGCAATCAGCCCGTTACCTCGATCAATACTGTTTGTTTGCTTGTATTTGGCTTTCTTGGCTGCACCGATGATCTTACACCTAGCAACATGTCTTGCAGTCCATTAATTTGTATGCTTGAGAGGACTGGACGGGTAACCATATAGCCTAGCGTTCGGATAAGTTCGATGTTGCTCGCCGGATGTGGCCCTCATTGTGCGTCTTTCGGACCGACCACGGCGCGCCAAAGCTGTCACAGCCATCACACTTAGACTTGAGGAAATATCGACTCCGAGATGGTCACGATGTGCCCTCGGCCTGTTGGCTATGTCCAACTCATACAGCTCTCATTATGTTATCACAAGAGGGCACCAGGGCAATGGTTTACAGACAATGATTGTACATGGTAAATTCTTACGACCTCAAAGACTATGAGAGCAGGAATTGTACTAGAAATCCGGCCCTTCGGTCGCCCCTCGGCCAGCCTCCGGCCAATCTTGCGCCATATTGCAACCACGTGTTTGCCTCGACGTCCTGATACGTGAGTTTTCAAGTGAGTGTAACGCAGTTGACTTCAACTGCCGTGGAGCTTGCCCCCTGTGTCAATTCCACCCTTCCGCGTAGAACGCGAGCTGATAGTGCCAGGTGTGTCGGAGCGTGCCAACCCGTTACCCGCCAGCCAAATTCTGTCCGGCAACGTGCTGCTGCGCCTTGAGACGCTCGCAGCGCGCATCAAGAGTTTGAATTTCGTCCGCGACGCGCGTCGAACATAAGTCACGTGAGTGCCGCCCAAGCTCACGTGGATGACCGCACCAATGTTTCCCGAATTTTTGGCTGTTCTCGCTGCTGCAGCTGCAGCCTCCGCATACTCGTACTTGTCATCTATGGCATTGCTTTCTGCTATAGCTGCTCTGGACAAGATAACTATCACCACAGCGGCATTGACTAGGCCAGGCACCTGGGTAGCGTGCGGCGTGCCGGAAGCAGCCAAACAGCCGCGCCTTCTTTGGGCGGAAGCTCGACGTCCGAAGCGAAATCCTGCCTGATACCAATGGTGCACCGTACACGCATCTTGCACGCATCGGAACACGGCCCCGACACCCACTGTTGAACGGCCCCGGCACCCGCCGCATAGTCCGCATTACCTACGTGCTGGCCAGGCAACAGAGAAGTAAGATTTACATGGTTTCCGTATACATACATGTCACATTGCTAGCAGAAGGACGTAAAGGCAACCAACTCATCACACCTAAGTATGCGAGTTAGTCAGAGCAACAAGAAACGACGATAGTAGATACACACCAGAAGTACCTCCTAGCCTGCCTCTGCTCCTCTGGCAACATCATTGCTCAAGGTCGGGAGACAGCCACGATGTTGGGGCGCTGGGATCGGTACCGCAGATAATGGTCGCCGTTGCGCGGGGTGGAGAGGAAGTACGAGTCTCCACTCGCGTCATGGAACCAAAACATCCACCCAGTCGTATTGGTAATGTCCAACTGGTAAACCCCGTTCGAGGCCCTCCGTAGCATGTAGCGCGAGATCCGCATTGAACCACTGTTGGAAGTCGGGCGCCAATAGTTGTCATTTTGCACCGTCCAGTTCACGTTGAACACGTCGCGTCGAGGTTCGGGATCTTTCGTGTGCGATGTATCAGCTCTGAGTCGATGCAGTAAGAGGGAGTATGCACGTACCCTCTTCCTTGTTGATGGCGGCTCGCTCAGCGTCTCTGTTGTCTCCCTCGAGGTCAGACTTCCTGACGCCGTATTCGTACACTACGCCATTCTTGCTCGTCGCTTTGGTCCACTCGATCTCGTCGTCGCTTAGAAGGTCGGGAGACACGGACTGCAGCGCGTCTTCCGCCATGATGGCCTCTGTCTGGGTCGCATCCTGTATTGATGTCAGATCTGTCAGCCAACGACTGAAGATAAGGCAGGGTACTGACCATGTATATGACGGCTGGGCGTGGAGGCGAAGGGATCGAAGAGGAATAGGACTCTTGTGCTGCGAGAGCGTCCCTCTTGAAGACCTGAAATACGGTGAGTATCGGTGCATGATGATCACAGTCAAATCAGAGCGTACAGAGGATGCGCAGTGGTGAAGGCCTGGATGGCATTGTGTGCAAACGACACGCTTTTATAGCGTGCAGCCGCAAGTTACGCGTGCCCTCCTTTCCGAATGATACCGTCGGAAAATATCTCGACGAATAGCGAAAAGAGAGCAGTATGAGGGCCAAGTATGCTAGCGGCAACAACGACACGCCGTAGACTTGCGCGTGTGCGACCAGATATGTTTCGACAGACAGCACAGAAGGGACAGCTGCACAACGAGTAAGCTATCGCCGACATAGGGACGCAGGGGTACACAGGAAGAGCATGCAGCACGTATCTAACGACCAGTCTGGCCAGGTCATCTGCTTTGAGGTTTGAATGAGTACCGTATCGATGGCTAAAGGCATGCGCACCTGCACATGAGGGATGTGGCTCATGCTCCCTGTCGACGATGAGTGGCGCAAAGTTTCCGTGTGGGAGCCAAGTACGCTAGCGGCAAGAAGGACATGCACACTAACTTCGATGTACTCTTGGCCGATAGCACAAAGATGACGTCTGTGCAACAACTGAGTTGTCAGCACCATGGCTTGGGCCCAGTCGCGAAGATGTTAGGAGTCGTGAATGCATTGAGTGATAAGTTATTGCAAAGGCTACTTAGATCAGTATGTCCACTCGATCAGAGATCAATGTGTCCGTTTGACGACCCGTTCCGTCAGCGCCGCGAGCGCCTCTTTTGCGTCGCTCTCCGGCAGCGGCTGGAGCACGTCGCGCGCTGCACGTGCGTATGCCAGGGCGAGCTCGCGCGTTCGCTCAACGCCGGACGAGCGCTTGACGAGGTCACGCGCCTGTGCGTCAGAAGGAAGCGCAGTGTGAGCGTACGGAGGTAAAGGCGCCGAGGACATTCACGCACCAGCTCGACGTCCCCCTCGTTCTCGAACTTGCGCGCGATGAGAGGACCCATCTCGGGGTACTCCTCCATGGCGTAGAGCGCTGGCCCCGTCGCGAGACCGAGCTGTAGATCCGCGCCACCGGGCTTGCCAAGGGTCGCATCCGAGACCTCGTAGTCGAGGATGTCGTCCTGTAGCTGCAGCACCTGTCAGCTCGGGCGGAGCATCCAACAGCCCAAGACACGTACCTGGAACGCGATCCCCAAGTTGCGCCCATACGCATACGCGACCTCCCGCCAAATCTCGCCCTCGGCGCAGCCACCCAGCGCGACCGCCGCGCGCGCGCCCTTCGCCATCAGGCTAGCCGTCTTCATGTACGTCTTCTGGAGGTACAGATTCCACGCGTCGGCGGGGTCCTGCGCGGGGCCGCCGAGGTCCTTGAGCTGGAGGATCTCGCCCTCGACGAGGTTGGAGATGATGCTGGCGATGAGCTCGACGACGTCGAGGTCCCCGAGGCGGGCGAGCGCGGCGCTGGCGCGGCCGAGGACGAAGTTGCCGCCGAGGACGGCGAGCTTGTTGCCGAAGGCCTCGGGCGCGGAGGCGACGCCGCGGCGGAGGGGGGACGCGTCGATCACGTCGTCGTGCAGGAGCGAGGCGGCGTGGATCATCTCGAGGATGTGCGCGAGGCGCATCTGGGTGGGGAGGATGGTGGGGAGCGCGGTGAGCTGCGCGAGCATGGGGAGGTCGTTGGGGGGCTGGGGGGATGCGTGGTGCGGTCTTGCGAGGTTGGTGTTGAAGATGGGGTCGAAGGGGCGGAGTGCTGGGGGATGATGGGGTTCCAGTCGTTCAGGACGTCTGCGGGGGATATTGACCTGTTCAGGTTCTCCATGCTCCCCTCGCCTCCTCCCCTTGCCTCCCATTCCTTCAGGCTCCATTGGTTCCCCAGCCCGTTCGTCGCGTGCGAGAAGAGGAACACGAGCAGGGGTCGGAGGTATTTCGAGGGTCGGAGGAAGTAGTATCGTGCGATGTCGCTGAGTCCTGGGTGTCCAGAGCCCAATAGCTCTAGAAGGCCTTCGCGGAATTCAGGTAAGTGAGGCGTGAGGAACGTGAATGGGTCTGGACGAGCGGGTGTCTTTGCCGCTGCCACAGATAGTTGTACAGAGCTGTGCAGAAGCCTGGGGCTACCGTGCGCTCTGCCTACGCGGGGCGCACGACTATTGAGGACTTGTCGGCAGTTCGGTGTCCATCGTCGCATTTCGGGGTCCGCTGAGCGGACGCGGGAGGCGCAGACGAGCAGGCGCACAGCAAAGTAAAGGAGACCGAGGGAGACCTGATAGGTCCTACGGAGAGGAGGGGACGCTCTAGTTTGAACTTTTGCCGTCCGGGACAAGGTGCTCAATATTCAAGAACAATAAATTGACCGCATTTGGTAATGATACGATCATGTGATTCCGCACGCGCGCCATTACGTCACGCAGCCACTGGATCCATCCCCAACACTCACCGTCATACTACACTTACTTGGATTCTTGAAGACAATGGCAACTCTGCTTTACTCTTTACGGGACGGAACAAAGTAAGATGTCGGCCTCTGGTAAGTAAACGCGCATGGACCTGCCTCCTCGGAACCAGTTGAACTCTTTGCACGGTCTCGACCTCCTTTGGCCACCGAATGCTACCAAAGCACCACTGGCCCGGCCTCACCTTTATACACTGTAGGGATTGAGATTATGCAGCCGCCACTCATAACTTTTTACCCCCTCACCCCCTCGTCATGTCTGGGAAGCCGCCTTCGAGGAACGCCCCGCAGACCGCTGAAAGGCGACGCAAGGCTTCCGAGCAGACGCGTGCGCCAAACGCTCGACGGAACGTCAAGCTCCCGGCCAAACCAACACCCTCTCGAGCGCCCTACACACCACTCACCAACCGACCTTATCATATTGGGCAGTGGCAGTCCTTCCCCTTCGAATTCTCCTTGCCGCTTCCTCCCCGGCCTTCCACTTCTCTCCCGCCCCATCCTCCTGTCCCGCTCCCGCCCCATCCTCCTGTACCGCTCCCTCCCCAGCCTCGTGTACCTCTCCCACCCCGGCCCTCTGCTCCACCCCCACCACGACCTTCTCTCCCGCTCCCGGCCAGGCCTGTTCTCTCGCTGCCGCCCAAGCCTCATCTACCACTCCCGCGACCCCAAGCCCCCCTTCCTCGTCCGCTGCTACCCAGACTCCCGCGGACTCCGTCTCCGCCCTCGCCCCCGTCACTCCTACCCAAAGCCCACTTCGATCCCGTCACGCACCGCATTACCCTCCCCTTCCCCGTCGTCTCCGTGCTCGCCATCGATGAGCAAAAGCATGGCATCTGGCTCACGCACAATGACCCCAGAGACCTCCTCGCGGTCAAGCTCCAGCGGCGGCCCACTATCGACATTATCGTGCCTGCAGAGTCGAACGCGCGCCCCATGAGCGAGTTCGTGGTGAATACGGAGATGAAGCTGCACAAGCTTATGGCCGCCCTTCAAGGGCATACAGATCGGCAATACATGTTTATGTTCGTGGCGCTCGAGTATTCGAAGGTGAATGAGCGTTGTCAACGGATCTCCTGCTTCGTGGCAGGACAGTCAGGCTCTCCTTTCACCTTAGTTGGATGAAGCCTGGCTGAGCCGCCTCATCCGTCCGGATAACTAGGCTTGCGAAGGTGTTCCCATCTCACATGAAATCTTACAGATCCGACAGTCGTACGTCGCACGCGCTTCTGGAGCACATGTTCAAGACCCTCAAGCCCTCAGCAAGAACCTGCCCCACATCCCGTACTTTGACTACTTCATGTTCCACTGCGTCAACGCGCAGGAGTGGGGTTGCACTGGCGATATCACGGAGGTCTTCAACGAGCCGAAGCTTTCCCTTCATTTCAGTGAAGTACTGAAGGCGTCGACGTAGCTCATGGCTAGCGGGATCTTGCTGCTGGTCATAAGGAGAACTTCTGCTGGCCACAGCGAGAACATCCCGCCCGTAATGGCGTGAAGCGGGTTTCCTTCCCTTAGCGATCACCTTCACCTCTGTATTCTGAACCCCGACATCGCCATGCATCTGGAAACTATATATCGTATAATGAACGCTAGGCTAGTAATGAGTCCTCTTCCGAATGACCATCAATCATGGTGTCCCTCAGAGATAGCGTGAACGGCAGCGGGCGACCGGTGAAAGTAAATGGCGTGCGTGTACCAATTGCAAGAAAAAGTCAGTCAATCAAAGGATGACGCATAAGAGGAAAAGAGAGTACGGTAACAGGAATGAAATACCTGACAAAAAAACAAAATACTACGCCCAGATTGTGTACAGAACAGAAGAAACCAGGAGGAAATTCGACAGATGCAAGTCCGACAGAGCACAGGCTACAGCATGCTGCCGCCCGCATCTGCTGCCTTCTTTGCCTTCGCGGCCGTCCTGTCGCCCAGGCCAGCGATGAAGTCGGCAACGACGCTCCAGTAGCCCGGTTGCGCGCACGTATCGTCTGCGAGAAGGCGTCAGTCGAAGTTCTTATTGTGGCACAAGATACAAAGGCGGTGGCAAAATGCAAGCCAGCGCACGGGAAAAAATAAAAGAGCTGCAGGACGACAGGGAATGGAAAAAGGAGGGAATGAAAAAAGGAGGGAATGGAGAGAGAGACGGGATGAGTAAGAAAATAAGGGGTGAATAGAATGAGATCAGGTGACAGGAAAGTTGAATAACGCACTATGCCCCCCATGCGGAAACTCCGCAAACTTGACCTTCTCGTTGTCCATCTTGTCGCCCTTGCGCGCGACGACGAGCTCGAAGAGCGAGCGCATGTGCTCCGGCGGGACGAGCTCGTCCTGCGCGCCGCTCAGCATTAGGATCGGCACGGACGCCGGGATGCGCGGGATCTTGGACGCGGAGTCCCAGCGCTGGTGGCAGAGGAAGGAGACGGGGCCTGGGTGGGTGTTGAGTGGGATTCAGTTAAGTGGAATTAAGTCAGGTGGGATTCAGTGAGACACGTTGGAGAAGGTGAGGTACGGAGGATTGACGAGGGATATGGGAGTATGAGAAATCGAGCAAGCTTACCGAGTAGAGGCATGGCGCTGGGAATGAGGCTGCGCATGGACATGAAGGTGTTCTCGAGGACGAGGGCGGCGATCTGGGAAGTTACGATAATTAGTGAGATACGAGCAGGAGTACTACTTAACAACGCCTACCTTGTCCGGATTTTTGCTCGCCAGGTCAATGGACACCGCTCCGCCTATTGATTGACCGTACAGAATCTGGGCGTGAGAAGTGAGTCAAGGGAAGACACGCATTTTCCAAGGATGCACGCACAATTGACGTCTGCGAGAGAAGCGGATCCGAAAGCAGGTAGTCCAGCGCCGTCTGCGCGTCAACTACGAAGCCTGTGGAGGTCCATTAGCATAGAAAGCATCCTCAAGAGAGAAGCAGGCTCACCCTTCTCCGACGGCGACCCGTCGGACAGGCCGTAGCCCCGGTAGGACATCATCAGCACGTTACAGCGCATCTTCAGGTAGAAGACACGCGCAAGCGGAATGCGGTGGCCGTGGTTGCCCCCGTTGCCGTGGAACATGATCACGGTCGGGCGGCTGGCGATGAACTGGAGAGTGTTTCAGTGAGCGGAAGTCGACAAGCGGGTAGCGGGAACATATATGGTGATTCACGGCTTTTCTTAGCAGAAACCTCAGGTTTATTTGAACGCACCTCATTATCCGTCAAGTCCGGATCCACGTCTTCGTCTATATGTGTAGCGCCCACTTTCGTGACGCCAAGGTCCTTGTGTTGGACGAGGAGGTAGCAGCGCAGGGTGACGCCGTCCGGCGTCTGAAGCTCGAGGCTGTCATAGTCGAGGTTGTAGTCGGTCGGGACGGCCACCTCTGCGCCAAAATTTGCAGTCAGACAAAGTTGGCGATTTATTCAGAGAAACATCGAATGTGACGACAGAACAACCGATGAATGGCCAGAAATTGGACAGTCAGTCAGAGAAATGACAGTCACGTCATTCGTATTGAGAGGAAAGTGAAGCAACGCGATACGCACCTTCTCGAGAGCCAGAGGGAAATGCAGACGGATAGATGAGGTAATTTTGGCCGTAGTAGAGCAAGCCCATGCCTGAGAGAGATCGTTTCAGAAGGCCGAGCGTCAGGTAAGGGCATGTGAGTGAGTGAAACGCGAGATAGTGCAGCGCCAACGAATGGGGAGAGCGAGAAGAACAGGCCGTCAGCGAGATTATACATTTGCCGTCAACGGACTGCCTTACCTACTGTTCCCAGCGCAGCGGCAGTCGCAAACGTACCCTGGTACAGCAGATCAGTTCTCTACCTCCTGTGAAGATTAGCTAGAGAACACCTTACCTTGGCGAATGTCTCAACAGCGGGTAACCATCCTCCCGCACTATTGTCCATATTGAGCGGCTTGTCTTCAGACTCTGCCCGCTCTTCTGGAGAGTTCGACCGGGTTCTACTCCTGATAGGAGCTCTTGTTAGTAGCGGAGAGTTAAGATAATCGGACACCACTAAGTGGCACAGTACAGTTTGGGAGACTTTACGGCAGAATGCCGTTATAAAGAATTTGTTGAAGATATGCAAGTGCGAGCGAAGGTCAAAGGTCGTCCTAGAGTGTAGTCGCCAACCTTGCGTGCAGCGTCGACGAAGGAGGGTCGGACGAGTAGGGCAGACTAATTTGCGATGGTCACGGTACGGAGCAAGTTCACAGCTGAGTCTGACGCACACTGGAGATGACACGTGATAGCGGCTTTTGCCGGGAATTCAACTTCACTGGGTCTTGCTTTGTGGTCGCTTCAGAAACGACCATGCACTGCGTTCGCGACAGCTTGGCTGCCTTTTTGAAATTATAGAGATGAGATAGGTAGCCACAACACCACAAGAGAGCACGACAGACGACTACTCAGGCCCAGGACCAAACCGAAGACCTCCGTCCGGCGGCGTCGATGTCCGTCGCCGACATCAGAAAGTATCCAAGTGGTACCACCTCCCGTCTTCCTCCTTCCCCGCCGCTGTCTTCGCTTTCGCAAGGAATTCCGCGTCGCTGGGAAGCTCCAGCTTTTTCCGCGTCGTGTTGTCGGAGACGTACAGCAAAACCTCGTAGTTCTCCTTCAACAGTATGTGCGTACAATGCAGATCTTCAGGGCTACACAATAATGTCAAGGTGTTCGCCCTGTATCTGAATTCAACGCTTACCTGCCTCCTGCAGCTTCCCAGCGCTCCCACACTGTGACTAAGGCATTCTCTTGGCCCCGGGTGTGACCGAATCTCTTCTTGGACATCTCCTCCAGCTCTTCGTCGCTGTAGACCCAGCCGTACCCGTATCTGGGATAGAGATCGCCAAGCGTCCGGGCACGCCACTTTCGCACTTTTGGCGTCTCGGTGGTGACCAATAAGAATCCGCCTCGCGAGTGGGTAAGGACGGGACTGAAGAACAGATCTAGAGTCAGTGAACGTCAAAACCCCGATAATCATGGTCGGGGAACGCTAGATGATAGTTCCGAGCGCGCGAGAACGACTTACAGGGCCATGGTGGAAGTTATAGTCTCAGAACAAGAAGGTTGTGGCGCCTGCAAGGCGCACGCTTACGTAGTTTCTGAGTTTGCCATCTAAAGCATGACGCCGGCAGTGGACTGCTTGTCATGGCATTGGTGAAAGATATCGTCAAGGGCGCGAGTTGAGAGGCAAGAATGAGCTCGAGGTGCAAGTTGAACAGGTTTGCACTAAGTAGTGGATAGTTGGAACTCGGAAAAAAACCGGCATTTGCCGCCGCATGCTGAGAAAACAAGAACAAACATCGTCTACCTTTTCTCGTCGTAGTCAAGCCGCCCGCTCGCGGTAGCACATCACCTAGTACACCTTCACCTCCTCCTTCACCTTCAAAAAATATCCACATGGCCACTGTTGTGTGGATCCTTGGACGCTGCATGTGCTAGTAGGTGGCCGACCGAGCTATCTCTGATGACGACGGTGCGTTTGGTTCGTTCAGGTTGCACGTTCACCGGACTCGGACGCAAACATGCAAGCTTCCGCCGCAACTCAGAGGGTCGTGGCCGAACGCTTAGCGATCGATTCGGATTAGACTCTGCAATGCAAGGCCCGTGATCATTAGTCAGACTACGGTGGGGGTATCCACAGAGAATCCGGATATAAACAAACTTCCTTCCTTGCTTCCTTCCGCCGTGGCAGCGAGCAGCATACTCGAGGCACAATCGCAACCAACCTGCCCTTTGCATCCCCCCATCACATAGCCAAACAAATGCCTACCGGAGGCTGCTTCTGTGGCGCGGTGCGCTATTCCTTCACTGGCGAGCCTGTAGGCAAGGTAAGCTCCTCGCTAGTGAATTCATCGACCAAGGCACTCACTCTTCCACTCACTCACTCTTTCACCCACTCGCTCTTCCACTACCACTCGCAGGCCATCTGTCATTGCCTCAATTGCCGCAAAATTAGCGGAACCGCCTACAGCACCAACGTCCTCATCCCCGCCGACGCGTTCACCATCACCGCCGGCACGCCCAAGACGTATACCTGGGTAGGCGGCTCTGGGAAACCGATCACGAGCTTTCTGTGCGGAGATTGCGGGTCGACGATGTGGATCGCTGCGCACTCGGGGATGAAGGTAGTGAAGGCGGGGACGCTGGACGATGCTGACGCGCTGGATCTGGCGAAGCCGCAGGCGGAAATATTTGTGACGCGGAGGGCGAATTGGGTGCAGGAAATCCAGGGTGCGGCGCAGAAAGAGGAGATGTGATGACGAAGAATTCATATGTATGTCGGATTTTTTGCCGTCGCCGCATGTTAAAAAACTAAGACACTCTAAGGTTTAAGTTCGTAGTACGAAACGAACACAAAGAAAGCGACCAAGCAATACATGTAATGGCATATCGACTTGTCTACGAAGGCATCGTCCTTCTGATCTCCGCTCGCAGTTCGTCCTTCAGTAGTCGCGCTCCAGCGCTCCTCGCTTCGGACAGCACACGCGACCGCGCCAGCAAGCCGTCCCTCAGCGCTGTCAAATCACAAGTCCCCGCCAGTGTCAATGAAGCATCGATGTCAGGCTGCATCCAGGAAAACACGGTCTGTAAATCCCGCACGTAGGCGTGTAGCTTGTACCATGCGCGCCTCATATTGTCTATCAGGACCTCCCGCATGCCTAGGAAGCGCCAGTGCGGGGCCGCGTACGAGTTCTTCTTATGCGTGTCCAAGACGGACAAGATGGTTCTCCCGATAGCGTGCCGGGCTTCGAGGCTGGAGCGTTTCCGGTGAGACTCGTGCCGAAGGTCGGACGTGCTAGGGTACGACTGAGCATGCTCCCAGTCGGACAGGGCGACGGAAAGGACGGCAGCAAGCGTTGCCTCGATTTTGACCTCGTTGAGGAAGTCAAGAACAGGCTTCAGCTGGCGGCTGAGCGCCTTCCAGAATGTGGCGTCCCTGTGGTGGCTCGCATGCGTCTTGTATTGCGCCGCCAGCGCCACGATATCCCGTTTATAAAGGACCAGCCGGAGAAGAGGGGGTAAGATGGTGAGGTGGACGGGACGCTGGCGCGCGTCGAGTGGGATGCTGCGAGCCTGCGGGTACGCTGGGACGTGAGAGGTCTGTTGGTCGAGTGGGATATTGGGAGTCGTGACCGCGTTGGTCATGTTGCAATTTCCGACCTTGTCGAGATGGCGAAGGTATCGCGAGAGGGGGTTAAGGTATTGGAAAAGACAAGGTAGATCGAGAGAGCGCCGGGGTGAAGAAGCTGTAGTTATTCAACGTTCGACAACCGCGCTTATTTGAGGGCAGTAGTACGCACAATGGCATCGGAGGCAGTCCATTTGAGTACAAGGGCTGTACCGTTCGAGAACAATAGCTGTACAACTCGAGGACAATAGCTGTACCGGCGTTCGAGGACAACAACTGTACCGTTCGAGAACAATGACTGTACACTTCAAGTACAACAGCTGCACACTTCAAGGACAATAGCCATACCATTCGAGTACAATGGCTTCCAGGAAGAACAACAAGGAAGACCGATTGAGAAACAACAGCACGTTAAGGGATCAGCCTGAGGAAGCGTGAGGAAGGTGAAAAAGGACAATTGACAGTCAGTTCGTCTTGCAACATTTATTGGCCCGTTATTCTCACACAATTGTGGCAATCACAGCCCGTTGTTCTCACAGCACTGGTCAGCCCGATATTCTCACAGCACTTGTCAGCCCGTTATTCTCACACAATTGTGGCAATGATCACTCACAGCAGCGGCGACGACAAATTTTTGAATTGTATCTGGGCAGTATGATGTGCTTATTGGCAGCAACGAGAATACTGTATGCCGTCGAGCAGCGAAATTTGCCGTCAAGCAGAGCGAGAACCTGCCGTAGAGCAACGAGAACCTGCCGTCGAGCGGAGCGAGTCGAACCTGTCATTGAGCAGTCAATAGTCAAGACCTGCAATAGCGCTTCGCCGGCGCCTTTCCCTGCATATAGTCAGCGACAAGCAGCGTGGTATCGCGACCCCAGCACAGAGCGATCAATTGAGGGAGAGGTCTGGAGCTCCGCGAGGGAAGCCTCAAACCCGGCGCGGGAAGGTGCGGGACCGTGCGAACGGGAAGTGGGAAGGTGCGAACGGGACGTACTTAGGAGGGTGCGAGACAGATGAGGGAGGATGTGAATGAGAAGAGGTGGGGTACGACTCCGTGTAGATTGCGGAAAGAGACATGCCGAGGGTGAAAAGGGACGGGAGATGTTGATAAAGGGAGAGGGTGCGAACGAGACGAGGCTCAGGGTGTGAACGGATAGCCGGCATTTGCCGCCGCATGTTGAGAAAGCAAGAACAAACATCATCTTTGTATTGTCGGCGTGACCGAGCTTGCCATACGCGTGAGTCGTGACTCGTGCGGCCCATCACCCTCACCTCCACCTTCGCCTCCACCTTCACCTCCGCCTCCACCTTCACCTCCGCCTCCACCTTCACCTCCACCTCCACCTTCACCTTCACCCTCAAGTCAGAAAGTATCCACGTGGTACCACTTCCCATCTTCCTCCTTCCCCGTCGCTGCCTTCGCTTTTGCGAGGAACTCCGCGTCGCTGGGGCGGTTCAGTTTCTTCCGCGTCGTGTTGTCGGAGACGTAGAGGAAGATCTCGTAGTGCTGCCCCAGGCGTTTGTGCGTGTAGTCCAGGTCGTCGGGGCTGCGAGTGTGGGTGAGTACGGTTAGTGGGGGTGGGTACAGTGAGTGGGTGAGCAGGTCAGAAGTCGGGTTTACTTCAACGGGCCGCTGCTCTGAGCTCGTGACTTGCTCACCTCCCTCCCGCCGCCTCCCAACGTTCCCAGACGGCGAGCAACGCGTTTTTGTGCGCCTTGGGGTGCCCGAATCGTTCCATGGACATGACCTCCAGTTCTTTGTCGCTGAAGATCCAGCCGTAGCAGTACCGTGGGTAGAGCGTGAGGTACCCGTCTTTGTTGATGCCGCCACGCTTTCGCAGCTTGGGCGTCTCGGTGGTGATGAGGGGGAATCCGGATCGGGAGTGGGTGAGGATGGGGCTGGAGGGGTAGTGTCAGTGAGGGCTGGATACGGTCAATGAAGGTCCGATTCGGTCAGAGGACGCTCATTGACAGTGGAAATTGCGAGCTGCGCGAAGAGTGGCGACTCACAGGGCCATGGGGGAGGTTGTGGTCTGAGAACAAGGAGTCTGCAATGCCTACGTTTAGTATTACGTTTCTTTCTACCAGTCACGTGAGTGTTGACATTCGGGCATAGCCGACGCGGTCGACACCTCGTTGGCGCACGCGGCGCGACGGGCAGGAAGAAAATGCTTGCTTCTCCCTTTGTCTTTTGAGGCGGGCAATAATGTTGCTCGACTCCCGCTGCCTACAGGCACTGAGATCACGAGCTACTAACTTGGAGCAGTCTGACGATCCGCGGCCTTTTCCAAGCCTCTTCGGTGGATTTTCAAAGTCTTCCTTTCCATCCTCTTATCAGAGATCTTTGGTCACATAGATGCTGTAAGTATAACTGACTGGGTTCCCAGATGGACGTTCGGAAGAGCGAGTGTCGGTCGCAGGGATCGGCATTCGGCCGATTGGAATACACCGGCCCGAGTCATGCGAGACTTGGCGGCAATTCACTTTTTTACAGCTTGACTTCCTCCTTCGTGTCGCCCAAAAATGTTAGCCGCGAGGACGGCGTCAAGAGTATGCGCCCGTGGGGCCAGGCAGGCGCTTGTGTCTAGCAGCAGCCAGGCCGCAGTACGTGCCGTCAGGCGCCCGGCGCTAGCCCGCGGCATTCAGTCGGTCGCGCAAACGGATAGGGTGCGTGCGCGAGTAGTTCACACCATTCGTAACGCTAATCTCGTTCGTAGGACACCATTACACGACTTTTATACTCCCTGGGCTCGAAGCGGGAGGTCGAGCGCTATTTGCGCATCTTCTCGTCTGCGTCCGAGCCGAGTCAACCCGCGAGATTTGCTGTGATCAAGGTTGGCGGTGCCGTGTTGGACCAGATCGACGAGCTTGCGCTCAGTCTGAGTTTCCTATACCGGCTCGGGCTTTACCCAGTCGTCTTGCACGGCGGAGGGCCGCAGCTGAACGACATCATCGAGAGGGAGGGCGTCGTGCCCGAGTACATCGACGGCATCCGCGTCACTGGTGCGTTCTTATCGCCGTACCCACAGCACCTTACTGACAGCTAGCTCAGACGTCCGAACTTTGCAAATTGCCCGTCGCGTGTTTTTGGAGGAGAACCTGCGCCTTGTCGCTGCGCTCGAACAGCTAGGGACACGCGCCCGCCCCATCACCTCGGGCGTGTTCACAGCCGATTACCTCGACAAGGACAAATACGGCCTTGTTGGCAAAATCACCCGCATTGACAAGCGCCCGATCGAGGCTGCCATCCGCGCCGGCGCGCTCCCCATCCTCACCAGCTTGTCCGAGTCCGAGGCTGGCCAGATCCTCAATGTCAACGCAGACATCGCCGCGGGCGAGCTCTCCAAGGAGCTTGAGCCCATGAAGATCATCTTCCTCAACGAGAAGGGTGGCCTCTTCCACGGCGTCACCGGCGAGAAGCTCGACGTCATCAACCTGGACGAGGAGTACGACGCGCTGTTGAAGGAGTCCTGGGTCAAATACGGCACCAAGCTCAAGCTGCGCGAGTTCAAGGAGCTCCTCGACCACCTCCCGCGCTCGTCCTCGGTCGCCGTCATCTCCACCGCGCACCTACAGAAGGAGCTCTTCACCGACAGCGGCGCGGGCACGCTCATCCGCCGCGGCTACCGCCTCTTCAAGGCCAACGACCTCGAGACGATCGGCCCGGACCGCTTCCGCCAGGTCGTCCACGACCGCGACGCGGAGGTGCAGGCCGGCACGGCGAGCGTCACGGGCGTGCTCAACGACCTGAAGAAGACGCCGTACACGATCTACGGCGACGAGCCGCTCGACGCGATCGCCATCGTCTCGCGGCCCGAGGGCGAGGTGCCGGTGATGACGAAGATGCTCGCGTCGCGCAGCGGCGTGCTCAACGGCGTGACGGACAACGTGTTCAAGGCGATCAAGAAGGACCACCGCAAGCTCTTCTGGACCGCGCCTGCGGACGACGAGAACCGCAGCTGGCACTTTGAGCGCGCGGACGGGAGCTTCACGCGTGCGGGCCACAGCTTGTTCTGGTACGGCATCCAGGATGTGGCCGAGGTCGAGCGCATTGTGCGTGGCTTTGAGGAGAAGGGTCGCATCCCGCGGGCGTTCCTGCCCGTCGGGCCTCCTCCGGCGCGCGCCTCCGCTGGCGCCGCTCCTTCCGGCGCGCGCGCCTTCTCCACGATGATTCGCCGCGCTGCGCCGTCGCGTGGCTACGCTACCGCCGCCGCGGACGCCCCGACACCCATCACGGAGCCGAAGCGCGTCGCCTTGATCGGCGCGCGCGGGTACACGGGGCAGGCCTTGACCACCCTGTTCTCCAACCACCGCTATCTCGACCTCACGCACGTTTCCTCGCGGCAGCTCGCCGGCTACGCGCTGGATGGATACACCAAGAAGCCGGTCACCTACACAAACCTCTCTCCGACGGACGTGGAGCGTATGGAGCGCGATGGCGAGGTGGATGCCTGGGTGATGGCGCTGCCGAACGGCGTGTGCAAGCCGTTCGTCGACGCCGTCGACCGCGGTGCGGCGGAGCGTAAGAGCGAGGGCAGCGTGGTCGTCGATCTCGGCGCGGACTACCGGTTTGAGGACGGGTGGACGTACGGGCTTCCCGGTGAGGCACCTTCGCCCTCCGCTGTATAAAATTGTATATTGAACGAAATGCGAATTTATTTGTTACCTGCTAGAACTCTATGGCCGCGACCGCATCCGCGCCGCCAAGCGCATCGCGAACCCGGGCTGCTACGCGACGTCGACGCAGCTGCTCGTCGCGCCCCTGCTCGCGCACGCCGCGCCGGGCTCGCCGCCGACGGTGATGGGCATCTCCGGCTACAGTGGCGCGGGCACGATCACCGTGAACGACCCCGACGGTCGGCCGACGTCCGCGCCGAAGGTGTCGCCCGAGAGCCTGGCAGGCGGCGTGCGGCCCTACGCGCTAACGGACCACATCCACGAGCGCGAGGCCAGCGCGCACCTGTCGACGCTGCT
This sequence comes from Schizophyllum amplum, assembly GCA_007026445.1. Taxonomy (NCBI): domain Eukaryota; kingdom Fungi; phylum Basidiomycota; class Agaricomycetes; order Agaricales; family Schizophyllaceae; genus Schizophyllum; species Schizophyllum amplum. The sequence continues at coordinate 25,086 of VDMD01000063.1, forward strand.
GCCCGCGGACGCGCAGGGCCGGTTCCGGGTGGCGTTCGTGCCCGCGGTGGCGCCGTGGTTTAGTGGGATCATCTCGACGCTGTCGATGCCGCTGAAGGACGCGCTGACGGCGCGTGAGGTCGTGGAGCTGTATGAGAAGCGGTATGTGGGGGAGAAGCTGGTGCGCATTAAGCGCGATGTGCCGGGGTTGGTGGATCTGCAGAACAAGCACACGTGGACGGTGGGTGGGTTCCAGGTGCATAGTAGCGGGGAGCGCGCGGTGGTAGTGGGCGGGCTGGATAACTTGCTGAAAGGCGCGGCCACTCAGTGCATGCAAGTACGTGTTGCGATTTCGGACTCGTTGTGGACGATGTGCTGATGGGGTTTGCAGAACCTCAATCTTGCTTTAGGATACGAGGAGTACGAGGGGATTCCGGATGTCTAGTCCTAAGACTACACATCTGTGCGACCTACGTTTGTATTTTTATGCTTCTGTGCCACACGCTTGGGCTGCTGTGCGTTGGCACAACTTGATCTTGTTCGAAGAGCTGTTCATCAATGATATTCAAGGGTATGTATGTACCGTGTAAGTATCGCAGCCATCTTGGTTGATTTTGAACGGAAGCGTGGGAGTATATGCTCCGGATCATCGTGGTTCGGCACCGAGTCGCGTTCGCATCCGTTGGATTCAAGACTCTTCATCCGAGCTCACAAGCGCTGGGCGCCGCCGCTGGCGTGGCCGACTCAGAGGTTTGGCAAACTGAGCAACATCGTCTTCCTGTCCATGAAGACTCTCTGCAAGGGCATGCCAAGGTTATTGTTGCGATTTTGGTAAGAGTCATCCCGCTCTGTTTGAGGACATTGACGTCGATGCAGTGTGCAGATTTGATGAACCCTTTGTTCTTCTATGGAAGAATACGCATTGTTGCGATTCGTTTGCCGAGCACTGAATTGAGGCTCAGCGTCCATTCTTGCTCCCTTTGGTTTGAAAGCACTCAGGACGAAGTGAACTCCTTCGGGACTGAATGGCAGCGGTAATTGGCTGCCGTACGAAGGCTGAAAGGCTTGCCACAATTAAACAGACAAGAACAATGGTCTGATGAACGTTTATAAGACGGCAAGTGTGGCCTGAATATGTATCGACGTATGCCCCACACGCCCTCTCACGCTTACATGCTTTACGACGCGTAGCACGCTTCAAAATTCCGACCAAGACGCCCTGACGACGTTCACTCTGACGAAGCCGAACGACTGATTACGGACGAACATTGATAAGACCGCATAGAGCTGGACTCTTAGCGCAAGTGGCATTCCGTGCGTCGCCTCAAATCCTCGTATCGTAAATTCTTCTGACAGACTAGAAGAATCCCGTTTGCCCATCCACTCGCATCAGACATGTCTCGTCCCTCGGTGCGTCGTCCTTTGAGCCTCTCTCTTTCCTTTATTGCTGACACCCTGCGTCAGAAGAATCGCTTCTCTGTATTCAGGCTATTCCGAAAATTAGGTCGACCCTCGCACAATCGCGAGACGGCTTCGGACTTCGCACCTCAATTCACGAGAAGCCAATTTCCTCTAGATCAACCCAGGCAGGATAGACTGCATTCCTCAGACGCAAAACGATCCGAAGACTTCACGCCTCACCCGCCTGCGAAAGAGGCAAAGATTGCACGTGCAACAAAGCCTACTGGCCCGCAACAGAGAACGCTTGCTCCGCCACAGTACCTCTCAAGTACCCATCCAGCTATCGGCCAACCTGCTGCCCGTCCGCCAGCCCCGCCTCCGAAAAATGACAGAACACCACCGTCGCAGAACACGCGGTCTGATCAACGCAATTGCAGCGCTCCAGAACGTAGGCCTGCGGCGCCAAGACTCGCAGCAAGGCAGTCTGACCAGGTGCAGGCTATGCCCGCTCCAGTCGACGTGGCACCTCGAAGTCGCGTCGTTCGACCAGGAATGCACCCAGCCCCCGCGGAGCCCTCTCAATCCCGTGCTGCGGAAGGCCAGAGAGATCCTCTTTCGGCCGAGCAGATGCGACAGCTTCGACTTCAGGCGCAGAGCGCTCGTCCGCTACACGATCAGGGACGTCGTACCCAGACGCAAAACCAATCCAGAGCGCACCCCATTTCCCGGAACACCGTCGCGCAGGAGCAGCGTACTTCTCGGCGTGACGCCGCCCGAGCAACGGCCCCAGTCACCAGCAACGCTCGAGACGCACATCCCCTCTCTCTACCTTCACGAGAGCATCCGCAGGACCAGCGAGCCGGTTTGACATCGCAACCAACGCTTCATGGCGGCGCTCCGCCACCCGGTTCCGCGAATCCTGGTCCTATTCAGCGCCGAGTGGTCATTCCCAGCAATCCCGTTGCTTCTCGTCATGAATATACGGCACCCCATCGCATGAAGATCAGGAAACATGACGACTTGAAGAGTGAAGGCATTTTCCGCCTTCAATGGGTCCTCCACACGCCATGGCATGACCTGCAAGATGTCACAACAGACAAGGATGTCACTGTAACTGAGTGTTATAGTATCCTGCGCCATGCGAGCAACTTGTCGAACATCAGCTTTGCTCGTGTAAAGAGGAGCCATGCTACTGATCGCCCCTTTGAGCAGAATATCCGGGCGCCCTGTCTGACTAATCTGGTCATCAAGCGCATGGAAGCACCCATCGGAAGTCTGCTCGACCGTATCGAAGAAGCTAAACTCGTGCAGCTAGAGGTTCATTACGCTTCGGCAGATTTCCTTGAAGACCAACGCGCATATGTTAGCCTTTTTCGTCGTTTATTCAGGCAGAACTGCCTGCAGCGCGAAGGGTTGGTAGTTCTGAAGCCTGTGGCCGAGGGTGCGAGGATAGCTGCGACGTACTTGTACATGCAGCAGCAATTGGACTTCATTCTCAATGAACGTGGGCACTTGCAGTGGACAATACTTACGTTGTGACACTCTGGTTGAACATGTTGTAGGTATATATGTATGTAACTAGTGACAATTGTGTTTTCTACCCACAAAAACTGACTTCTAAACCCGAGCGTTGCAGGTCTTCAAAGAGCAATATGTCCGTGGGATGGGCGGCCGTTTCGCCTCGCCTGTAATTGAAATAGGCAAAATGCAATGGACGATGGTCATCGATCCTGGAGCGTAACATGTGAGCGATAATGCCATCTGTGGTCACGCAGCACCCAGCGCTCAACTCCTTTAGCCGCGGTAGAAGGCAAGTGCTACGGCAACTATACCCAGCGTCAAGCCTCCTAAAGAAGTTGTCGTCAAGCGCTGGCAGACCTTGGACGTGCAAGGAGCGTATAGACGATGACTGAGGGAGATTGAGGCAAGATAGTAGACATTGGACACCGAACGCATAGGGGCGGATCAGGGCGAGTGACTGAAGGCCACGGGTCGCGCGACTGAGGAATTCCACCAACACATCCTCGTCGGCAAATAACCAACCAGCTGCCGAGGGCGACATCAGTCTCATGCTTTCGAGCACGGGCGTGCAAAGGACCTGGAATATCGCATCCAAGGGCCCGTTCACATTGAAGTCAAGGCTGCGTAGATGACTTTGATGAATGGCGCGTGAAGGAATGACATCCACCTCCGTGACAGGGCATACAGTCACACCGAGCTCCTGGAGGCGCGGCGTACTGGATAGAATATACGCAAGGGTGCTGTGGGAAATAGGACAATGATGGGAGATGCACAAGGCCACCAGCTGCGACCATGGAACATTGGGCGGGAATTCTGGTGAGGCCCAGGAGAGTGCGCGAAGCTTGAGCGAGGTAGTATATACTCGCTGAAGCATGCTAAGCTGGACGTATTCCTCTTCTCCTGGATACGCGCGAACAGAGAGACGCTCCAGAGATGGTGTGACGTCGGTCGGGAAGAGCGATAATCGACGGACCGACGATTGGGTAAGGCACAGGTCCAGTTGACTGATCATCGCAAGGTTTTCCACTATGAGGTCAAGCGCGCAAGAGCACACACCTCGTCGAACTAGGTCGCTGTACCTTACGAGAAGAGGGAGATTTCGCGCCCGCGCGATGAATAGGCGGCCTAGCTGATACTGGTCACTTCTCCCGTTGCATGCGCGTAGCGAAAGTCTCCGCCAGAGAGCGGGGAGATCGGTCGCCAGATCCCTCCAGAGGGCGCATACGTGGCTCAGGATCATGGGTTGATGCAGGCGATCGAGCTTGGCCGCACAAGTCATAACAACCCCTTTGAACTCCAGGCAGTGCATGAAGATCTTGGACAGCAGTTCGACTGGTAAGCGATGAATTGGCGCCTCGTCGTGGCCTTGATGGACGGAATCAAAGTTTTGCGCACGCCGTATTCTGAAGTTATCTAGGTAGCCCTCCTATATGACCCTAAGTATCAGTGGCAAGAGACGACGATGAGAGGATAAGCATACGGCAACAGGATAATCATGCATATCCCGGGCTTCATGGAACTCCAGTGGTTTGGTGCACTGCGAAGCGGTTATGAGCGAAACAGCCAGCAGCCGTCGTACACGCGTACACATACATTCGTCTGCCCTATTCCCTCTCGGAAGCTGTGGACGCCGCACATACTCTTCAGTCGCCGCGTCCACCGATGCATCTTGGAGTCACGAGGACGATTCATGACATCCCCAAGTCTAGTTGACGACGATAGCAAGCGGTGAGGTGGTGAGGTATACTCAGTGCCGGCGTATACTGGGCGGAGAGCAAGAGGAACTGGAAGAGAGCGAGCGAGAGAGCGTATGGGACATACCAGCTTATGAACCTGAAAACACAATTAGGTGATCGCTGGGATACAATTGCGTGGCTCGTCCCGAAGACAATAAGAGCCATCGCCGGAAGATGCATGCGACCGCAAAGCCATCCTGAGTATTCTGCTTCTCTATGACAAAAAAGGGATCGGTGAGAGAAAGCATACGAATGTAAGTAGCGCGAATGGACGGGAGGGAAAGGGAATGGTACCGATGCAACCGGGGATTACACGTGATCTACTCACCAGGTGGCGCGGTCGAATTGAACTTGATGTTGAGGCCTGAGGGTCAGGGGCTGCCCTACGCACGATTGAGTACGATCGGTCCTTTTCTTTCAATCCCGCTTTGCAGTACATGCATCTTCCGTGTAATGCCACCTTCAATGATAGATGCAAAGAAAAACGGTCAAGGCGAACGACTTACTCGGAAGCATGATACGGTCAAGACAAAGGTGCAGTAGTCTGGCTTAAAACCACACACAGTCTAAGGGATTTGCAGCAACCACCGCATCTGCACGAACATCCTCTGCAACAACGTGCTACCATGAATGACCAGCAGGCGGGACGCGCAAACGCACTCTGCAGTGTCGCTCACACGTTGAGCTATCTGGAAACTGTCAGAGCTACATTAGCCGACGACCGCAAGGATGTCTACAACAAATTTCTGATCATCATGGCGGAGCACAAACATCGGACGTATGTTGTCACTCCGGGCCACAGTAAACGCCACTCACATATCTGCCAGACTCGACACGACGGGCACCATCATGCGTGTCGTGCAGCTCTTCAGTGGATACCCCGTACTTATTCAAGGCTTCATTGATTTTCTTCCTCCCGGCTACCGCATCGATTTCTCTGCTGGCTGCGGGGTCACGGTCAGCATATCCATCGGATCCAACAATGTCAGTACGGACGACACGCGCACGCCCAGGGAGCCAATGAGGTCGTCACGGCCTCTACCACGGCGACGTGGAGTAGATTGATTGGAAGATGGAAGTCCATGCCGCGGAAGGTGACCGCGTAGAGAGGGCCGACGACGGGACGAGGGAGTCAGTATGCGGTGAAAAGAAGGGGAGGATGGTATGGAGTGTACATGTCCTTCCAAACGGGAGAGTGGTCTAATCAGGCCTTACTAGTTGTAGAGTGGAACAATGTTTGCTCGTACAGTCGCCTTCGGGACTTCGAGATGAAAGTAGGATGAAAGGAGTTTAGGCGTGTTTGTCATTGCTTTTCCAACAAGCACGGCAAGTTCCGGCTGCACACGCGGCGTGTCACGTTCAGCTTGCATTCGTTCAACTTCCAGGCCTGGACGACGTGCTTGAAGCTCTCAAACCACATCCATGGCCCCCATGTGAGTTAGGAATGTTGACATAGAGTTTGCGCGCATTCATGGAACCACTGCAGACGAGACAAGTTCACTATCCATTCTAAAGCCGTGGTCTGCCAGGACGTTGAGCTTAAAGGCGACATAACCATCGGTTCTGGTATTTATACCCACCCTCACATCCGTAGTACCTACTCAAGTGATATATAGGCACAATAGTCCACCCTAAAGCCACTATCTTTGCCATAGCGGGCCCTATAGTCATAGGCGCCGGCTGCATTATCGAGGAGAACGTTGTACTCGTCAACCGGTCAGTCTTCATTGTCACACTTTCCTTCCCTCACGGTATCCAGACATCTGACTACAACAATATCTACAGGAGAAAAGAAGTAATGCGCATAGGCGACGACAACCTCTTCGAGATTGGCTGCCGTAGGTTTCCACGTGCGTTAACCCGCCCTTGCTGACTCGCCCTTTCTCCCCTCTCTCTCAGGTGTCGAATGCCCTTCCATGGGCAACTTCAACACCATCTCCACCCGCGCGCGCGTGCACCATACCGTACGCATATCCAGCTTCTGCGTTGTCAGCGCCGGCTGCCTCTTCGCACCGACGGACGACGAGATGCTAGATGACTTCACCGTCATCTACGGCCAGGCGGCTGAGAGACGAACCTGGAGTGGGCGGGGCAAGGTGCAGGAGGCAGACCTGCGGAGAAAACACACGGAATACCTCAAGGAGATGTTGCCCAAATTCAACCGTCTTCGACGAGGGGCAGATGCTGCTTGACTCGCGCGGCATATTATTGAAGGTGAGGATCTCTTCCTGCAGCTATCTATACCTAATTCTCATCTGTCTTGCGTTATGCAGACTCAAGCTTCGTACTTGGGAGGACAAGGACGGCTGGAGCTACAGTGGTCCCTGCTTCAAAGCCCGTCGGTCGGGCAGCGCTTAGCATCAGGTTCTCATACACACTAGTATATTGTACTAATTCGACGGTTACGAAAGTGCCCTTTATACAGATATAAACTACGGAAAGCTTGGATATACGACGGAAGATGCAATGATAGCGAATATGACAAGAGCGAAAGGTATGACAGAGAGAACAACGGCCAATCCGACCGAAACGAAGATAGCGAAGTTCAACAAACGAAAGCGAAACGCGAAGTCGCAGAATACAAAATACAACGAGTAAACGTCAGATCTGAGACGAGAATCAGTCCTCTGGCGACCATGTCCTCGACCATCTCTTCCCGTGCCCAGAAGACCTCTTTTCGGTCTTTGGCGAACCCTTCCCGAGTATGACCGATGCCTGCAGCATCGGTGGACGATCCAACATCGGCGCAGCGTCCAACATCGGCGCAGCGTCCAACATCGCCGGAGCATCCAACATCGGCGAAGCATCCAGGAGTGCGCCTATCCGCGGCGGCATCGGCAGGATTCGCTCGCTCTCTTGGTCAACCAACTTCCCAAAGTCCAACCGTGCGCCATTGGCGTTGTTCGACAGTGACGCGCCCGCCGGCACATTCGTGCTCATGATGCTCTCGCTCCGTTTCCTCCCGCCGATCTTGAACTTCGGGGTCAGCGTCAGATGCGACACGGACGACTTCCTGGCTCGCCCGGGCGCAAGTGGAGATGGCGACGACGACGACAAGTTGCGCACGGTGACCGGCGAACTGGGGACCGGGATGCCACTCATCGAAACTGGTATCCCACTCATCGACGGCCCAGCCATACCCAAGAGCGCTGGATTCGCAGTGGGCAGCGGCGGTACGGGTTCCTCGTACTTCGGCGACAGGTTCGCCAGAGAGCCCCGCCTCGACACCGACTTGCGCAAAAGCGTAGGCGAGCGCGGTGAATCTGGCGTCCCACTCCGCGAGATAATCGAGCTGATCTGGTCGGACAGCGTCGCGAACGACCCGCGCCGCTTCACCACTTTGGCAGGAGCGGGCGATGCAGGCACTTCCAGCGCATCCGACATGATTGTCGAGGTCAGGCTGGGATTACGAGCATGCCGCTTCTCGGGCGTCGGTCGTAGGAGGGACGCCGAGCTGGCGGCCGCGGCAGCATGATGCCCTGTCAGATGTGCATGCGAGGATCGGCGCAGTATAGATGGTAGCCTGGGAGACGCTGGCGTCAATGGCGTTTGCTGAGTCGAAGGTGCCGGAGACGATGACGACGACGTTGGTTGGGATACAGACAACCCTCGCGTCCGGTGGAAGACTCCCGATGGTCGAGAGCTCGCCACACGCGGGGATCCCGCAGCCGGAGACGCCAACGACGCTGTGGATGCCGACGCAGCCAAGGTCAGCGGCGACGGCCTTTTCTTTTTCGGCTGCGAGACAACGACGGGATGTTTCAACCCGCTCGGTGCAAAGCCCTGAGCAGACGTCGCAGTGGTCGACGTTCGTCCAAAGCCGAACTTGCGCATGGCGGCACCTCCGCGGGTGAGTAAACCCCTCGAGAGCTTCGACATTGGGCCCTTGGTCGGCGCCAGAGAAGGGAAGTCGACTCTCGAGCCAAACGTCGGGGTGCCGCATCTCGAGCTCGCGCGCCCAATCATCTCCAATTCTTCTCGTCGCAGCATATCCTCCGCATCGTCGTCGCTGAACGCCGATGGACTGGCGATTGGAGATACACCAGGCGCCAAACGACTTGCCGCACGTCCCAAGCGCGGAACTGGGACCTCGGTGGGCTCGGCGACGATCCAGAAGAACCATGATCCCGGACACTTGTTCAAGCGCGTGATCTTCCACCCCGCGGACTCCATAAGCGCAAACGTCTCCCGAAGCGTACGTTCCTGCGAGTTGAACGTGCATTGCATCTAGCTTGCATTAGCGCGACTGGCGAGCGGTATGAAGCAGATGACATACAGTAAGATCCATGTTAAACGCGTTGGCGCTAGCCTTGCCCATGTTCGCAAGCAACGGCGCCGGCGCATGGCTCAAGACCGCCCCATCGACATCGATCCCAGGAACGGAACCGCTCACTCCAAAGGAGTCCGGACACGCCAGAGGCAGGATGAAGTCGCCACACAGTAACGTTGTATGTGGCCCTGCCGATTCTCGTAGCTGGAGGAGGATCTTCCTCGCAAAGACTTCCGACCAGTCGTGCAAGATGACTCGCAATATGTAGACCGCAGGCGCTCTTGAGACCTGTGATTTGAAGAAGTCGTGCTCTGACAACTCGTCAGAATATTCATTGGGCGTAGCGAGGCGATCCGTCGTACCTTGGAGCGTGACCATTCCCGACCCAAGCCGCTGTGGCCAATTCTTCGCCCAGTACTAGAGAGAGAGGTCAGTGTACGTGATGATTCGGCGAGGTTCGATACGTACCTGCATCGCTCGCTCGATAACAACTTCACGGTCTTGAAGAACGAAGCGCAAGCCCATCCGCAGTTCTCCGAGGCTGTCGCAAGCGTATCCGTCGTAGACCCGATACCGCCCCCGACGTCGACCACGACACTGCCTGGCTCCAGCAGGTTCCAATCAAACGCTGAAAACCACAGTCAGTACGACTGGAAGACAAAAGTCTGGAGGAGACTGACCTTGCAGAACAGCACCCGGAGTTTCCCAGCTCGTCGTCCCTTCCATAGCCTTCGCGAACCTCGCAAAGCGGAAGTGATTCGGATTCGTACCACCGCCATGAGCGTTTCTGAAAGGCGCATCAGCCCGATAGAACAACGACTGATGCCCGGAACTTACAGGCCATGTCCTTCGAGCCAAGGGAAGAACGGTATTTTTTCCTGGGAAGCTCTTGAGGTGCCTTTCTTGCGCCCGTCACCCGAAAACACCGCGCTCCCCCGGCAGTAATCGTCTTCCCCGGCACAGAGGCCGAAAGCGAACGTGAACGGAGCGTTCTCTGGCTCGCGCCCATGAGTGGTAGTTTCATTGGGAGAGAGCAGGAAGGCTTCCGTCATGTACGAAGACGCCTTGAACAGCTCGTCCGTGCTGAGGAAGGACGTCAAAGGCGCACGAGGAGCGAAAGCACGAGACTGACCACATGCCGACAAAGGCAGCTATTCCGCCTTCCTTGCCTTCGTACTTGGCCTCGGGCCTGCGCTATCGCATTAGCAGAGCAAATATAGGAGAAAAGAGTACATACGCGGACATCGCCACGAGCTCCCTCCACGGCTTCCCGGTGTCAAGCATGCTGGATATGCGATTATTGGCGAAGGTGTTCGGCCGAACCTCCAGAAGCAGATGATGCGTCGCTAGCAAACGCAATATATGGGCTGGATCATCGTGAGCGCCATGCATATCATTCGGATGAGTGACTTACCGAGCTTGTTCACCTCTACGCCGCAGCGACTGGAGATATCGCTCGTCTCCATACCCTCTTCTCCCGCCTCCCTCAATATCTCGGGTATATGCGCTGCCTCGAATAGCCTCAGACAGGACGGAAGATGATACTTGGCGAGAGTATCAGCATCCGCATAAATGACAAAAGCGGAAAAGACCCACGGCCATGCTCGCGTCGCACAGGGTAAGAAACGGCAGCTGCACGATGGCGCTGATCTGCCCGCAAGCTCCAGCTATACGCGCTGAAGATACTCTGATCAGTAAAGGTGGTTCATCATGCCTTCGACGACTCACAGATAGCGTCGACAATATCGGGCTCCTGAACCATGCGCTCCGCTGGCGAGTCCGGGTCGAAAGGCGCACTCAAGGAGGGGAAGTCCAAAAGTCCGAATCCATCTTCCCTGTCGATTGGCGACATAGGAGAGAACGGGGATGCTGGGGTGATCGGTGAGCCAGGTTGCGACAGTTGGCTGTACATGGAGGGTGCGGTCGTTGTCGACGTCGTCGATATGGACCCGTTCTTGTGGTGATGTGGTGGCTCATGGGTGGTCCGGACAAAGAGAAGGGATGGCGAGCTCTGCGTATAGGAGGCGAGGTCTGATGGCGAGTCGGTCTTCTTGTGTCGCGGGGTGACATTGACGTTGGGACTGCTGTGTTGACGCGTGAAGGACGGAGAAAGTGGTGATCGCGGCGCGTTCCCGGGTGGGGTCACAGGCCCTTCCGGTGCGTACATGCATGGCGAGGGCGGCGGTGACGCGTAAGCACTCGAGAGATTCTCGCGTATATTCGCGTCCAGCGGATACTGCAGGCCCGCCCTTGCCTCCTTCTTGTCGTAGACGCCGTACAGGCCTCCGTCCCGCATCCTATAGCGCCCATCGTCGTCCACTCCAGTCCCGTCATCGTCGAGGTCGGGAATATGTGTGGCATCCGCGAACTTGCGCTCGATGAACTCGATAGAGGTCCCGATGAGCCTGTGCAGCGCCTTGAGCTCCTCGAATGTGCTGCTCATCGCCGGGATTGACGTTCAACGTCCTGGGCGCAGTCAGAGGACAGCGACGGTGCCGGCGGCGACGTCGAAGACGGCGATGAGCTCTCGTCGTCGAGGAGAAAAGCGGAAGATGGAGAGTCGTGTGATTCCATAAGCTCGCATTCGCCAGGAAAGGACAAACGAAGTAAACTAAGGAAAACAGCGGAGATCTTCGAAGTTAGTTCGACAGAAGCGACGTCAGGCTCGGCCCGAGCTTGTTGACGCTTCTCCGTGACGTTTCTCGGTACCTTGTCCCCTTTGTACCTGTTGAAGATGAGATTTGCGCGCAGTTTGTTTTGGAGAATAGCTAGATCGACGATCAGTGACCGTACCATGGTCGTCGTTCGCCAGAAAAATGGCCGATTGCATGCAGTTCCTCTTGTGAAGCAGTGCACACCTGGGAGACGCCGCTCTGGAGTTCCTTGACAGTCTTCAGGTGTTATACCATGAGTTCCGAAGACAGCTATGGACAGATCGACGTCAAATCAAGCCAACGCAGACCCGGAAAAGCCGCAATTCACGCTCGGGCAGCTGGGCCGTAGAAGCGTGCATCAAGTTCAATGCTAGACTGATGTCCAGAGGCGCGCACTGAAGATCATGCGAGAGAATATAGCCTTGGCAGAACCGAGTGAGTGGGGAATCTGCCCGCATGAGCCATATCGTGTAGCAGGTATGTGGCGGTTTGGAACACGCCACAGGCGTGACTTAGACGTGACGCTGCACGGCACCTACCATCAACATATCAACGTCGCTCGGCGAACGCCGAAACCAGACCCACAATGCTTGGTGGTTGACAATAGGACCAAGTAGCGGCTCCGGACCTGTGATAATACCATCGAATATAATGCGTTCTCTCACGGCTCCGGGCTGCTGCACGAGTAGAGCTCTACGGCCGGTGGGTATAAACAGGCTAGGACGCAGAACCGGGCGTATGATACCATCGATACGTGTAGTCATTAGTGTAGCAAGGCAGAAGACGAGCGCCAAACATCCCAATCTAATCAGAACACACAGCTCACCGCGGTAGCAGAAGACATAGTGGAATCTCCCTCTAACATCCAAGCATCACCGAGAGATCGCGTCGAGTACATGGTGTTGACGAAGTCCTCACCCAGCACCGGTAGATCCCACTCGTTCCCACCCTCTTCCAAGTCGTCGTCGAAGCTAAAATCATCATCCAGGCCAGCGTTGAGATTTCGAGGACTGCCCCCATCAGCATCACAGAAGTCGCTCCTCGCACAGGACTTCATGCGAGCAATGCCGGACTCGTCAAACACCTCCTCCAGGTCCATGTCCGACCCGCAGATCGAGCTGACCGAGGGCGACAAGTAAACACCGGGCTGATAATCGTCGAGTCCGTCGTCGACCACGCGCGAGAAATCGAGTCCGCAGCTGTCGGTCACTCGATACTCTTCGCCGAGCTCGAGCTCCCCGTCCTGCCAGTCCTCTGGCCGGGGTGCGCGTGCCCGAGCGCGCGTGCGCTGAGAGATCGACTGGTCCGACGATTCGCTGTCTTCGTACCACCCCGGGCTACGGCCAGCGTCGTTGCTCGAGAAATCCACGGGTGACATTCGGAGGGACAAGGGCGACAGGTCCTCCAACACATTCGTAGGGGCTGCCAGGCACTGCGCACACACGCAGAACTGGGCGTCTCTGGCGTCCATCGCCGTTCCCTGCACTTCAGACTCGACGAACATGACCTCGCAGAGAGCGATCCAGGCGTCGATGGGGTCCTTCTTGCACCAGCATTTGTGGAACGACTCGGTCCCGCTATCGACGGGAGATATACCCATGCTGGAATCCCCTCCGTCTCTGGTCTTTGCGTCTCCTACCGACAGTCCGGTGTCTTGTTCGTCTCCCTCTTCGTCGTCGTCGTCCACGTGGTCCTCATGTTCTGCGTGGTCCTTGCATTCCTCTTCACCCTCGTGGACCTCATCGTCCTGGTCATCCTCGTCGTCGAAGAGTTCGTTAAGCGACATCATGGCCCTCTCGTCGAGGTCTGAAGACGCGTCCCATATGTGCTGGTTGCGCCTCGCAAGGTCCGCCATCTGCACGGCTGCGCGCCTTGACGCCTCATTGTTACCCATTTCCAGGATGTGCAGGTGACGGTAGTAGTCCCGCTGCTGGCGCACGGCCGCCAGCTTGTTCTTTAGGGCGCTGATCTCTTCACGAAAATTATCAATCTCGCGTAACAGGTCCTGGAAGCGTGTCGTGTTGTCAGCCTCGAGTATGCAGGCCACCTTCGGACGAAGAAGAAAGTTTGGCACGGACCTCAGGCTGCAGTGCCACCCCGCTATCGATGGTGCGCGACGCGGTCGCGATGTCAGAGATACACATGGCGTAAGGGCGTCGGTATGGAGGTGTAGAGTCTCCGCCTGTCCTGCGAAGTTGGGCGCGGGGTGGGTGCAGAGAATATGAGAAGCGTTAGGCGCGCTGGCCTGAGCATGTACGCGGGCCCTTATAACGCGCTCGGGCCTCGAGGCGAGGGACAAAGGCCAGGCCACTCCCCGTCAACGTGGACCAGCAGGTCATTGGGCAAGATCCGTCGGGTCTGAGTGTCTTTGTCGCGCGTATGTGAGGGACATAGCTTGTTGAAATTTGAGTCAGCGGTAAGAGTGGTGAACAGTGAGGAGTAAGGGCTGTCGGTGAGTCTGACCAGCTGAGCATCCGCTGCCAGAGAGTGAACGACATCAGTCGCCAGCATACATATTCTCAGAAGCTGCCCATGCAGCTGCTTTGCTGCTTCTGTTGTGCCTTGGCCGACTTGAACTTGACAAGAGTCGGAGCTGAGTCGGAGTCACCCGGCGGCGGCTGGGCGGCGGCATGCCGGGATACAGACGGCTCAGCCTCTCAGGCTACCGGAGCTTCCAAATCAGGCTACCGAGCATCCGGAACGCGGCGGACTCCGAAATTCAAATTGAACTTGTCTTCGTCGCCCATTGTTCGAGAAACACGTTGCTGCCAGCCCCGAGGCCAGCCGCAGCACACTATATCAGCAGACACCGTGAGTCAATAATCGCTCATTCTCTTCTCTTTCGCCCACCATGGCCGCCGTACAGAGTACCCCGCCGAAGCCCCAGATGAACCAGTCTCGCCACTACACCAACGCTAAGATGGGGGATGCGCGCGACTACGCGACCAAATGGGTCGACAAGGTGCCGCAAGTCGACATCGATACCTTTCTCAAACACTTCATGCCGAAGCGCGAGCTCGACGCTCAGCACACGACAGCGGACATCGCCGAAGCCCTCTCCAAGCGGTGGCTCTTCCCGCTCCGCTCAGAGGACGGGCTCAGGCTCCCCGATGTTGATGTGCCTCTTGACGTCAAGAACAGTCGGTGGTTCTCCTTCGAGCAGGATCCCGAGCTCTACAAGGGGCCCGAGAACAGGGAAGGCGCCGTCTTCAAACGCTTTGAGGACATCTTCGACCAGGTCATCGAGTGCTGTAAGGTGCTTCAGCCTGGGCTTACGCAGACCACGCGGTACTACAACGAGGGTGATCGAATGGCTCGCAGCGAGAAGCGGAACACGTCACGACGGGACGCCGACTTCCGTCTGCTTGGCGGTTGCGAGGATCGGTATTACGAGCTCGCTGTCATCGTTCAGCTGAAGAAAGTCGACAGCATGGCCAGTCAATTCGATGTGAGTGCAGAGCGCGTATGATACCCTTCCATAGCTGACTTCGACCCGTAGGATTGGAAGAAAATCAACTGGGAGCTGCTCCACGTGGCGCGCACTGAGCCCGGGCGGCGCTTCTGCTTGGGCATGACCGTCGAGAACAGAAAGGTGCGACTCTGGCATCTCAACCGCGAGATCATGGTCGTCAGCGAGGCCTTCGACTTTATGACGGTATGCGGCTGAACAAAATGATCATTCAAAGTTGGCGCTGATACACTGTTCTACAGGACTACAAGATTCTCATAGAGGTCTTCCTGCGCTTCGGTTTTGCGCAGAGGTCGGAGCTTGGCTATGACCCGACCTTTGAGAAGCCGCCAGCCCCGCAGCCTAGCGACTCGGAGGATTCCGACGTGACGTCCGGCGAGGAAGAGCAGTTCGTGACCGTCAGCGATTGCAAGTACCGGATCGTTGAGACCCTCGCCAACTACCGCGCGGACGCTGGGATCGGGCGCTGCACATGGGTCTGGCTGGCTGAGGCTGTGGATAACCCTGCCAAACGAGTTGTAGTCAAGGACTGCTGGATGGCGAACGACCGCGACACGGAATTCGAGATACTGCAAGAAATCCGTAAGCGCATCAAAGAGCACGACTGGAAGAAGTATGCATCGCCGTCGAATCCGACGAGTACTGAGAGAGTCGACCCTCTCAACGGCTCCGACATTGACCGCTCCTTGTTCTTTGTGAACATCACCGATGGAGTCCGGGTCAAGGTCGACAACCAAGTGGATGACACGCGTGCAGTCATCGCCCATGGCTTCGACTTTCCCGGCCGGTGGTCATTTCTTCCCCTTGTCGAGGTGGCTCGTCCGACCACGCCAGCGTCGTCTCTTACATTGACGGCGGTTCGCGGGAAGCGGTCCACGCCGTCGCAGTCAAGGCCCGGCGCACATGTATCGGACTCCGTCGGCGACGAGTCGCAGCGGGAGATGCAACGCCCACTGGTTGGCCTCTTCGACCGGGGCACTGAGGCTCGCGCGCACCATCGAATGGTCATGGAGTACGGAACACCGCTCACTGCGATTAGCGAGCCGTCGCTGGTATTTAGCATACTGACAGATGCAGCATGTGGTAAGTCTGTCAATTGTTCGTCATAATCTATGCTCACCTGGATACGCAGCGCTGTTCATCCTTCATTGCGTCGGCTATTTGGATCGCGACATCAGCGTCAACAACATTCTCCACTTATACTGGAATGTCAAAGGTTTTCAAGGCAAGATCGGTGTCCTTTCCGACCTCGAGTACGCGAGGAAAATTGATGAGGAGGGGGCTCATCTGGGAAGGACTGTGAGTTTAGCCCTACGCTGGCCGTACTACATAACTTATAATCTACAGGGAACACGGCACTTCATGGCGGTCGAAGTTGCTGAGGGCGACTACATGCTGAAGGCCGCCGAATCGGCTATACCGAAAAGTCTGATAGCCGACCGCATCAAGAAGCCACGCGCGGTTGAATCTTCTCCGTTCCCAATCCCAGCCGCGCCGCCTCTGATTCCGTGGCGCTTCTGCGAGGTGCACGACATGGAGTCTCTCTTCTGGGTAGCCCTCTACACGCTCTTTCGCCACACCAATCTCCACACGATCGCCCTCAAAGGCACTGAATACGACGTGGAGGCACAGTACCATGCTTATTCGGAAATGTTCCCCGACGATGCCGACGCGACGCACGATCGCAGCAAGTATATTCGCCTAGAACACAAGCTCAAGGACGCCGTGACGAAGCTGCCTCCGACGTGGCAGGAACTCGGAGAGTCATTCAGGGTAGTGCGTCAGTGTCTCGCGGAGTTCTACGAGCAAGTTGGGGAGCGGCAGATTGACCGGGAGATGTGGAACTGGCTAAAGTTGGCGTGCGAGGCTGGACAGGAAGGCATAGATGGTCCATTCATATCCTTGGCGGCTGCCCTGGACAAAAAGACAGTATCGAGGCAGTCTGGGAAGCGCCAAGGGGATACCGTCGAAGAAGAGGGGGCTGCGAAGAAGGCAAAGGTGGAGTAGGTTGTAGTTGTTCCAAGTACGACGTAGACGCATATGAGTCGCACTCCTGCCTCATTCCATATTCTCAAACCATGGAAGAGCTCCTCGTCCGGATCTCGCGCTTCATCGTGCGCATACAGTGAGTGACCAAAGTGCGCGTTCGTACTTGTATGCGCTCGCGGCAGCATTGCGGCGCCACGATTCCATGCTTAACCATGTGCAGGTGCGTATTGACGCGGGGATCCTCTAGTCCGATTTCAACGACAAGCACTTCGTGCTCAAAGCAGTCAGAAAAGTGCCCCTCGAACGACGTACGAACTGCGTACGAACGAACAACAGCCACAAATGCATATGAATATGGGCATCAACCTCCTGCATATACCGGCGCGCCACACGACTGCTTTCGTAAAACTCACGAACAGGACCATGGAACGAAACAAGGACACTGCTATTGTACACTTGCATTTGATCATACAAGCAGAACATACAAGCACAGGTAATCTTAATCGAAGTGCAGATGGACGACGTCGACAACAGACGACCACCGTAAAGTAAGCGAAGATATGCATAATGGTTACATGGGGTACATGTTAGACGAGCTCGCTACCAGCGACTGGGGCGAACAAGCGTTTCGGTAAACAGGCGAGCGACAACCGTCACCGACCAGCATCATGCCGATGACGGGCTTCAGCTGCACGTCAGCTCCGAGCCCTGCAACATCCTCGGTGCGTCGGGGAAATTCCAGAACGACAGCGCCAGAAGGCAGTACACGCCTACAACGATCGTCAGCCTCCAAGCCTTCCACGAGACGAACACGACTTACCGACAAGCACAACCCCGCTCATCCAATGTGCCTTCCCATCCTCAACGGAGAACTTGACCAGGATGACAGAGAAGAACAGCACCAGCGTCTCCAGCGGGTCAAACAGCAGCGTCAGCGGCTTATCCATGCCCCACGCCACGAGCACCAGCACCGGAATCACGAACAGCGCGATCTGGATGCAGCTCCCGATCGCAACGCTCATGGCGAGGTCGAACTTGCCCTTGCACGCGACGATGACCGCGGTCGTGTGCTCCGCGGCGTTGCTGATGACGGGGATGATGATGAGCGTGATCCACTCGGTCGAGACGTTGGGGTGCGCCTCGATGAGGCCCTCGAGGGAGTCGACGAGGCACTCGGCGGTGAGGTAGCAGAGTACGGTGACGGCGACGAGGAGGATGAGGGAGTACCACGCGTTGAGCTTGAGATGCTGGACGTCGGAGTCGGTGGAGGCGACCTCGGGGTCGGCTTGGAGGGTCGGCTGCTCGCACTCGGAGGTGGTGGTCGTGGTAGTGGTCGTCCTGCTGAGCGACCGCGTGCCGAGCGTGGCCGTGGTTATCGTCTCCGTGTCCACAAACAGGTGGTTGTGCGAGTAGAACTGGAAGACGAGATATGCGAAGTATCTGACGACATAGTTAGGCAATGAGAGGACGGGTTGACGAATAATCACTCACATGAGAATCAACAGCACTGCGCTCCCACGGCTAAGCTGTAGTAGGATCGGGAGTTCCGCTCCGGGCTGAAGACGATCTTCCAGGTACTCGTGCTACAGCAGCTGTCAGCTTCCAATCCCTACATGACACGATCGCACTTACAAAGGCAGCCGGGATAATGAGCGAGATGACTGATACGGTCATAAGAGATGAATTGAGCTGTGCGACCATGGGTTGAAACTCTTGCGAATGGAAGCGGAAGCCGCCAACTGGAAAGCTGTGGTTAATGACACAGCCGGCAAGATCACAATCGATGGTCTCACCGATGAAGGCCATGCCAAGGACAAGCAGCATATTGCTAAGCAACCCTCCCAACAGCGAGCTTTGCACCAGTTCCAGGTTGCACTAAGCATAACATTAGTGGATGAGAAGCGTAAAGCACAGGTATACACACCTCCTTCAAAGCGATACCCGCAATGATCATCTCGACTACATTGCCCAGTGTGGCGTTCAACAGCCCTCCGACGGTGGAGGAGGTCCGGTGCGCGACTTGCTCCGTGCCGAAACCCAGCAATGCCGCAAGCGGTATAATGCCGAGGCAGGAGAACACGAAGATGAGGGTCGCACTCTGGTGGGTGTAATGAAGCGCCCACGAGACGGGGATGAACAGCAGGCAAAAGTTGAGGGGGGTGTATCGGACGGTAGCCTTGAACGAGGCGGCGTACGTTGGCTCAGGGCCAAGGGCCTTGACAGGCGTGAAGAGCGTCTTCAATCGGTTGAAGATGATCTGCGACTGGGTAGGCGCCTGAAGCGCGACAGAGGGCTCGGAGTCCTCTGCCTTCCCGGTGGCGCTGCGCGCGAAGGGGATCTTCTCCTTGAGCGCTTCGAACTTCTTCAGAACGGGCGCAATCGTGGCGCCGTCGGTAGCTAGGCTGGAAGTGTGGACGAAAGCCGTATAGGGTATCACTTGAGGCGACCGGTGACTGGGGCCACTACTAGGGGGTTCGTCGTCGTCTTCCGCGATGACGGCCGAGGGGAGCGCAGAGGAAGGCCGGGCGTGCACGCTGTTAACGTTGCTGGAGACATCAGAGGCGCAGGTTTCTCCCATTCACGAACGTTGCTGGCGGGGGGCAAAGCTGAAATCTCAACCCACCCTCGGCCTTATATACGCGTCCGCGGGCTTGGCGCGTGCATGATGGAGATCATGTGACCCATGTTACCGTCATGCCGGCCTCGTGCCGCCTCGGCACCGCCCGCCGTTCGTCCCCCTGGTCTCGGAAAATGGACAGGTGACGAGAACTGAGTCGCGGCTTCACCTTGGCCGAACCCAGCTCGTCTGCGCTCAGGGAGGAGCTGAGGAGGCAGGCGACGCGATAACGTGGTATCGGCCAGGTACGGGAATTGGCCGAAAGTTCAACTTCACACGCTTATCGCCTGCCACAGCCGCTCGCTTCCGAATCCCTGCCGATGAGCTGTACAGTATGCACTTGCTGTGCCAATGGCAGAGCCCAGCCACTATGGCCAGTCGTCACGACAGAGCAGGGCGTACGTTCGCCCACCCTCCTTGCCAGACTCGTAAGTACCTCGTCGGTCACACTTACCTACGTGAGCGCGCAGACCTCGACGTCCTTGGCACACCGAGCGTTCTAGCCGTCATAGTCAACAACATCACGATAAGCGCATCGTGAGCCTAAAACTTCCGACGAACTCGCCTCGAACACAGCACGAAGCGATACGGCCGTTGTGCCATAGTCATATTCTGGATGCACACATGGATATCTATGAACACTGAATAATTCGTAAGTTGTCTGACGGTGGCACGGGGAGGCAGACACTCACAACACCAATAACCTACCCTTATGTCACCATTGATCCTTCTAAACATGACCGTACAGACCAAAGCCCGCGGCAGGCCCGCGGCTTTCTGCGGTCTGACACTCAGGAGCGCAGCTCCGCGGTCCACCATATCGGCTTTGTTGTCTTCACGTACACGGTATCGTGCTCGGGGTCTAAGTGATTCGACGTGGACACCAGACCATCAAAGGAGGACTCGTGCTCGGCTATAAGGTGTCACCGTTAGCTTTGACGAACGCCAGATTCGGTTTCCCCTGCCTCCTTCACAGCGCTGCGTTTTCCTCACTACGTCTAGCGTCCTTCGACGACGTCCTTCCACATCACCAACACTCTTCCAAGTCGCCACCGTCCACCCCGATAGAGGAGAAGAAAAAAAAGGAAGAAGACAGAAAGCTTACTCAAATTCCACCTCAACCCCCTCGTCGTCAGCACGGTCGAGTCGATGCCGACGGGGAGCAGTCCGCAGGTCTGCCCCAGCACGGAGTGATCGATAGTGATTTCGTGCTCGCCCTGAGAGGGGGCGTCAGCTGAACCCGGTAAGTTCGTCGGCGCGGCGTAGTGGGCGCTGGTTCAGTATGGTCGAAGTACCATCGACTCCAGGTAACCAGAAGACGACAACCCAGATAGATATCCAACCGCCGCCCATGATCTTTCGCCAACCGTCACAGAAAACCGCCAACATCCACACCAATATCACACCCTCGCAACAGAAACAAGACAAACGTCACCGAACCACCCACCTCGTCCAACACCCACCCCACGTTCTCGTCCGTGACGGCGAAGACGCGCTGCCGTTTGTGGCGCAGCTTGTGCAGGTAGGAGAGCGTGTGGACGGTCTGGTCGAGTCGCCCGGAGAGGCCGCCGAGGATGATGATGTCGTGTTGCTGGGGGAGAGGGCGTGAGTGAGTAGGGGTGAGGAGGGCGTGAGTGGGGTGAGGAGCAGGAGGTAGGGGTGAGGAGGGTGCGAGTGGGGGTGAGGAGTAGGGGGGAGTAAGGCGTAGGAGGGAGGGGTAAGGAGCAGGACGGAAGGGTGAGGAGCAGGACGGAGGGGTGAGGAAGGAGACGGATGAAGATATAACACACCTCCGTCCCCTCCGCCCGCTCCTTCTCCTCGAGCGCGGACACGCACTTCATCAGATCTGTTGAATATTGGTCGCCGTCGTAGACGACCGGGACGCCCTGTGGAATTCAGATGAGCAAATTAGGCGCCGCGCGAATGTAGGTGGCCGATCTGCAGCGAACTTGGCGCTGCGTGACTGTACGGCGAGGGAGAGAGTGGCAGCCTGGGGGAACAAATGATAACGGCGAGGGAACGAATGACTGGGGCGAGGGAGACGATGACCGCAAGCAAGAGAATGGAGACTGTAGGGAGCAAGAACGCACAACGCTCTCATAGTACCCCCGTACGTCGTCCCGTAATGAATCGAGGTCACCCTTGATTAATTCGGGAGGAATCTGCGTGGGTTAGGTGAGCATTCGGAGAATTTCAAGAAGGACGAGGACAGCGCGCAGATGAAGACGAAAAACTAAGGCGCTACAGGTGTTGGAAGACAACGGGTTGCATTTGGTGATAGAATGACCACAGCTCCAGCAAGACAAAAAACCCCGTGCAACAGGACAGCGCGAGACACAGGCCGATGATATTCTACAATATGTACACGAAAGAGGATACGACAGATGATGATGAAGTCTACTCACTCTGCGTGCGCCTCGCCGAGGACATCACTCAACCGGTTGGCACCACCGTCCGCGCAGCAGTGCCACTCCGCGGACGCCCACAGGTTTTTGAGCAATGAAATGGAGAAGGGCTGATTGAGGATTATGAGCGCGCGTTTGCGTGGACTAGACGCGCCGCCGCCGCGAGCTTGCGGTGCATTGCCTATGGATTGAGGGCCATCGCTAGGCTGGGCTTCGTCGCTAGGCTGGGCTTCGTCGCTAGGCTCATGAGACAGAGAGGAGCCGCGAGCCTTGGGTTCAGCGCCGCGTAGGAAGCTAGTGTCCCATTTCGTGATAGACATGGCAGGGCTTGTAGGCGTAGTCAGCGTAGTCAAGCTGGGACTATTGCCCATAGAGAATGGTTTACAATAATGAGTCACGATGATGGTGAAGCGAGGTCAATGGCAATGAGGTGACGGTCGAGAGCAAGCCGCGGTCTTGTCCATATGCGGCTGTACAAGGCTTTCCCGATGCGGTCGCCTTTCACGATCCGGGGGTATATCATGCTTTGGCCTCTGTGGGTTCCACGGGCGTTTTTGACGGTGTAACAAGCTTTGTGGGTCCAGGTATGTATACCAAATCCAGCCATGCTTCTATCATCGCACTGCTGGCACACGAGACATGACATCGAAGGCCTTCTCTGAGTCTCACGTTCATATACTCCCCGCCACGGAAAAAAGTTGCCGGTCGGCCCGGGGATCCGGTCTTCGTTTCTTCACGACGCTGCATCGCGCCTTGGAGGAGTCTGCACTTTAGTCAATCACGTATATGTATAGTACTATCTTACCTGCCCAAAGCACAATTGACTGAGCCGGAGCAAAGCGTGCTGCTCGCTCTGTGATGCAATCAAAATCAACATCGTGAATTTCTCCCACGGTTCGTTGATTGCCTGGCGCTGCTACTGTACGGTCACAATGACCTTTGCAACCACGCGCAATCAAGACTCTAGATGCCTCTTGTTTGACTATAGAAGCCTGGAAATATTGGGAATTTCCTCCATCGAGAAATAGGGAAACTTCATGCCGTCGGGGATGAAATATGTCAGTGTGGCAAGAGGTCATCATGAAAATGTCGCTTCTGTAGAGAGCCCCATCCCTGTTTCTTTACATGATATTCCTCCCCCCCACTTGAGGTTTAGCATAGTATGGCCATCCTAGCCGTGACCGTAGGGCAGCGGCTGTGATTCCCAAAAACAAATCAATAAATCTCGCTGTAGATATTTCCCAGCCATGCCATGGACAGCAGCCATAAAAGGGTGCAGCATGCTCAGAGAAATTCCCTGTATCCTCTGCATGCATTTACGTGAGGAAGCTGAACTCAGTGAATTTATAAATCGGCCTCGAGTCGATGAGCCACGTGACCTCTGTTTGTCTCCCATAATTCACGCCGATTTCTGTCGTCCGACACAATGCTCTTGCATATGCAGATAGCTAAGAGGGTGTAGCTTATATACATCCACTTTGATTAAAAGACGTGTGAAGTACAGCCGCACGGGGGCATGATCATCTCAGCCCGGAATGGCAACTTTTTTCCGTGGCGGGGAGTAAAGTCCGGGCATTCGCCTGCGCGACCAATGACTTTGTATACCATGGACGAGCGTCGGACACCATCGATGCCAACCTGACATAGGTCCCATGTTTGTGCAGGTGCGGGACCACCTGCTGCCGATGAGGGTGGCGTAAGCGTATGCAAACCACCGGTGCAAACATGTACAGTTTGAGATTCATGTATATACATACGCCGCTAGGTTTTTGGCGATAAGTTACACGCAGCGTACGCGATGTATAACTAGATATAGCGAGAAGGCGATGGAGCAACTTCCAGGTGAGAGAGCGTCATAAATATGTTCAGGCAAGACATCTACTCCACCGCCTGCACGCCATCATACGCCGGTAGCCGCTGGCAGGCGCCCTCCCAGTCGATCGTGCCGTTCACGAGCTCCGTGACGGTTGCGATAACCTCGTCGATGGGGCCGATGCGCTGATCCATCGTGTCGCGCTCCCTAGAATGCGTCAGAATGCGGGAACGGGGCAATGTGAGGTGACAATATAGGGGACGCGACGGTGGGAGGACGCGATAGAAGGAGGAAGTGGCACGACATTCTGGGCAGGAACAATGTAAACGGAAACGCACCGTAGAGTCATCGTCCTGTTCTTGACGGACGCAAAGTCGAGCGTGATCCCATATGGCGTGCCGAGCTCGTCGTTCCGCGCGTACCGCTTGCCAATGGACGCGTTCGAGTCATCCACGCGCGAGAAGATGCCCGCCTTGCGGAATTTGGTGGCTGGGCAAAGAACTTGTCAGTTGAGTTCCTCGGAGGACCAAGTGGCCACACTCACAGACTTCCGCCACCAACGGATCGAACTCCTCCTTCGCACTCAGCGGCACGATGAGCACTTTCGTGGGCGCGACGAGAGGTGGGAGCGACAGCACGCCGCGCTCCGCGCGCTCGCCTTCCTTTGTCGGTGGCCGGGCCCAGAAGCTGTGCTCAAGGAGGGTATATAGGATGCGCCCGAGACCGAAGGAGGGCTCGATGACGTTGGGTGTGAATTCGCGGACTGTTGAATGCCGATTAGTTTAGTCTCGCGAAGAGAGGACGATCAAGCGCAGAGTGCACATACCAGACTGCTTCAAAGTCTTCCGCGTGATGGTCAGAACGTCAGGTGTAAGATCGAATTGGCGACCATCTGGCAATGTCACGGTGGCCTTGCTATACATAGGATGAGCTGGGTTGGGCTTCCAAGAGAACAATTATTTCGCTTACCCGCCCTCCAAGGCCGTCTTGACTTCCCCGAGCGCCGCCTGATCAAGCTTCTCCACCGCCTCGGTGATCTTTCCAGCGTCCGCTTTGTAGGTCTTTCCAAGCACCTTCTTGTTCCACTCTGGCACGTCCCGCTCCTCCACAATGGGCTCCTTGAGCGCCTGGCGGACGACGAGAGGATGGCCGGTCTGAAGGGAAGACAGTCAGACTTGAGGTAAGAACAGAGAGGAGCACCCTCACTTTGTTGCTGTGCACTGTCAAGTCGTACGCCGCGCGATCCGCACAGCCCACGCACTCCGTCCAGCCCGTCGAGTTGTGAATCTCCGCATCCCAGCAGTCGGTCGCATAATGCGCCATCTCGTTCGCCATGTGCTGCCGGAAGCGCAGCCTCTGCGGGTTGATGCCAATCTTCAGCAAGTACGTGTGGATTCGCGCCATGAAGTACCCGAGCGTCTCGTTCGCCACGACGCCCGCGTGTACCGCCGCGCCGATCGTCATCTCCCTCGTCTCCGTGCTGCCGCCGGCCTGCGTGTCGCGGTCGAGGAGCACCATCGTCGTGTCGCGCACGTCCCCGAACCGCGGATGCGACTTGTCCTCTGGGTCGACGTAGTGCTCAATCTCGGCCATGGTGAACTCGCGCACGCGCAGGAGGCCCGCGCGCGGGGATATCTCGTTGCGGAAGGAGCGGCCGATTTGAGCAGAGGCGAACGGCACGCGCCCATTGTTAAAGTCGAGCAGGCGCGAGAAGTTGAGGAAGTGGCCCTGCGCTGTTTCCGGGCGGAGGTAGCTGAGCGGATGTGTTAGCTAAGGCAAGATCATATTGAGCTTGCGTCGCTCACCCTGGATATGCGCCCGTGGGGCCAATGCTGCTCTTGAACATGAGGTTGAACTGGACGGGCTCAGAGACCTCGTTGTCCGTGTCGGGGTTGTGGATCACGAACTTGCGGCAGAGGTCGCCCAGCTCGGGGCCGGAGAAGTTGTCGAGCTGCGCGAGCACCGTCTCGTACTCCTTGACAACCTCATCCGCTAGCTTGACGGCAACGCTCTTCGCAGCCTTTTTCTTCTTCTTCTTATCATCCTCAACCACCGGCTGCGCCGCTACGCCGCGCGCCTCCTTGTCCCCCGCTAGACGCGCTTCCAGCACGTTCTTGACGAGATGATCGGCTCGGAGCACGTCGCCGGTCTTGGTGTCCTTGACCATCCAGTCCGCGAAGCGCGCGACATGGCCAGAGGTCTCGAAAACGGGGGCGGGGGTCATGATGGTGGTGTCAAGCTCGAGCATGCCCTCCTCGACGATGAAGTGCTTGCGCCACTCCGCGATGATGTTAGCCTGAAGAGCTGAACCCGGTGGGCCATAGTCATACAGACCCGCCGTACCTGAGAATTATTAGCACAAGTCTGGGGGGTTCACTGCGACGCACCTCCGTAGATCTCGAACGCTGGTGCATAGAAAAACCTGCGATTGAGCACAGACTCCAATGCGGTCTTGTCGAACGGTACGGCTGTTTTGTCGACCTGGGTTGCCATTGTTCGCCAGATCTGCAGCACTCGTCTGCTGTAAAGTATAGATCGATGAGCGCGCGATAAAAGCCGCGGAATCATTAGAATGACTCGAATAACGACACGAAAAAATTGCCAAAAAAGGAAGAACAACCAGCGGAACGCAGCGGGCCGGGCCATCACTGATCCTAATTCGGACATCCTATTGTTCTTTCGCATCACCTCGAATCCTTTGGAATCTGCTATGTCCCCGCCACAAATCACGATTCTCTACTTCGCTGCTGCCTCGACAGCTGTTGGACAAAATTCAGAGGTCATCGATCTTCCCATCTCTGACGATAAAGCAAATGAGCGGCCACAACCTTTGCGACTCTCATCCTTGTCTGCGCTTCTCATCGCGCGCCACCCTGGCACGAAGTTGGGCGAAGTCCTGCGTGATGCGCAGTGGAGCGTAGACGCCGAGATGGTCGATGATCCGGATGCGGTCCTTCTCAAGGGCGGCGAGGAGGTCGCTGTTATTTGCCCGGTCTCAGGTGGTTGAAGTTGTCGAGCTGTCGTGGAAAGGTGAGCCTATGACTTCCCGACGCGACGGAAGAGCGTACACCTACGTTGTCTGGCTAACTGTCTCTGCAGCTCCGAGGGTGATGGATGCCTGAGAGCAGTTGGCTGCCAGACCGGCTATCCCAGCCGCTCTGTCTCCTCTCGAATTTTGAGGTTAGTCGCGGCTCGCGATAAGCACGTCTGCTTAGATCGGCAGGCTGCTCGGTCGCTGAAGCGCTGAAGCTACAGACATTCTACTCATTCACACTATCGCAGCCGGCGCCAGGGGACGTTTGTGCTCCAGGACGACTCCTTGTGCCCTATCACTGTCAGCCAGTCGCAACCATCCGTCAATCATCTTCAACTCGCTGCTGATGCTGTACGTATGCTATGTAGAGCTTCACCTTTAAGACTGTTATTTCGATGACGATTCGTCAGTACGCCTACATACGCCTGCACACGCAATGCCAAGATCAACGATCTCGTATCGCGCGATAGGCACATCGTTTCCTGATTCCTTACGTCCGCGATCTCCTTTGAATTGCTGTGAACTTCCAAGTTCCGCGGGACTTGCGCGGGAGCTTTCTATTGTTCGTTATTTGGTGCCGTCTTGAGTGTGCTGTATGCCATTCGTGAACATCAGCGACAGCTCTCGATTGAAGCATGCCCGTATTCCACGGTTCTCTTGCATATACGCTCGCTCCTGCTACTCCTGCACGAGGCAAAATCCGGGGTGCGGGCGAGATCCCGCCCCGGGGTGCATCGCCATATGTATCGACCGCCGGCCGATCACTCTGGTTGTTATGCCAAGGACCACAGGCTTTGCGGATTCGTCGCCATCGCAGCTCTCAGCCCTGCCTCTTTCTTCTTACCCCCATCCCCTTTTTTCTTCTCTTTCTCTTCATCGCCTGGTGGGGCGAGAGCAGCAAGAGAACCCACATATAACCGAGGAACTATCCCTCTGAGAGGCCGGCCTATCGTCAACTATGGACCCGCCCCAAAGCCCCCGCAGTCCGACGAGTCCCACAAGTCTTGACCTGAAGGTGCGCGCGCCTCCCTTGGACATATGAAGAAGTTTTGACAGCCATTCGCAGCGGACGGATACCATGATGCATAAAGGATTCAGTATGGCCGATCCGTGAGTAGATGATCGTCACGGGGACACTACGCCCATGGGCGCCTGTGTGTCCTCACGAGATACCAAATCTCACTACCCTCCAGAGTTGCCGCCCGTCGCCGCCCTGGCGCGTCCTTTATCAACGCCGTACTCGCCACAGCTCTGTTCCGCTGCTGGCACATCCTCATCTTCTTCTCCGCCTGGGCGACCCTCATCACCGTACTCAACCACAACGACTATGGGATATGGATCCAATCCACTCTTCTTACTGTGTAAGCAGTCTGCGCGGCTCTCCCGCATCCCTTTCGCTAATCCACCTATGCAGCGTGGGTACCGTGCTCGGTTTCATCATTTCGTACCGGACCACCTCGTCGTTCGAGCGGTACAACGAGGGCCGACGCCTTTGGTCGCAGATCATCCTGGCGAACCGGACGTTTGCGCGGACGATATGGTTCCATGTGCCCAGTACGTCTCCTTCCCTCGTCATTTAAAGACACTTTCTCATTGCGTGCACAGATCCGGAGAACTCTGAAGATCGGGCGCGCGCCATGATCGAGAAGAAGACGGCCATCAACCTTCTCGAGGCGTATGCTGTCGCGGTCAAGCATTATCTACGCGGAGAGGGTGCGTCCACTTCATTGTATTCATATACGCACACACTGACTTGCCTCGTAGATGGTATCTTCTACACGTGAGCCGATACATATTCATCGCCGTGTCACTCGGCTAACATCAATCATAGGGACCTGTACTATCTCGTCAAGTTCCTTCCCGCCTACGCGCTGCCCTCCGGTATCTCATCGAACCCGGACCTCACTGGTATCCCGGAGCCGTCGGGAGAGAACGGCCATGTGCAGCCGCAAGGTCGCTCGTCCAACGCGTCCGTGGCCCAAGCGTACCATCGGCGCACCTCGAACGCGTCCAGCACGCGCGGCCGGATTCCTCAGCGCGGCGGCCTACCCACGCCGGTGACGCATCCGACGCCCAAGCGCCGGCTCACTGCAGTGCTCGAGAACATTGGCTTCGGTGGCGACAAGGACGACCACAAGGAGGTCAGGGAAAAGAAGGAGCTGAAGAAGGAGAAGGAGTCGATGGAGAAGGACGACACCGCCGAGAAGGAGCGCACGGTGCTCGCGCCGTCGGAGGAGCAGTTCCTGTTCCCGGCGAGCATGCCGCCGAAGTTCTACATTCTGGACCTCTTCCCGTTCTCGTTGCTGGTGAAGTGTCTGACTGAGCGCGGGCGGTCGCTGAAGGGAAAGAAGGCGGCGAAGCTTCGCGCGCGGATGATCAACAGCACTGTATCGCATAACTTGCCGCTGGAGCTGTCGTTGTACTTGGTGAGTCTGCTCTACGCGTCTTTGAGCCGCCGGACTGACCATGTTACGCAGAGCTCGTACATTTCAGCTCTGCAGGTTCGGAAGGCTATCGACGTTCCGACGATCAGTGAGTCCTGGTTGTGCTCGGCTTACGAACATGCCGCTTACCGCGTAAATCAGACACCATGATTGCCGCTCTCAACCAACTCGTCGATGCTCTGACCGGGCTCGAGCGTATCCTCACGACGCCCATCCCCTTCTCGTACTCCATCCATCTATGGGTCGTGCTCATTCTGTACTGCCTGGCGCTAGTGAGTCATCTTCAGGTTCTCGCTCTCACTAGTCTGACCCGCATGTGAAGCCTATACAGATCTGGTACTATCTGAAGTGGGTAACAATCCCTGCGACTATCATCATTGTACGTGTGTGTTCATTAAGGAGCCAACGGGTACTCACCAATATCCCGACAGACGTTCATCTTCTTCGGCTTTCTTGTCGCGGGTGAGGAAATCGAGAACCCATTCGGGTACGACAAGAATGATCTCGTGAGTGCATCTTTCTCTACAAAAATATAGTTGTTGACCCTCGCACCCAGAACTTGGACCACTTCACGTCCAATATCATCCGTACGTCTCAGTTCATCGTCGCAGAGGCGAAATTTATTGATTATCTGTAGGTAACGAGCTGCGTGCCATCACCGCGTCGCCCCCGCCGGACCCTGCTCACTGGGCGTTCGTGCCCGAAAATGACCTGCTGTTCACCATGAACACGAACGAGCGCATATCGCCAGACGAGTGGCTAAAGCGTGGATTCAAGCAGATGCAGCGCGCGCTGCACAGTTAGTGTGCCCCCGCTGTTCCCTTTTGTTTATTCATGTGCTACTGTCTGTCTATCCGTCTTTCGCACCTCCTGACCTCATGGTCTCGGCCCGTCCTCTCCCCGTCCCATCCATTGTAACACCTCTGGGCTTTGGTTTATTCTCGGTTGTATCTCGCTGTTGTGCATCCTCTGTTTGTTTGACTGCCTCACTCATCCATTCATCTCACGCATTGGACATCTCGGATCTCGCCCCACCATTGTTAGACCTCATTATTACTAGATGCACATCATTCATTTATATTTATTACCACAAGCCCCAGTACTTGTAGATAATCACTGTTCCTTTCACGCCATCCTCCTAGTGAATGGTCGGACTGTCCTCCATATGATACTCGCACCGCGTACTACATATGCATGCTCCTCCCTATGCGTACCTCTTACTTATATTCGAAGCTTTTGCGCTGCGGTGCAGTCGCGCTCGAACACTGTCGGATTTGCCTTAGCGCATCATCTCGACGCCTACGTTGTCGTGGAAGCCGTATAGTAAGTGTTGTCATGAAAGACCTTTGACGTTGGAAGCAAGACTGCATATGTTTGTCTTTGCTTGTCGCAATCTTGAAAGGGGTACCTTCGAGCCGCGGAAGTCGGCCCGCCGCTCCGTGCTGATCTTGCTTCTCCGCCCATCATGGCGAGCCTTGATGTGCCCCGTTCACTGCCCTCTTGGGCCCCTCAGGGCGACTCAGAGAACTTTGAAGAGGCAATGAAGGCATTGGAGTCGTACAAGAAGAAGGATCCAGCGAAAGGTACATTCTCCTTGTGTGTCAAGCACGGCGGTTACTCAACTGGCTGCAGTGGTCGTACGGTTCAAAGCAGTTGGGAACGCGCCAATAATGAAGCAAAACTTTTACAAGATCACTTCTTCGAACCGCTTCCAAGCCGTTATACAGTTCCTACGCAAGGAGCTGGGATGGAAAGCGGGCGATCCTCTGGTGAGACTATTGTTCGTTCAAGAATGGTGTACCTTTTAGCCGTGTCGTTCTCGTCTACTCTGAACCCTCAATGGTTTGGGTGTGGGGTCCTACCTCTTGTTCGCTCTACCAGGACGCAACTTACTTCTCTGTACTTCTGTAGTTCACCTATATCAATCTCGCCTTCTCTCCCGCGCCGGACGATACGGTGTCGAACTTATTCAAGGTGCGCCGTCGCTTCTGACGGATAGTGGCTCGAGGCTCATGTCTGGATTGTCTGCAGTCATTCGCTACGGATGGGCATCTAATCGTCAACTACAGGCAAGTTTGTCTTTAGATCCCCGAATACGCACGCTGATTGCGTCCCTCATTCAGCACGACGGCGGCGTGGGGTTGACGCAGAGTTTCATGCAGACTTGCTGTACGGGCTCGCCGTATCAGGCAAGCGCTCCTCGAGGCGCAATGGCCTTCTCTTCAGTATCGTCTGTACGTTGCTACTCTATATTATCGCTACTTGATCCGATGTACAGGCGGGTTCAATGCTCTCCATCGCTGCGCATTCAGGACATCGCGCTGTATGCATGCAGCACTGCTCGTTTAATCCACTGTATCCAACTCGTCTGTGCGGACGATCCCGCAGCCACCTGGCGTGCGAATCTGCTGCCATTGTCTCTGCGCATCCTCAAACGTGCCTGCGGCGCGTCAGGCGCTGCAAATCCAGTCCGGCCAGCGCCCTACGTTTGCCGCGGTCCAGCATTGCTCTCGAGGGCCAGCACGCCACTGAGTTCTATGATTCGCTCGCCTCCGAGATTCGATGAACTTAGGCAGCGCATGTTGGGGTCCGCGGCTTCCCCCTTGAATGAGGACGGGGCGGTTGCCGAGCAGCTTGTCCTGCAGGCAGATCGTCATCGCCGCGTACTGAGCACAGAGCAGATAGGGACGGCTCGTTCGACGTCAATCCAACCGGCTTTCACAAACTGCAGTCGCGAGCATTGCGAGGGAACCCGTATCCCCTGTTCATACGACAATATGAAGGGTTTGGCTTAAGGTCAGGAGCTAGTGCCGCCAGAGATGAGGACGCCGTCCGGGCATCATCCAGTGAGATTATATAGCGGTTCCGCCCAACGCTAATCAGCCATTTGTATCGCAGACTAGGACGCCGGCCTCCCGAACGCGTCGGGCTCACGGCAAGGAGGATCTAGAGTGGCTTCCCTCGCCCGCGGCTGGGGGAGTTTAAAGGCCAATCGAGGTGTAGGGCATGGCTATTGTTGGGTTTCTATCATTGTCCCTGGACTTCGATGAACTGCCAAGTCCACGTACTATTGTGGCCGTCGAGAAGCAGAGCGGAATCTACAACGGAGCCACCAAGAGCCACCATCGAGGGTGGGATCTCATGCCTCCTGTTGGCTGTCGCCCGCAACTCATCCGGGGAGCCCTTCGACTTCTGCTGTCCAGGCTAAGCGCATCTCGAAGGTGGGGTCAGGCTTCATGAAATGTCGCCGCGTCCTTCATTAGCTAATCATTATCTCTGCATAGAGCGAGTTACAGCGGGCCTTGAGCAGTAACGAGATGACGAGCACCCTGGAATGTCGACGCAAAGTTCAGTCGCCGGCGCGTTCGGGCTGCGGCAATGATGAGACCACTCAGCAGACCACACCTAGTGACGTCCCCATCGAGGTTTCGGACGCTCAGCATACGCAACGAAACCCTGTTTACTTACAGGCGACGGCAGTGTATGCGAATCTGTGCAAGTTGGAAGGCGCTAGGAAGCTGACGTAGACGAGCGAATAAAAGTATAGGAGCAAGGGAATGCCAGTGCTAGCATAACTTGATGAACGTGCCGCCCTTCAACATCAGTCGCAGTACGGGAGGTGTCTATAGAACTCCGGATTTCGAGTTGAGCGGTACTGTAAGCTACCATACCTGCATGATTCTGCGTAGACTGCCGTTGCGGGGGCGCGCATAGAAATATCTTATTCTGCTGCCAACGACCCCGTGGCAGCGATAATGCGGCAAGCCACGAGGGCGTGAGAACGTGTGCGCCGCGCGCCGCGCGCCGGGCAACGACACACGTGTTGTGTGATCGCGCGCCCGGGCCGAGCTGATAGGCTCAATCGCCAAGCCCGTCCTCGAGAAGACGCGGCAAAGTGCGGCAAACGCGTTGAGCAAGCCGCTGCCGCGACCAATCAATAAACAGGCGCCTACTCGATTTCCATGCAAGGTTCCTTCGGCCTTCCGACTCTGCACATAGAGTATCTCGCGTAAGGTGTACTGGGAGATAAGCAGCGCATCGGACATGTCAAATCGACGCGTTCAAAGCTTTTACGGTGCCACTTTGACCTATAGCGTACGGGCCTGGTTATTGCGCCCGAGATGTCTCGGGAAAACGACGGCCATTGAGACCAGCGCAGTGGCGAGAGGACACATATAATTGACTACCGAGGACCGATGGCAGCTGCTGGGCGCGTGTTGTCCAGACCGCAGGGCAAGGTCCTTTCCCAGAGGCAAGCCGTCCGCGTCAGGACGTGTACAAGCCGAGCGACGGCAGTGGCGTGCACCAATCTCGGGGCGCGAATGCCCTGACGCTGTGAGCGACTGTGGCATCCGGTGCAGCCGCTCTGGACAGCGCTGCGCCGTCGGACAACGGCAGCTGCTGAATGGCGTCAGGTGACCCGCATCTGCCGGCGGCGGTTATCAAGGACACGACTTTTGCGGGCGGCACGACGAGATCGCCTAAAGGCTGATGTGAAGGTTCGTAAGGACGGCGGTCATCAGAGATTAGAGCACGTACAAAGTGAACGCGTCGTCGACGGGCGCGGGGCATAACGTACGCCGCAGACGCACCGGGAGGACCTTGTCTGTCGATAAGCAAGAGAGCGCGCGACGCTGTATACATTCAGAGAGCGAAACGATGAGAAAGGCCGCGCTCTGCATGGCGCATGGCGGCACGGCATGAACTCTGGTCACGGCAAGCCTGATCATGCGTGTGAGAGCGCGTAGGCGAGGCCTGATTCGAAGGCGTAAGCGGCCTACGAGGTACTGCAGCCATGAGAGTCCGCGACAACTCACCAGACCGAGTCATAGAGTCGAAAGGCTCCGAAGGCGTCGCGGCCTCCCATGAACAACAGCAGAAGACTACAAGCACAGCACCGCGAAGACGAGATATAGACGCCCAATCGATTATCCTGGACGACGCGCCTGATGACCCATCGATGCTGCAACATCCTGCCATACCCTCGCCCTCGCAACGCCCAGTGGCACGAAAGGGGATGTGGCCTGGCGGTCGGGGGACGACGACCTCGCGCTGGTCGACGATGCACCCCTCATCAACGTCTTGCATTCCGGGGTCGCCTCGCGCGTCAGGACAATGGAGGGCGTGCACACGACCAGCGTGGCGGGAGGGAAAGAAGGCATATATAGATATATGACGGGCGCGGACAGGAACAGCGTCGGCCATGGCAGTTGCGGGTGAAGGAACAGGGGTGACTGCGGGACCGTCCTTCCTGCCCGGATTCGCCGGAAGGGCCCGAGAACAATGGAGATGCGCCTGCTGTCTGCGAATCTCGGTGGCGAAACTATAGCTGCTGTGAGTCAGACCCTTCTTCCGGAGGCGCTGAGTTCATGAAGAAGGTCTTCGAACGAGAAGCTCACCAGGTAAGGTACGCGTCGAATGGGGATATGGCGCGGCGCGGTTGTGATCCCGTATGCGCGGGAGGTGGGACAAGAGGTAGAGGACAGAAAACATCGGACGCGGTGGCGTATAGCAAGCGCCCGCCGATGAATAGATAGATACACGTTACTAGGTAGTGCTCTAAGGATAGCGGCAGTATTATAAACGATGACCCAAGGAAAGATACCAAAAACACAAACAAGTCAGATGAAGTACGCGGGTGCCCGGGAAGTATGGGAAGAGGAAGATGCAGGTATGAATGAAGTAGGCCGGTGGATGATGTCTATGCGCGAGAGCGATGCGGAAAGCGATAGCAAGAGGAGGGAATGGAGGGTCCTACAAAGTCCCTACATAGGCCCGAGTCTATAGTGGAATGTATAATATTAGGATGGTCTTCGA
This sequence comes from Schizophyllum amplum, assembly GCA_007026445.1. Lineage (NCBI taxonomy): Eukaryota > Fungi > Basidiomycota > Agaricomycetes > Agaricales > Schizophyllaceae > Schizophyllum > Schizophyllum amplum. The sequence continues at coordinate 60,235 of VDMD01000063.1, forward strand.
GAGCGCTCGAAGAGCATTCATTTTTTGGTCTGAGCGGTTGTGCGTCAGCGCGCTTGTTTGTGAGGGGGGATGGGCGCCTAAGCACTCACCGGTTTCCGCATCATAACCGTGGACGAATCGGAGCCTGTGGACGGCGTCTGCAGGTCTGTGAGCAGACTGACAAGAAGTATGTGTGGGGGAGTACGCACCCCGCTCGAGTACGTGGATCCCGCAGGGATATTTTGTGATGCATTCGACAAAGCCTTCTTCAACTGTAATGCCGGTCGTTAGCGACGCGTACTGGGCGCTTAACGTAGAGTACACACCTTGGCTTCGCTCTCCTTCGCGCGATTCGCGTACATGTTATGATGCAGCGCTACGCCCTGCATGCTCGTCGCGTGGTGTAATGACGAAAGCGAGGAGGAGACGCTGGGGAATGCGACGAGCGGGGACGGCTTGCTATCGCGAGAAGACATGGGCCGAAGAATGAAAGGCCGAAAGAGAACAAGAAGAAAGAAAGAAGAAAGGAGATGCGAGCGCGACAAGCGCGGTTGCGCGACTGCACAAAGAAAGAGGGTGAGGAAAATATCTGCTGGATGATCTTTATAGGCCCGACCGCATGGACGCGTGACGCCCGGTGACGGCCCGCTGGGCTGGTCACGCCGGAAGCAAAGTTGCCTTTGAATCTGAGTTACTCCTTCTTATTACATCTCCGATAGCACAGAAAGGTAAGTGTGAGTCGACGCCGGCTTACACCTTCCCTCAACGTGCCCGTGCTTCCCCGACTCTCCCCGTCGTAATGCCAACTATCGCCCACGATAAGTCCCCCTCGCCCCCGATCCGCATGCCCCGCCACCTCCGCATCCGGCAGGTCCAAGATCTGACGGTCATAGGGGCACCCGCTGCCACCGCGCGCTGTCGTACAGCGGTACACGTTCTCCTCGTCGGCGTAACCGCGCGCGAGGTCACCCCAACAGCGCGCAGTCCTTCCGCTTTTCCGACGGAATATCCGCCAGCTCTGATGGGCCCGCAGCGCTGCACGCCCGCCCTCACTGCGGTCGACGGCTTCGGCTAGCGTGCCGAAGGTACCCTGACCTCTTGCTCTCAGATCTCTCCGCCGCTTGTTGCAAGCTCCTGCGATGCTCTCCTCAGGGAGGGCCTGATGGACTGTACCTCCCGACTTCTAGCTCTCGTCCCGAAATTACTTGCATGATATCATGTACCCGAACTGGCCATTCCAGCGCGCCTCGCCGACTTTTTGCCCCCCCATTCACGTCTCTGCAGCGCCTACGTCAATCGTCAGCTGACGGTCCTCGTCGACAAGAGACACGCCGAGCATTCAGATGCGCAGTCTTCGCCTGTCTGCCCATACTGGACCATCATCGTCTGACTCTGTTGCGCGAACGACGCGCGGTACTCCTCTTGATGCGATGCCGTACACGCTGCGCTACGAACGCTTGAGTATGAATTCGCCAGCGGTGACACGACTTCCACAGCTCTTGAAGTCGCCGATCAAAAGCTGGCGATTGACCTCCTCCGACAGGGCTGGCCATCACGCGGACGCTGAGCGCTGTGGTAACCTCGCCGGTGAGCAAGGACGCTTGGTACGATAGCGGAGCTTCCGTCTCGCAATCCTCTCACGTATAGCACGGCGGAAGACTTGGCCTACCCACGCGCAGTATCCGCCCCTGCGAATATGGGACGATCTGCGAATATGAGTCGGCTCATTGGACCTTGCTGTGGCGCGAATACTCTCGTCGACATACATACGAATTCCTCCGCTTTTCACGCGCTCCTGTTAGCCGCCACCGCATCATGTTTATGGCCCCGGAGTCCTCTCAATTGCAGTCACCGCAGCAAAGTCTTACGCCCTCGTGTCTACTCGTTGTCGCCGTTCTCAACCCTAATCTCGTCCTCTATAGCTGCCGCTTTCATGCATGATGCTACCGCTTCCGTCGAGACATGCTGCTGCTTTCGTAAATGCATGCTGCCTCCCCATACAAACAAGCTGTCGCCCCCATACCAACAAGCTGCTGCCCTTCATACAAACAAACTGCCGCTTCTCATACTGCCAAGCTTTCGCTATAGGCTGTCAACGTTGCAGCGTGCTTGCAGCCACGGTCGACTCAAACGGCAATGCGTCATCTATGCCGGCTTTCTCGACATCTCCCTGAGGCAGGGGGTTCTCGTCATATCTCTCGGGTTCTCGTGGTCAACTCTATCGTACCTCGCCTCGAGCACTTCTATCGTACCTCCCCTCGAGCACTTCTATCGTGCCTCCCCTCGGACAATTCTATCGGTGTCACAAACATCTCTATCGAAGTTGCAAAGGGCATGGCCTATCGGTGTCACAGGGTAGTACCGACGTTCCCCTTCACCTTGGCCTTCCTCCTCATACCGGCGTGTGCCCAGATACGGTGCCCCGATCTACTCGCAACAGGGTATTCATACGCACCAGGGAACGCACCAGAGAATCCATGCGCGCAAGGCGATCCGTAGGCGCAAGAAGCACCGGGCAAGCCTGTTTTACGTTGCTGATTGGGATGTGTATCTATGGGTGTGCGTCCTAATCTGCCTGGCGTGTTCTAATCTGCGCTTCGGGCAACTCATGATACCGACCTGCGTCACGGGCAACTCGAGGCTCACTCAGGCAACTCAAGGCGACTCAGGATCGACGCAAGGCAACTCGGGATCGACTGAAGGCAGCTCAGACCCCAACCAAACGGTGACGCGCTCGATCGTTATCTAATCGCGCTGCCCCTTCGCGTCGCTGTGGCGCACCTCGCCGACACCTCACGCCTGCGCACGGTTATGTTCGTACGTTCATTTCCCTGATGTGAGACGTCCCTGGTCTTCTCACCCCGCAACGTGGCAAGTAAGTAGGCGGGTCCGCTTTCTCGGTGGCGCGGGCTGAGCCTGCTGACCATACATCCCTCCTCGCCCGACATACATCATTGCTGATCATACAATCCAACCAGGGTGTTTATGTACTCAAAGTTACATGGACTGCGTGGGATGCTGTAGGCTCATTCTGGCTGCAATGAAGTTAGTAAGTCACGAAGTCTACGCATGAATACGCCGCGTCGCCATGCGACTGCCACTCACTTCGCCGTGCGACTGTTTGCTCAGTAAATAATCGCTATACTGCCACTCGGCCATGCTACTGCCACGCATGCCTGCTCACGTCTATCCTGCTGCTGGGGAGACTATCCTGCTGCGCCACTGGGCTGCAGTGGGCTGCGTTACTTATCATGTTCAATCGAATGATATTGTTCCAGGTATGTTCCCGTGAACTCAATTTTGTTCCCGTGCATTCAGAATTGCTTCAGGATTGTTCCGCGGATGGGCAGGGTCAAGCCCGCGTCCGCCCCAAGCGTTTCCGTCTCCGAGCGTCCGGCTTCCCGATATCTCTAGTGCGCCTCCCCAACGCCTTCGATCTTCGACATTGGCTTGCGCGCGGCCTCGTCCCGACCAGTGGCTCAACCTGGGCCCAACAACGTCGGCGCGACGTGCCCAACGACATTGCTATGACCGGATCGACGCCGTCGTCCTGACTCCCAGGCTCAACCGGACTCCTTCTGATCTCACCCTCATCGAAACACGAGCGCATACGCGGGCCGCGCGACCCTTGTGAATCCTCTCCCTCCTGGAGCCCGTTTCGGCCTGCCTCAGCCCCTTGCTCTCACCTGGTCTTCAAAGCTTCACCGGAGACTCCCAGGCGCGCTGCGGAATCACGCTCGCACGCGTGGTACGTCGCGCATGCGTCGAGCTGTTGCTGTTCCTTGCGCCGTGTAAGCGTTGTGCCACCGACCGGCTTCCCACGCCGACCCAATCATGCGCGCACGCGCGCCCTTCCCGCGCTCTACACTTGCCTCTTGGGGAAGGAGGCGGGGAGCAACCGTCGGTTGCCAGCGGCGCAGGTCCCCCGAGGCCGTACGCATCCACCTCGGATGATCTTCAACAGCCCTGCGTTTGGGAATTATCGAGCGGCCTGCGTTTGGGAAGCGTCCTGGCCCTGCTTGTTATCAGGTAACCCCTCCGCGCAGATCTAGCCGGGGTCGAGCACGAAGAACACGCCAAAGTTGCAGACGAACGCGTCAGTCGAGACGCCGCGTACGCCCGAAGTCAACAAACACGGAGACGCGAGGTCGAAGGGCACGCAGGGAGGCGCGTGAAGGGGCGGACGTGCCCGCGACGCATCCGCCAGGCCCGGATCGTAATCGATAGTGCCCGCCTGGCGCTCGCCGGTCAGGTAGCGACCACAGCTTTGGTGAGTCCCCGGTGAGTCCCAGCAGAATGTCCACGGCGATGTTGGAAGATTGCGATGAGTTATAACACGTTTCGACAGATGCATATGGGCGCACCCATGAATGGAGCACTGCGAGCCGACGCCGCTGTCGAGCGTCGCGCCAAGGTCGGATGGCAGCAAGCATATTCCACTCGGCAGTACGTCCATATGTGTACCAGTATATCAGATGTACAGAGATCCTTGCGCATGCAGGCTAGACGCAGAATGCACGACGCCGTCACGAACTTGATGTCGTGGACGGCAACGCGGCCATTCATCTTGCTGTTCTTGCAGGCCTGATCAGGAAAGTTCCATACCGAAAAGAGTTGCCTTGAAGACACCCAAGGGGACAGTGGCGCTCATCGCCCATATGAGCCAGGCAGTCGCGTGCGCTATGTAAAGCCTGTATGAACCTTCATGATATTTCGCGACAGGATATGAGCATCGCCATCGGCCGATGTTGTTATAGCTGCTATGCACGCGCAAGACCCGTCCGAGCTCGATAACAGGGTGCGCGACATGAGGTGACGTCCGCGAGGCAGACGAATGGACTTTTGAAATGTCGCAACAGAGCAGTTCGCTGGCAGCCGAGGGAGGTGCCGGCGAGGAAGAACAGTACGAAGGTGTGGCGGGAAGACCGGTCCGGGAAGCGTTACACGAAAGGGCTGTTCTTGACATGCGAAGGGGCGGAAATGAAGGCGAGAGTTCAGAAGAGCAGTGCGCGCGGTATAGGAGGGACCCTTCCGCAGTGGGCAACATACTTATTGAGTGCCTATCCGAGTTCGTGGCAGAGCCGCCGCGTACATGGCGAGGAAAATGCGGCGTCCGGTGGAGGAGGGGACCATAGAAGCTGAGATCAAGCAGGAGATATGAAGCTGATGAATATCCCAGTCAATAAGCACGTCGGAGTCTTGCTGGTGACATTGCCAGACAACTTGAGGGTGTTCGGGCGACAAGTGGCTTGCGCCAACAGCCGACTCCGGTATGACCCCTTTTTAAAACTTGTGTGTGAGCGTAGCCAAAGTTGAGATGAGAAATAGACTCCACAAGGAATGTTGCGCCTAAGAGGCGGGGTGATGCAGTGAGTCGGGAAGCCTGCTGACCGTGTCACGGTGATGGTTCAAGTTGAAAAGAGGATGCATGCTTGTCCGGTCCGGCGTCCGTCACGATCCACGTGAGATGACGCTTCGCGTGCCCCGTCACTCGTCCGGAGCCAATCATCTATTCCCTTTCCTTCTGAGTATCATCTCGAATTTCAGGCGGCACTGGGCAGCGTGATGCGGGAATCTCCCCTTATTTTTTGTCTACAAAGCTATATGCTAGGCTCCGATGACGCGACTCGACTTGTTGACATTGGAGTCGTTCAAAGCGTCGAATTCCAACTGCGCTGCCGTCCGCCTTCGGAAAACCGCAAGAAATTCGCTGCGGAGGGCTGCCAGATTCAGCGGAGAGGTCCTTCGCGTACAGCAGCTACGATACGAGCTGGGATCGTTACTCACTGGCGCTGGAAGACTTTGTGTAATTAAGCATGCCTCTGACCAGCCTCTGACAGACCGGGCCGGTGCGCTGTCGACGCGCAGAGGGAGACCTCGATCTGTAGCGCTATATTCTCATGGCGCGGACGGATAGTGTAACTAGTGGTCTAACACGGGTGTTTAGCCAGTCAGAAACAACTTCTTTTCATTCCACACACTATGCCAATACACACAAAGGGAAAGAAGTACAGACAAGGAAAGAGGTACAGACAAAGTGAGACGTAAAATCAAGCAGCATCTAGCCACTGCGCCACTCGCCGATGCAAGCGCACGCCAGTGTCGCAAACACGCCCGTCAACACCCCCAGCGCAAGCTGAGGATCGACGTACTGGCGCAACGCAGACAGCCCCTGCTTCGCCTTCTGCGCCACGCCTCCCTCGTCGCCCAGGCTCTCGCCGATCCCTCCTTTGCGCAGCCCGCCCGGCGCGCCAATGCTGACGAGCTTGCCAGTGGTCTCGTGCGCCACTTGCAGCCCGGGAAGCCCGTCGATGCTTTTGACGTTCTTCTCGCGCCAGTAATCACGCACGCCCTTCCCGGACCCGTCGTTCTCGATCTGCTCCTTGCGCGCGGCCCAGTCCTCGAGTACGTTGCGGTGCGATTGGAACTCATAAAAGGGGACGGAGTAGCCGCAAGACTATGTGGGTGGGGTGTTAGCATGGGCGGAGTGTGAGTGTGGGCAGAATGGGGAGGGGAGGGAGAGAAGACGCACGGAGCCAACTTTGTGAATGTTGATGAGGATGACGGAGCGCGAGCCGGGCTTGCGCTTTTCCGCTGGGATGTAATGCTCGTACTCAGGCGTGCCGTACTCGTATACGGTGCCTGTGGAGGCGTCAGCGATCTCAGGGAGTGAGTGACAGACATGGACGTACCAGTTCCGAAGAGTCGCGCAATGCGAGGGGGCTTGTCAAACGCGGTGAGCATGATGGTAATACGGCCATTCTCGCGGAGGTGAGAGATGGTTTCGACGCCTGTGAACAGTCAGTATTGAGCTAAATCACGATCGTACAGTCACGTACCGCTGCCGCTCAAGTCCTCATACCACACCGTCTTTGAGTCAACGACGTGGAACGTGTCCTGCAATCCTGACGCCTTCCCTCAGTCGTAGTACTCCCTTGAACGCGCTGCAAGCATACCCTTGGGCGACACGTTCACATGCCCGTCCCTGGCGGCGGTCGCGACGAAGAACATGTGCTGCTTGAGCAGCCACGCCATGAGCCACTCCGGCATCTCGTCGTAAAAAGAGCCCATTCTGTCGTCCTGCTAGGTCGTCGAGACGGACGCGCGAGTCAAGAGCGATAAGGAGGTGAGGCCCCGTCGGCGCTGTGTCGGCTGATCATGCGATCTTCCACCAGTCGCGGACTTCTGCAAATAGCCAGTGTAGAACCATTGTGAAGGGGGTGCACGCGTAGGTGCGCGGTTCACGCAGATTGTGAGGGCTGCATCGGTGCCACTCAGAGAAATAAGCGGGTCGTAGTTGAACGCAAGTTGAAGCAGCCCCTGTATTCAATATTCAGCAGTGGCCGCCGGCCCGCAGGCTGGAGAATCACGGGACTTTCGACCGCGTCGTCGCCGCGATGTTCGAACTTCGTGCAATATTTCGAGCATCGAAGGAAGATGAAGCTATAAACTCTAATGTAGTCATTTCAAAGGAAATACATACTCCTTCTAACCTGCATCTGACCTCCCACTCACAAATTGTGGTGAATGAGCTGAGCCGCCACGTGGCGCACATGCGACCAGTGGCTGGGCGGCATCATCCCCTAGTTTGATCCCGACGCACATTCAATTTCCAGCGTCAAGCGCCTGCTCGCGGTTTGTCTCCTTTTCTCTCTCATGCTCTCATCTTGATCATCTTGAACTTCATCTCCCTCTGTATCCCTCTGTACTAACAACACACGGACCACCGTAACGTCCATCAAACGAACTTCTGTAGCTTTTGCAAGATGGCGTCGGACACTGGCCCTACAACGATCAGGCCTGTGGGGGAATCCAAGGTCCCCCCTGCGAGACAACACAAGTCTGCCGTCACCGTCTTCAACCTAGTGACTATGGGTATCATCGCTGCATGCGCTGCAGCGTACGCGCAGTACATCAGCACCCGTACGCTCGAACTCCCCCCTCAGGCTGTCGTACGTGAGTCCCCGTCTCGACAGACGAACTCGTACTTATTTGTCTCTCAGTGGGTTGAACAACGGGCTTATAATGCATTGGGTGCGAATGCGTCCTACCGATCACACGCCTTTGACGTACACTTCAACCCCACCAATACGGTCCCGCCCTTTTTCCAAGTCTTCGACAAGACGTTCGCCCACATCCTCGGCAAGAAGGCGACCATCACCGAGATCGCGCACAACGCTACCTTTGCCTTCGCGCACGAAGCGCCCATCTACGACCCCGCGACCGAGGACGTCTACTTTGCGTCCAACGCCGGCGGGGACCTCGGCCTGAGCGGCCTGCATGCCAACAACCGCGTCGGGAAGATCAGCCTCAAGGGCGTGCAGGCGGACAAGCTGAACGGTACCGCGATCGACTTGCCTATAACGCTGGTGCGTCGCATGTTCCAGCTTTCGTTGTCAGACCTCCCACCCGCCCCTGCCTCATCATCTACTCCTCCTTCCTTTCAACCCTTCTGTAGGGCCGATCTACCCCGTAGTTTCTCTTTGGTACATGAAGCGGGCTGTAACTGCCCCCTCCTAGTTTTGCTTGTCAGTCGGCTGACGATCGTCTAGCTGGACCTCCCGGAGGAGGTACAAATGACCAACGGTGGTACGGGTCCTTACTACGGACGCCTCATGTTCATCAACGCTGGGCGCGGCCATCGTCCACCATCGCTCACCCTCGTTGACCCGACACCGCCGTACAACACGACTGTCCTCCTGGACAACTTCTACGGACGGCAGTTCAACTCCCTCAACGACGTTAAGATCCATCCTAGCGGCATGGTCTTCTTCACGGATACAATGTGCGTCTGTCACTACTCAAAACTAGTTGCGTAAACTGACAGTGGCGGCAGCTACGGGTGGGTCGGGTCTTGCGAGCTCATTCGGGTGGCGGGCTGAAGGACGATGGACAGGTTCCTGCAGGACTTTCGCCCGGATCCGACGTTCCCTAGCCAGGTGTACCGCTTCGATCCGGCCACGGGCGGCGTGCGCGCTGTAGCGGATGGCTTCCACAAGTGCAATGGTCTCGCGTTTACGCGTGATGGTAAAACGGCCTATGTGTGAGTTTTCCTGCCTCCCTTCCGAGGTTACCTCATCCTACATATTTTCCTGCTTGTTCATCGCGTTGTCTGGCAATTTCTTACCAAGTCACCTTCTCCCAGGTCGGACACTGGCCCCGCGAACGGCTACTACGAGAAGGATCATTCGGCGCCGTCAGCGATGTACGTTCGGTTTCCCTCTCGCTCACGCACCATCTCTTTCCTGCTGTTTCTCACCGACGATCTCCCTCCTACACCCTCACTCACTCCCCTCACCCCTTCTCTCCCCTCACCCCCCCCCCCCCTCTTCCACTTACTCATATCCTTCCCCCAGCTACGCCTACGACGTCGACCCCAAAACGCACCAGTTCATGAACCGGCGGCTTTTCGCGTTCGTCGACGCGGCCATCCCTGACGGCATTCAAGTCGACAAGATGGGCAACGTGTACTCGGCGTGCGGCGACGGCGTGAATGTGTGGGATCGGAAGGGAAAGTGAGTGAAGGTTGTCTTGTTTGGCGGTCTTGTTCTCTTCGCTGTCAATGCTTTCCGCTATTTCTTCTCTTTGCTATTCCTTCTCCTCGCATCCTGCGTCGCCGTTCGTTTCCTTCGCAATTGATCAAAGACAACCACTCTCTGACCCCGCCTACTCACCTCCGTCGATATTTTACCTCCCCCCCACTTCTGCCTTTCGCCCCTTCTGCTATCCATTCCCTTGACATCGGGATTCTCGTGCTAACGCCCATTTTCTTCCAGTCTCATCGGCAAGTTCTTCCTCGGAGAGCTGTCTGCGAACATGGTGTTCGCCGGGCACGGACGGCTAGTCATCCTCGCCGAAACGAAGATCTACCTTGCGAACTTCGCTGCTATGACGTTCCCGCTGCAGTATCCGGCGTGAGACCTTGTAGGGTAGGCTCCTGGTGGTGCAAAAATTGCATCACAGTGCGACGACTGCACTGCAGTAATTTATCTATCTTCCACCTCGGAGTATTTGCCCGTCATCTACAAGTTCATCGTGCCGCAGATACGTGGTGCCGCAGATACGGGAAGTCACGGTTAAGCTCGTGCGCTGGTCATGCATCCGACCTAGCAGGTGACGAGCTTCGACCTGATTAGTCGCTAGTCAAGGAGCGGCCATTGGGCGGTGGTATTTGCGTCTTCCTCTCAGCCCTCATCATCATACTTGTGGTCGATACTCACGTCGACAGGATGGTCCAGTTTTACGACGAGATGCCGGATTGGTTGATGCCCTGGATTGCCAAACAACACTTGTTCCTCGTCGCAACTTGTGCGAACGAGGGCCACGTCAACGTCTCACCGAAGTGTGCGTTATCAGTTCCTGTTCCGGATCGCCTGCGTCCGTACTGACGTGCAAACCTCCAGGCGCTGACGAGACGTTCCACGTCGTCGACTCGCGGAAGGTATGGTACGAAGATCTGAGCGGAAGCGGTGCGCGCGATGCGTTGTCGGAGGACATCTGACAAGGCATTGATGGAATCTGGGTCCAGGGATCGAGACGATCTCCCATATCCAGGAGAATGGGAGGATCACGGTGATGTTCACGGCTTTCGACAAGCCGCCCAGGATTGCTCGTCTTTGGGGCACAGGTCCGTCATTGCTTTTTTTGGAGAATGATATTTTCGTTGAATGTTGCGTGGTCACACACAGGCACCTTTCACGAGTTCGGCACGCCAAAGTACAACACATATATCCCAAGCGGCAAGCGCCGTCCGGGCTCGCGCGCCGTCATCGAGATCAGCATACACAAAGTGGGAACGGTGAGTACTGTCCTCCGTCTGTCTTACCAACACTGACCGGGCCATCGTCAGTCCTGCGGGTACGCCGTCCCTTTCTACGAATATACGGGCCCGCGGACGCTGCTCGACCGGTGCGCCGCCCGCTTCGAGAGCCAGACCACGCCGGACCGGGAGAACGTCCTGCGCGCGTACTGGCGCGACCATAATCTCAAGAGCCTGGACGGCCTTCCCGGGCTGCAGGTTGCGCATGAGACGACGGGCAACTTGGTGAACGCGGGGGTGCTGCAGGAGATACAGAATCCTATGAAGAATGGCAAGAGTGACCTACGTGGAGGATATGGATTCGACATGCTGCGCCTCCTGGTTGGCACGTCGGCGGGGGTGTTGGTGACGCTTCTATTCCTAAGGTTTGTGTGGACTGTCTGTGATCATAGTATAGATCACTTGTAAGAGCGCGCAAGCACTGAAAGATCCGCTGGCAGCAGACGAGTTTATTCGAGACATGTCTACGAGCGAAAGTCGGGAAGCTCGGTGACACAAAGACCACCAATGCTGTCTCCGTACAGAACTGGGTAGGGCAAGACTCGAATACGCGCAGCGAAAAACATTAGTACAATGATCATTGAAGCAGCAGTGATGAGCCTTTGAGAAACCTCCACCGAATACAACCTCCTTCCTTCCTATGATTTTTGGGTGCACGACTTTACACAGATGCTCCCAAAATGATGACAGTTGGTAGCGGGCGGTCGAATCAGTGCATTAATCAAGGTAAAAGAGGGGAATCTCACCTGATGACTTAAGACCTTCCACCGGCCGCCCGCCTCTGCTCTTCCTCCCAATCTTCTATCGCATTCGCAAGGAGTTGCTCCAAGATGGCGTTACCCTCTTCGATATCGTCAGGACCTGAACAGGCCCGATGAAGACCAAGGACAATGGTAGCGTCGACGGCATTATCAAGAACGTCGTCGGCCCATAGGTCGGACATAGATAGAGGGACAAGCCGGGCATTGTAGCGGAGAGGGCGTCCATTGAAGGGAGGTGCGATGTTGGTTTAGCTTCAGCTGCCAAGATATGCATGGTATCAAACGCACCCATTTTCAGCCCATATGAGTATTGGAAGTTGGGGCGATCTCCCCATCCTTCCTTGATAATGCTGTACTTGGTGGGTCTCTTACGAGTAGGGTTCTGCGAGCGACCAGACATTCTTCTGCAGACCCCAGATTACTGAGGAGGTTAGACCACATAGTGGAGTGCAAGCATGCCTCGTATGACAGTGAGCTTTGAGCAGGCGACGGTCAAAGTCAGACACAAGCCTGTCGCGCTGTCGGATGTGTGACCAGTGACCGGACTATGATAGTATCACGTGCCGTAACGGTTCAGGTTCGACTTCGGGAGATGTTCCAAGCATCTCAGGCGTATTCGGGAATATGAACGGTATTGGAGGGAAATTCGGCACGGTATGACCTTTTTGACCATCGTTTGACCTCTCACTCAGGGCTTGCCTGAGCTCGCTGAGCCACCACGTGTCTATGCCACTGGTAGATCAGTGATCATGGCACAATTACCGTGACAATGCCTGGCTGCCTTGCGTTCAGCGACGACCCGCGTGAGCGCCTGGCCGATGCAATGCTCCATCTGCGTGAACCATACTTACACTATCGCGCGCTCTCCCTCCAATATGGTCGCACTCTGGCTATTTGCGGAAGTCCGCGACTGGTGGAAGTTCGCATGATCAGGCGACTCAGCGCCGACGGAGCATTACCTCCTTATCGCTCTTCACTCGCGCGTCCGTCTCGACGACTTAGCAGGACGAGACTCAGATGGGCTCCTTCTACGACGAGATGCCGGACTGGCTCATGGCGTGGCTGGTCAAGCAACACATGTTCTTCGTCGCGACCGCCGCCAGGGATGGGCATGTGAACGTCTCGCCCAAGGGTATGCCTGCAGCCCGATTGGGGGAGTACTGCGACTAAAACGAAAGTCAGGCTTACAGGACACGTTTCACGTCGTGGACTCGAAGACGGTGTGGTATGAGGACTTGAGCGGCAGCGGTACGTGACTGCACGATTATGATTCAGCTCTGACAGATCACAGGCGTCGAAACTATCTCCCACCTCCGCGAGAATGGCCGTATCACGATCATGCTCACCGCGTTCGACAAGCCCCCTCGCATTGCGCGGCTCTTTGGGACCGGTACGCCCCATGCCTGTCGCTTACTCCCCGCGATCGCTGACGCCTCCACAGGAACCGTATACGAGTACGGCACGCCTGAGTACGAAAAATACATCCCTGCCGAGAAGCGCAAGCCCGGCTCGCGCTCCGTCATTCTCGTCGACATCCACAAAGTCGGCTCGGTGCGTACTCTCTTTTTCTTCCCTTTCCTCAGCCCATACTCATGCCTCGCCTATACTGACACTCCACTCACCAGTCCTGCGGCTACTCCGTCCCCTTTTACGAGTTCCAGTCGCACCGCAACGTCCTCGAGGACTGGGCTGCGCGCAAGGAGCAGATCGAGAACGACGGGTCCGGGAAGGGCGTGCGCGGGTACTGGCGCGAGTGGAACGCCAAGAGTATCGACGGGCTTCCCGGGCTGCAGGTGGCGCACGAGACTACCGGTAAGCTCGTCAGCATCGGCGCGCCGGTTGGGCTGCGTAAGGGAGGGATCGGCGAGAGCCTGAGCGGCGAGGGACACGTGGCGCAGAAAGCGAAGCAGGGGCTGGCCTCGTTGTGTCAGTACGTCGACCTGCAGCTGGCGCTTGGGGTGTTGACAGGCGTGCTTGCGACGCTGGCGTACCCTCGCATCGGCGAGTTGCGCAGCGTGTAATGTTGCTTGGATGGTTTTCTGAACGTCTGCCTTGGAGAAGAGCTTGGATGTACCTCTAACCTTGTCTGTAACTTTTACCCATCAGATGTACTGGCAATTGTATTGTGTACGGAATGGAATGAATGTATACATCGTACTTATACTTATTGTTTTGCGGAAGCTTGATTCCTTATTCGAGCTGTATCAGAGCTGTTGTAAGCATGCCTGCGTTGCTGTGAAATAAAGAGGACGAGGCTCCAGCGAGGACGTTTAAAGTTGAAGCCAAGTCAGGCGTACTCCGAGTCGTTCAGGAAAGAATCTGCATCGGCCAGCATGTAAGGCCATATATGATCACTGTCTTTCCCAAATATTGTAATATAGAAACGGCATGCTACTATCACCCAGGATAAGCGCTGAAGAGGTGAAGCGCTCGCGCCCCATTCATGAGAAGAAAGGGCAGGACAATCATCTAGTCGCCACCACCCAAGGGATTCCACATTCTCCATGTGTGCGCAAGCAGGCGACTTAGTGGTTGCGCGTCAACCGCTGCTTGTGCCGGCGGCCGACCATGTTCATGTTGTATGTCGCGTTGGCTAGGCAGCTATCCCTCGTCGCGCCGCAGCCCTCCCAGTCGGGGCTTGGCTGGCTCGCGGCGATGCACTTGTTGTAGGCTGCGAGCGCTGTCAACGATGTGTCACATAGAATGCGTATCTCAGTACGTACTGTTCATGCAAACGTTGGCGTCCACGACAGTGGTGGTCGTGGTAGACGCGGGGGCGGAGGAGACCACGGTGGTGGCAGGGACCGCTGTTGGCAAGTCAGCACCGCAGCCAAGCGTGTCGTGATATGTAGTACTCATACATGAAGAGACTGCGGCTGAAGTCGAAGCAGCAGCGGAAGTCGCCGCAGGAGCGGAGCTCGACATAACGACAGACGTCGACGCCGCCTCGGATGTCGACGGAGCAGCCGAGGAGACGACCTCGGAGGCTGAGGACGCCGGTGCACTGACAGCCTCAGAAGACGAGGCAGCAGAAGTTGCAATCGGGGCAGCGCTGGTGCTAACAGCGATAGAGCTAGATTGCACGGAAGTGGGAGCCGCCACCGAGGTGGACGCCGCCGACGTGGTCGCTGCCACCGAAGTGGACGCCGCGACTGAAGTCACAACCGCCGTCGAGCTAGATGCTATGGCAGAGGTCTCCGCAACCGAGCTCGAAGCCGCCGCGGACGTCTCGTCAGCAACGGAGCTCGTCGGGGCTACCTCAGACGCAATCGTCGTCGCCCCGCCGGATCCGCCGGTGTACTCCGGCACCACGGTGGGTACCGTGGTCGGCTGGAGAGCCGTGTCCCATGTCGCCGTCGTTGGGTACGCAGAATCAAGCGGGGCCGGCGCGGTGAACCCATAAGGTGCGGGACCAGGAACTGTATAAGAATCGAGCTGCTGGTAGATGTTGACGAGGATGCCAGGGTCCTCGGCGCTGTACGCGCCCGGAAGCGAGACGGTGTCCGGCTGAGCGGTTCCACTGCCGGTGACGTTGACCTGGAAGCAGGTCATGTAAAACTGCGCGCCATTCGCGCTGCCTGCGGCGTGCAAAGCTATAGATAATACGTGAGTCGACGATTTTATTTCGCCCAAAGGCATCACTTACCGATGGTCTCTGCGCGGAGGAGATACTGTCCCGGGGCGACATCCGGGATGGTGAATGTGTAATGACCACAGTTGTCGTTGAGGACCTCTGCAACTCCGTCAGCACGCCGAGCATCAGCCATCTAAGATTCTACACACGGTTGCCAAAGTAGTCCGGGTTGTTGCTCATGAGACCCATCTCGTGGACCTTGAACCACGGCGCCTCGGCACCAACCGCAGTCGTAGCCTGAAGTCATGCTCAGTACAGCGCAATATGGATGAGTGAGCGTACGCACATCATCAACGGCGGCCATGTAGACCATCTGCGGGCCGAAATGGTTTCCGCCGATCGCGTCATTCGCGCACGAGCGGTCGTTGGGTTGCTGGTGCATCTCGACCGTGACCGAATCACCCGCTGCGCAACGTCAGCCCCTATATGGTCCTGCAAGCCACTGCAGGGTACTCGCCTGCCATGGTGCACACGCCACTACTCGCCGCCGCGCCAGCATTGCAAGCAATGTCCTTGGTATTCTCATGAGCCACCGCTGCAGTCGCGTAAGAATGTAGCACTCACAGCACTCGTAACGTCCGTCACCGGAGAGTTGCTGGCAGGGATGCGGGCACAGGACGTGCCAGCGTCCGTCTCGCCCACCCACAGCTCCTGGAAGGTCGCGTGCGCGGAGACGTATGCCGCGAGAAACACTAGAGAGAACAGCTGCATCGCGTCCGGAATGGCAAGTATAGAAGAGTCGCGGGAGGATAAAGACTGTGTCAGAAAACGAAAGGGAGGGAAAAAGAGGGAAAGGTGGGAGAGAAGAGGTGGGTCTGTGCAGGTGAAGTGCCTTCCGAAGCCTTTTATACCCGCCGCGCGCACCCATCAAATCAATTATGACCAGGGGAGCATAAGGCACCCGTGTCTGGCCCCTGGTGACAGTGCTTGACGACTGCACAAACTGCTTGACGACGAACGGGACGGCGCTATATGCAACGTCAACGGGCCTTGTCACGACTTGTTCCGGATCCGGGGATCTTCCGTCGGTGGCGAGGGGTCGATGCGGGAGACGCGGAGTCTATGGCCTGAGGACGGTGAGAATGAACATCGAGAAAAGCAAGGTCAAGATTATGTTCATGCTTGTCGATATAGCTTGCAAGATATAAGTCGTACATGGAAGTAGGTCCTGCCACGCCATACGCCAATACAAAGATCTGCAGGTTCAGAAGTCCTCGATGTCATCGCTCTCTAACCACCCACCGTCCTGCCGGTCCTCGTCGACCTCATATCCAGCGTCTACCTGCTGATCCGAGTCGAGCGTCGCTTCTTCCTCGACGGCGAGCTCATTCTCCCGTAGCTGCTCCTCATCGCCGGCGGCGCCGCGCATGAATTTCAGCTGCGTGAAGAGGCGATGTGACGATGGCGCTCGCGCCTGCAGGGGACCGCTGTCACGAGCCTTCAGCACGCCACCGAGCCCGGTGATGACGTCGGTGCGAGACCACTTGTCCTACTCGAGGTGTTAGCCGAAATGTGGGCGTATGAGCGGGGATTGCACCTCCAACCAGCTGCGCACATCGCGCACGCCGTCGTACGCATCCTTCTCTTTGCTCAGCGCCTCGAAGAAGTACGGTTTATACTGTTTGTGTCCTTTTCGCGGCACTGGCGTCGGCAGGGAATGCATAGTGCCCAAGGCGAGGAGATGGAAGCGATGCGGATTCGCCTGATACCACTGTTGCGAAAACATACGTCAGTACATGAACGGGCACGATGAGACATGAGGGAGGGAAATGGCGCGGTAGGCGACTGAGTGCGGGCTATATTCACCGCTTCCCCGCCGCTTGAGTCCACCCAGCTTAACCATTCCGAGACACCCTCGCATTGGTCCACATCTTCGCAAAAAGGGGTATAATTCTGATGGATATAGAGCGACATCAACGAGGAGTCAATTGGCGCGTCGGCATATATTTCCTGTGAGGGCATTCAACGTTAGTCAGAGCTGGTAATTTTCGAGTGGTAAACATTGACTCACGTCGACATTGACGCGGCTCGCTTTCCGGTCGTGTTCGGAGAGCCAAGGTGGCAGGGGCGCGGGATTCTTCAGCGTCTTGTCAAGATCGCGGTCTTTTTGGATGTCCTTGGCCGAATGCGACGGGGCCGGTGCGTCGCCCTTCCCTTATGCATATATCAGTAAAGGGCAGACGGAGCATATCAACACAACACGTACGCTTGTTGTACAAGATCTTCCCCAAGAGATGGAACAAAACGAGGCTCTGCTCGCGCCTAGTTACAGCTTCCAGAACAGCACGGTCTATCTTGCCTTTCTTGCCTGTCTTCTCGTAAGTTCGTTGAATTTCTGGTTGTACAAGTGCAAGACGCACCAGGCTTGCTCGCAACACTGGTGAATTGCAGGGCCATGATCGCGCTACGGATGTCACCATTGGCTGTGGCTACCAGAGTCTCGAGAAAATCCGCGGACGGCTGCGTCGGTCGTTTGGCGAGCATTGCCTTGAGCGCCCGCGTCATCAGCGTCGGTGCGATAGGGTTGAAACTAAGAATTTCAGGATTCAGTCAAGGCAGCAAAAGGTACTTCGCTACTCACGGTATTTCCGTGACGAAAGGTCCATTAAACAGTTCCTTCGGCAAGATTGTACGCACGTCTATGACCGTGTCTTTACCGTAGCGCGCACTAGACTCGTCGATATCCGTCCCGCGCAGCCCAGCGTCGCTGACTACAATGATGATAGGTGGTAAGGGGACGTCGGAAGGTCGGACGAGGCCAAGTAGGGATTCGTGGAAAGAGTTCTGCACAGCGGGATGCAGGATGTTGGGAAGGTCTTCAAGGAGGATAATGTGGGGGCGTGCAGTTGAAGAGAAGACATCCCGACATCGGGATGCGCGCGTCATGAAAGTGCTGAACGCTTCTTGTGGCGAGGGCGCGTAATCTGCGAAAGAACATTACACTTCACGAGCCGCTTATGTCGGGAAGCACGCACGATCAAGACCATAGTCATCCCACTCTGCGGGCGCCTTGTTCGCGCTCGTCTCGTTCCGCCATTCCATTATGTCCAGTCCCATCTCCCGTGCGAGAACCTTCACTGTTGAAGTCTTGCCGGTGCCGGCCGGTCCAGTGAGGACGAGGATACGCTGTCTTTGGCGTCAGTGTCAAGCTTGACAGGTATAGACATGTCAACGCACCCGGTACTTGCGCAGCTTCTCGCCTTCCAACGCCTCCTTCATCCATGTACGAACGGACGCGACCTTTTTGACATGGACGGCGAGCTCCGCCTGACAAGTCGGTGAGCCGAGAGTAAGGTTGATTGAAGGAGCGTCCTACTTCAGTGGTCGGCTCGTACAGATCGACCCAGAGTCGATTGTCCTCCTCTTCTATGAACAGATCAGTTACTGACTTGCTTCGACCGATGCAGGCACACACCGTATTGCTTGCCCTTTCCCTTTGCGTCAGGCTCCTTCGTCCTTGTCCTAATCTTTGATTGTGGGACAGATTTCTCTCTTGAGGGCTTACACGCAGGCACTTCAGGCAGAGCATCAACGTCAATGACCTCCTTGAACTTCGCAACGTCAGATTTTGTCCGCGCCAAAAGCGAGCACACGCACGACACTCAATGGGTCAAATCTCTTGCTCTGTGCGTCTATGACTCCAGGAGTCAGAGACTTCGTCTTCAGAGACGCGGATTTCGTTCGCGATTTGCTTGTGGGTTTGCGCGACTGGGACAACTTGTTGATCGAACTCTGGGATGGTGATTGTGGCATGATAGCGGGGTTCTCTTGGGCAAGGGCACGTTTGAGACCGATACGGGGGAGTCCAAATACGATAGTAGGAATGTAAGTAGATGGAGAGAACAATGGGCGACTGTGACTGCTCGCGCTTGTGACGTCCGCGTAACGTGACCGCTCTTTCAAGTTCAAGTTCAACGTTGTCAACTAGCGAGTACAACTTTACTTCAGCTTCAGTTTGTTGATTTGTCAGTGAATCATACTGTAGCTAAGGTTCGAGGTTGCTAGAGTTATTGCGCAGCCTCAGCTTCTTCCTATGCTTCCAATAGTAGAGTCCAGGTCGATATCCGTTCTAGAGCTTCTAGACGTATATACAACATGAACTGTACAGAATGTGCAATCATAAGTAAAAGGAGAAATTTATTTAAGGGGAAGGTTCGTAAACATCAGATTCAAAGCGCCGCCTATCGGCCTCTCACCGCCTTTCAGCATCCCGCAAGTCGGCGTCACAGCACAAAACTGGACCGGCAATAACAACACACAAGATAGCAAACATCACAGCCCAGCCAAGACCTCCCGAGGCAGCAGCCTGACCTGTGGATATCATCGCCGTCTCGGGATCCGGACCCGCCAGTTGCTGCAGGATAGCAGCCCCAATGGCTCCCGCAGCTGAACACAGCACGAAACAGAGGGCGCCAATGCAGGAAAGAATCCGTGGGCCCCGCCACTTGCACTGCAACTGCGAGCACAAGTAGAACACGCACGGATAGACGGGGGCTACAATCGCGCCGCCGAATGCGCCAGTAGTCCAACTGCTGTCTTCCTCGTGGTTCTTGAGAACCGCCAGACCGACATTGAGAGCCAGCGCGGCCAATAATGCGTTGGCCAAGGCGCACGCTGCAGAGCTGACGAATAACCACGCCCACTCTATTTCCTTCAAAAAGTTCCATGCGCGCATGAACCATTCTGTGACCATCTGACGCGCCGCGTAGACCTTTTGAGAGAGATCGGTCGAGGATGGGGCAACGCCGGCGTTCAAGTGCTCAACGTCGGTCGAGGGGCCTGTCGTCAGGAAAGACGAGAGCATGATGTCGACTTTGACGAAAGGGGTGGCCATGGATATGTGCAGGCCGTGCTGAGCGCTGCCCCTGCCGGAGGAGCACGGCTGTGGAAGATCGGGACGCAGGTGGCTTTGCGTGTCGTAGGGAGGACAGTGCATCTCCTCGGCGGATGGATGTTCTTGGTCTCTATCGTCCGATAGTAACTTGTCCATCTCTTCATCGTGCGGATGCTGATGTGTGCCGGGCTCGATCATGCTGGACCACTGTCAGTTTTGTGGCGAATGCGGGTAGGAGATATACCCAAACGTACGCTGAGATGTGATTAGGCGCTCTCAGGAAGAGCGTGGAGATTTGGGCGTTGTAAGGGTTGTGAGGATGGTGAGGGAAGGAGAGAAAGGGGGACTGAGACATTGCAAGACAGCGCACGGCACTTATCCCTGTTCTACCCAATTTGAATAAAGTTAGAGGCTGTATATTCGATGAGGCATATCGAGGTGGCAGTGCGCACAGGCGTACAACTGTGGTATATGAGAAGTTGATGAATATCTTCAATGCGAATACAGACCTTTCGGAAATGCTTGCTTGATCAGGAAAGTGATGCAGATCAAAAATCAAAACCCGCGAAAAATCAAGAAAATGAGAACGGCGCCTTGCAGCATCGTTGGCTGCGTCCTGGCCTACGAGATAAATACAGACGAGTGCAGCAAGCCACTGAGAGAAAGAACGAAGCGAAAAGCGGCTCCCGACGTCGAGAAACGCGAGGGCGCCGCTCGGACACGTCATCAAACGCGCGCCTCGACGCGGGTGGTCTTCTGTCAGCCCCCAGCATCCGGTTCCGCCTCGGATTGAGGCCATAAGTGTACGAGTACGACGATCCAATGCATAGACTAGTTACTCTGTAAGTGAGCGTGCCAGACGTGAGCGCACGCACGGTGCTCCCAGAGAGCGATGGCGGAGCACGTCCGCGCGCCGTGAGACCTGCCTGCGGCGTTGTAGAGAGTGTAGAGCATGTGTATAGCATGCCCATAAGACTTACAAAGCCCTATACTCGCCTTGATGGCCTTGCTACATGGCCCTGTAGATGGCCTTTGGCAAATGGCATCTCGCTGGAAGACGACGCAATCAGCCTCATCCCGTCAGGATACAAGTTCCTGCACTCTGTTGGCGTTCTGTACGTGTACGAGCAATTTCTGGACCGCCCAAAAGGAAAGCTTGGGTGCAAGCACGCCAGCGGCGGCGGCGGTAGAGCTGCAGGCTGGCTGCAGGTAATCAGTGCTGCTGCCTGATCACAGCTCACGGCCTACTTTGCAATATCTGTGTGGTATATTGTATGTATATACAGTCTATAAGGGACGGATGTGGCCCAGCATCAGCTGCAGAGCTGTGGCGGCGCCAGTGGAGGCCGCCCGCGTCGAGGCGCGCGTTTGATGACGTGTCCGAGCGGCGCCCTCGCGTTTCTCGACGTCGGGAGCCGCTTTTCGCTTCGTTCTTTCTCTCACGAAATGATAGCGGCTTGCTGCACCCGTTTGTATTTATCTCGTAGGCCAGGACGCAGCCAACGATGCTGCAAGGCGCCGTTCTCATTTTCTTGATTTTTCGCGGGTTTTGATTTTTGATCTGCATCACTTTCCTGATCAAGCAAGCATTTCCGAAAGGTCTGTAAGCTGGACTGAAATGTCGAATTTCGACGGGGATTGGCTGTGGGGTTGTAAATAGTAAGTATTCAAACCGGGTGACCCGGGAATACACGTGATGACCACGTTGATAAGTACTGTGTGACCGTGTCGGCTCGCGAGTCACGCGGCGGGAGGTCCCGACTCCCAGCGTCTGCTTCATGCTCGGGATGATGGAAATCATTACCGGGAGTTTCCACATGAGTACTCTTCCGAGCGACAGCATGCAAATACATTCGATCAGAATTGAATCATAAGTAAGTACGGGTTTGTCTGGCCTTTATGCTGTACGTCCAACTTTGCCTGTGCAATTGTATCATGTATGAAGGAGTAGCAGCAATGATACTAAGCATTATCAAGAATGACTAGAAAATTAGCAACACACAAGACAGCAAACATCGCAGCCCAGCCAACACATCCCGAGACAGCAGCCTCACCCGCGGATATCACCACCGTCTCGGGATCTGGACCCGCCAAATGTCGCAATATGGCGGCCCCAATGGCTCCGGCAGCTGTATTCAGCGCGAGGCAAAGTACGCCCATGCAGGAGAAGATCTGTGAAAGCCGCCACTCGCACTGCGACTGGGAGCACAAGTAGATCACGCACGGATAGACGGGGGATATGATCACACCGCCGAGTGCACCAGCACGCCAGGTGCTGTCTTGCAAGGCGTCGTACTCGTCGTCGTGCTTGAGAAGCGCTACACCAAACAAAACGGCGAGCACGCCCACGATTGCACTGATTGTGGCGGATGCTGTACAGCTGATGAAGAAAAACGTCCATTCGGTATCCTTGGCGAATTTGCATGCGAGCATGAGCCATTTTGTGGCCTGCTGACGTGCCGCAACGATGGGTGGTGGGAGGCATGTCGGGGGCGTTGCATCGCTGTATGCCTCGTCCCACGGCACAACGTCGGTCGAGGGGGCCTTCATCAAGAAAGACGCGAGGGTAATGAAGGATTGAACAAAATAACTAGCCAGTCTCGATGGAGTGAGCATGGAGAGCTGCAGATGGTCCTCATCACTGTGGCTGCCGGAGGAGCGCGGCTGCGGAAGATTAGGGAGTGGCTGGTATTGCGCGTCACGGTCGTATGGGAGGCTCCGCATCTCGTCGTCCGAGTCAAGTAGGTGATCTTGGTTGACATTGTCCGACAGCAGTCTGTCGGTCTCTTCATCCTGCGGACGCCTGAGTGTGGCGAGCTCGATCATGCTGGACAGCTGTCAAAATTGTGGCAAATGTGCGTAATAGGATACACACACGCACGCTGAGGACGTAGACAGACTCCTGGGTCGAGTAATGGTTTTAATCCGAGGGGATGATGATGGAGGGAGAGAAGGTGGGACTACCACGTTGCATGACGGGGCTTATATGGCGCCTGCACGGCGCTTACTTTTGTTGCGTCACGGTCCTTTGAATAGAAGCTGTAGATGCGACGAGTTATTTCAAGGTGGCAGTAAGCACGGGTTTATGGCAAATTCATGAATATACACAACGTGTGTAAGCTGAACAGCAGTTTCGAGCCTCGGCGAGAGGTTGGATGTGGGACGTGGTCAAGGTGTAAGGCCAGTGGGCCACGTAACGCGTACTGCTCATGGTACACGTGGATGTCACGTGGAATGTTGATATCACTTTGTCTCGCGCATTGCTCGCGCAGAAGAAACGTATTACTAGTAGCGATAGCCGACTCAGAACGTGCATGTATACAAATCGAGACACCTTCTAACTATTACCCTTGTCCGTCGTTCAAGCGATAATGAGGACCCCGCCGCCGAGAGCACAGACACAGATCACACAGACCATGCACCAGCCGACGATTCCCGCCGCGGCACCTTGACCGATAGAAAGCAACCCAGCGTCAGGGTCCGCAATTTGCTTCAATACGGCGACGCCTGCAGCGCCGGCGATCGTGTACAAGGCGAAGCTCATGGGCACGATGAGCCAACGACCAATCTCATGAAACATCATCCCGAAGACAATCGGGCAAATCATAGTGCTGCCGACCGCCCCGACGCGCGCAGCCCAGACGGAAGGGGTCTCCCATGCATCGCCGCGGTAGTGGAGGAGAAGACGCTGTCCCACGAGGACGCTGATGACGCCCAACAAGACGATGATTGCGGCGCACAGAATAACACCAATGCACACAAAGCAGCCATCATACGCGAGGTCGATGAGAGAGTGCCTCGTGCTGTTACAAGGGTCCTCGTTGTTTGTATTCACGGTGGGCGGCATGCCTGTCGGAGGCGGGCCGATACTGCCACCTTGTTCGACGTCGGTCGTGCGATTGTTCTTGCGCAAGATGAAAAGCTTGTTGACGAACTTGGCTAGGATGGACGGCAGCATCGAAGGCATCTTGGAAAGCCGGGAGCGGATTTTAGCGCCGCGACTGGGCCTGGAGGTGGACGGCGACGGCTGTGGGGTGTCGCGGGTAAGCGCCTGCGGCGTGCGGACTACGAGCGGGTACATGTCGTCGCTGACGCGGCGCGACGACGTGGCGAAGATCTCCTGCGGTGTATAAGCAGGCGGCTGCCCCTTCCCGAGATAGTCGAGCCGTTGCATATCAGGTCGGCGATGTGCAATGGTCGTGAAGCGTTCCGGGCCAGGAAGAGCGTAAGTCTGGAGAGAAGCACGTGAGGTTCTTGAGATCGTGACTCTCGGGGGAAAGCAGGGAAGAGCGATGACCTATGCCTCGTTTCCTGCCCATGATGTCTATAAGAAGGATCAGACGTTTATTGTGGCGCTTGCGCTTTTTCGGCATGAGAGATTCGAACCTAAATTGCTTCGGCGTGTTTTTGTGGCACGCATCGACTGAATGGCGTGCTTGCCACGAATGCGGTGCGTGGGCGTTCCTATTGTTCTGCAATTGGGCTTCCATTGGTCCTAGCGAGGGCGCGCCGCAGCACCTATGTCGACTTGCATAGCTTCTCCCGTGGGGTTGCGCAGCTTCTCCCGCTAGGTCGCGTATAACCTGTTGAAAAGCTGTTCAGAATGATAGAACGCGCAGGAATGTTCGAATCGTATTTGCGGCGCGGTCATCGACGACTTCTTATATGGTACATGGGTATTGAATTTCAGACAATAGAGAAAAATGATCAGCAGCACAAGGACGACAGCGCGGAACACACCGGAAGACAAGTAATCCTTCGAAGTTTAACCACCGCACGTACTGATAGTCAACCCTTGAAATGCCTCGGAATGAACCTCGCCAGCATGGCGAGCACCACCACGACGGCAAGCCCGACATGTAACACAGCCCAACCCAGCAGACTCGATTTCAGCCCGTCCACAACGGTTTGCGCGATGGTGCTGTCGTCATCCACGTGCGTGCCCTGCATGCCAAGCGGCAAAAACCCGGCCCAGATCCCCACACCAACGGCGAAGAAGAGGGAAACGAGCAAGTAAACGGCGGCGTCCGCCACAATTGTGGCCCAGACCTGGATCTTGGCTCTCGCGCCCCACCGGTCAAGCACAAAATTCTCGAACCGACGGCGGGCGGGGCCGAACATGAGGTCGCGCGGGGCCACGACCTCGTTGATGAGGAAGATCCCGCAGGGTATGAGGAAGGCTAATGCGCCGCCGACGGCGCCGCTTTGCGCGACTGGGGCAGGGCGGGCGGGCGGCGTCGCTGTGCTGGTCTGTGAAGTGTCGCTCGCAGTTACCCAGTCCAGCAGGGGCTTTCCGACAAGCATAAGGACAGCACCGGCGCCGGCGGCGCAGCCCGTGGCTAGTAGCATTGAGAGGAGCGATAGGAACGCGGACCCCGTTTTCTTGAAGAAAGAGTGCACGGCGCTGGGTCGTGGACGGCGGTGATTTCGGTCACGTTGAATCTGGTGATCAGGCGCTTGGAGATCATGATCGTGCTCTCCGGTGACAGAGGCACGCCTTGCCTCCGGATCGGGCGTTGGTTCGGGGCGTCTATAACGGATATTGACCTCGGTTGGACGAGAGGGTCTGTGACGAGGGTGCCGCGTCGCCTCATTCGAAGTGCGTCTCAGAGAGTGCGCTGAGTTATGGGATTGATGCGTGCTAGAGCGTGACACCCGGGTGCGTGCGGGAGGCGGAGAAAGCGGAAGATACGCCTGAGTATCTGGCGGCACACAGCTGGGCGCAGAGTGGTGCACGTACGCCTGAGGCATGCTGTCTGTGCGGCAAGGAGTGAGTGTAATAATGATATGGGTAGTCAGCCTACGACTGGTCTTTATAAGAGGGGCAAGAAGACGGACCCGCTATTGTAGTGCCGTTGAAGCCGCGTTAGCACAACAAAACATCCGAATAGGGAACAATAGACGTACTTGACGAAGCATTGAATTGGATGCATGGGGTAGTTACTAGTTAAACGTCGAAACAGCCCAACGGTGATTCGAAAATGGGCCCTGAATAAGAATCAAGTCTCGTGGAAGTCAAGGGCTTTGCACTGAGACTTCGCTGAGATTCTGCAATTTTAAAACCCCAGCGAAATTAGTCGCCATCTTCCACCACTTGATATTTGATAGGAACATAAGCTGCCTCAAGCTGGAGCTGGGTTCGAGCTAAAGGTCCGCACCAAACACACAATGGAAGTTTCTGTCATGAACGAGAAATCGAGCGTCGAGAGCCATGCTGGGAACGCACGTGAGCATGGGGTGCCACGCGACCGCCACACGATGAGTCGGGTTTGATTCCGTCGAGCACCGTCACCGTCAACACAACAGGTTCCATAGTTGCTCTTGACCATCACCATTGTCTTGAAACCTCTGCTGCCTCTCCTGCGTTGTCTTACTGGAACCGACTCTACAGTTCCTCTGCTGTCAAGCCTAAATTTTGTGACAGCGCCCTTTTGTACCCAGTCCATGTCATCCCCGCCACCGCCCCAATTGCAGCTCGATATCCCATCGAATTCCACCTCCTTCAAGCGTTCTTTCGGACAATTGGGTATCGATATTGAGGACGACCCGTCCCGCGGCACCTCCAATGATCGCGATCACGATCACGACCGCGAGGCCAAGAGGGCTCGCAGCGCGAGCGTCGTAGGCGACGGCATCAATGACACGACCAGTTCAGACGAAGAAAGGGCCGGCCCCTCATACGCTGGTCCTAGCAACAGCTACGGGACTACAAGGAGGGACAGCGGACGGGCCTTAGCGCCGTCACCGCCTGCGATGTCGCTGGTTGATGACGAGGACAATAGGTGCGTGGTTTGTAAGGGTGTACAACTGTGCTACGTTGCTGACATCACATTCTTCAACAGCATGGCGAGCTATTCTGGCATGAGCAGGAATAACGGCCAGTCAGGCCTCTCCAGTACCCGTCCTCACGATACACCCCCACGGTTGCCGACACCACCCATGCTCGACATCGATATGCCTGCCGCCGATGTACCATTGTCTGAGGAGGTCCTTCGTCCCTTCAATTCACCTACACCAACCCTTTCTCATCCCTTGAGTGAAGAAGTCTCTCACAGGTCCGCCTTCGACACCGCTATATCTGCGCTTCGTAGTCCAGCCTCTCCGCCTCCAGTACTACCACCTCTCACGCTCCCCACAAACGAATCTCTCACTTCCGAGCCACCCCCTCGCGTTGACTTGCCGACAAACGAGTGGCCGGCCCTCCGCGAAAGTGAAATCGGGTCTTTCCACAGCCATCTCAGCTCAGCACTGGACTTTCTCCGTCACGACGAGCCTAGCACTACTCGAACGGCTGGACCTCCCGGCCGCGCAGCCACCCATCAGGAGGGCTCCAGCACCCGTCAGCGTGTCTCTGACTTTCAGGAGCGCGCCGCCGAGCTGCGTGAGCGCAGCGATCGTGCCGTGCGTGCGCACCGGGAGCGCCGCTTGCCAGAGCGGCGCCGGTTCGGCCCTTCCATCGACGAACACCCGCCGAGACTTCCTTTGCCGCACCTGAGCGAGCCCCCTACGCTGCCCTTGCCACACATCAACGAAGATGACCGTGACTCTTTCATGAGGGACTACGAGCACCTCCTGCGCCGCTATGGCGTAGGCAGTTCCGGCGATGGACGACGCGATGCGACTGCGAGAGACGCTGACCGTTTCGACGACTCTTTCCATGATCCCCCTCCATCGCTTCAGCTGCCGAGTCGTCGCCGTCCGCGCTCTCCGTCCCCTCCCCGCGCAGTGGCTCCGTCGTCGGTGTCCGAATTTCTGGTCAATCCCAATCTCACTCCTCTGGGCAGCCGTCCCAGCCGGCCAGAGCCGTTCAGCCTCGACCGCAGCCGGCGAGCCCTAACTGTAGCAAACAGCCGCGGGGTCACTTACTCTGGTACCGACAGACCTGAGACGACTAGCCGGGAAAGCACACAGGCGTACTTGCGTGAGATCCAGCGGGACTTGGTCCAACGATTGTCGGACGTCGACGCCGCCTACCCAACGAGACCCGCGGAGCGCGGAGATCGCGAACCGGCGCCCTCGTCGCCGTACAGTGATTCATATCCCGCTCGTGACACGTCTGTCTCTTCGTCGAGTCGCTTTCATACGTCTGCGAATTTCCAGCGAGCGCCCTGGATCGACGGTGACGCGCAGCGAGCGCGCATTGCTAGGATGCAGGAGCAACGGCGCTCACTGCTTGCCATGATTGCTGGGCACGAGCTAGAATTGGAGCGCCCTGCCGGGTCTGAGCCGCGGCCGGTGTCCTATGATGTGCGTCGCGATTCCTTGGGTGGGGATCTGCGCGGTGGGAGCCGGGAGAGTCGTGCTATCAGTCGGGATAGACGTTCGACAAGCCGAGGAATGCAGGTCCGGACGGATTCTGGGCCTGAGGACCTCGCATCTTCGTCGCGCTTGGGAAGCACAACAGCATCCGACTCGTCAACTGCTGCACATGTACGAAGGGACGACGACCGACCTCAGGATCGCGCAATGAATGAAGATTCAGCTCGTCGACATGCCCTTGCACGGGAACTCCTCAGCTCGAGCTTCTTCCCAGATTATCGCCCATCCGCTCCTGCACCCCGGCCACTCCCCGCACTCTTTGGCGATCGCACTACGGGGCGCGATCTGCCGATGTCCTCGTCGATGGATTCGCTCGATCCCGAGAGCAGTCGCGCTCGTGCGGTGAGGCATGTGCTAGAGAGCATACGCTCGCATGTATCGCCTACCACGACGGATAGGGACAATTCGCCGCCCCTGCCGCCGCCGGACCTCGGACACCCCTTCGACGCTGCCATGTCCGGCCCAGCGGTAGGCCCAACGGCCGACTCTGCAATGGTCGTAGATCCTCCGAACATTGATACCGACGTGACGATGCGAGATGATGAGAGCACGGAGGAAGAGGAGCGACTCAGCATGATGGGAGTGCTTCCGTCCTTCGAAAGCACCAGTTCCGGCTTTCAACGAGATCTTTCGCCGGTTCGTCCGGTACCGCCAGTCGGCCACGACACCAGTGCTCTGCCGCCCGTTGCGGACGAAGGCTCATCCGCTACACTTCTTCGCACCGGACGATTCCCTCGCACGGGTGATGAGGGTTCCTTGTCGAGCCTAGGACGGCCGGACTACCTCCAGCATCTCCATCGCCCTCGAGGGCTCGCCTGGGAAACGGATCGAGCTCGGGCGTTGCGAGGAGACGATGAAGATCGGCAGCCAGGGTGGCGCCCCGTGCTAATGCCAGCCAGTTGGGATCAACCGGGCCCACGGCCGTCTGCAGGGTCACAACCGTCTGACAACGACGAGAGTCTGCGGTTACCACGTCGGTTGCATGAGTCTGTCAGTTCTAGAGAAGCAAGACCACGGACGCGGCAGTTTGACGCACGGGATTTTGCGCCGGGGCCGTTCCGTTCGACAATGCAGAGGCTTGCGGACAATTCGGCGCGGTCAGATAATGTGCGAAGGCAATCATATCACGTCCCTCAACCGCCGAGAGAAGCAACGTCTGCAGCCCCTGGAACGTCCACGTCCTTGCGACCACCGAGCATTCCTCCTCTGGATATCCAGGGTGGCGAGGATGTGCTGCTACAAAGGGTATGCTCTCTATTCATGCGATAGTATTATACTGATACCTCAAACTGTAGGTCTTGCTAGAATCTTTTGCTAGCAGCCGCCAAGGTGCCCCGGAGCGCGATCCAGGCGCCGACAGTGGAGGCTCTACTCAGAGGTCGCATCCATCACGTCCGTCCGTGTCTTCCTCGCGGCGGGAGGACGGATCTGTCGTTGAGGACGCCCCCATGTCAATGAACCTCACGAATGTTGCAGACTGGTATCCCGACTCTTTCGATTCATCTTCCTTGGCGGATAGGTCCAGGCGCTTGATGAGGCAGTTAATCAGGAATTCGGACACGGCGTCTTCGAGCACGGTGCCCAATACGCGGATTCATCCCTCCCGGGATGCCCAGCTTCCACTGCGCCGCGCTCGTAGTCCTCCACGGCGTCCTACGCTTCGCTCAGCCATGGCAGCTTCGGACGAGACTTCTCGCCCTACGGGGGCATCTGCATCTGCGCTCGAAGACAGGTTGACGGGCCTTTACGACCGGGTCGGTCACACCAGGCGTTTGCACGACTACCTCACCACGCGGTCGCGCTTGCCTGCGTCGCGTCTGGATCAACCTCAACCAGCACCTGTAACTGCCCCCCAAGGGTCAAGCGCGCAGGAGAGCGATTCGACGGTTGAGATAGATGCGCTGCGCTCCGACGGCAGAAATGCTCCGCGTTCTCGGCAGTTGGTAGAGCTCTTTCGGCGAGAGCACGACGGCCCACCAGGGATGGCCCGCGGTGACCGCGCTAGAGTGCAACGGCGTCCGATCCGACACATTCGTGACCCGATGCTAGATGACTTCATGGTGCGTGTACTTCACTTCATGCACGTATCTACCCATCCGAGCCTTTTGCAGAGCGACTTCGACTTCGGTACCAGAATATCTTCCGAGGATTTCCTTCGTTTACCTGGCAGCTTGGGGGGCGTGCCTCGCGGTGCTCCTCCGCAATTGGTACAGGAACTTGAGAGCGCGCAATACAAGGATTGGAAGACGCAAGACAGCGACATTCATTGCCCTATTTGTTTGGACGATGTGAGTTTGTCTTGCCGCAAGTAATTCTTACTCACCCGGTCGTACAGTACAACCCCGAAGACCCCGTCACAAAGCTTTCCGGGTGCTCTCATTGGCTTCACAAAGATTGCCTTCAGGTAATTTCCTCATCATCAGAGTTCCGTGAAGAGTTGCTGATAACTACCTCAGCAATGGTTGCGCACTGCGAGTACATGTCCCGTATGCAGACAGTCACTCAAAGGTATTGAGCGTCGTTGTCCACGGCATTCCGTGGCAATGCGCGCTCCGCCACGGCCGATGGAAGTTATGCGCCTTCCCCGCCCTCATGGACCGGAGAGCCTACCGACCAACCGGACAACTCTAGTGGGCGGATCGATTGAGGCTACATCCAATCATCCGCGCTGGCGCAGACTGGACGAAGTACCTGCCCAATCGACCCCTGGAGGCGCATCGGAAACATCTACAGCACCGCCCACGCGCTTGAGGAGTGCTGTCGATGCCTTAAGGGCAGACCTTCCTCCGCGTCCTTGGGCTCGCCCTGACCAGAGAACAGAGAACAGCGCGCTCCCGGCATCCATATCACGTCGACCACCCCCATTGCCCAGCAGCTCGGATTCGTTGCGCTTGAATCGAAGTCGACCAGCAGGCGGAGATCAGAGCGACGACCGCCCGCCTCGACGATCCGTGGCCGCCACGTTTACCTATGATCATGGTGATCTCGACTCAATGACATGGCTCGACACCATCATGCGCTCCGAGTCAGGCCTTCCTGAGACCGCGCAAGGCGTTCAAAGCACGACGGCTGGGGCTACGGCAGCTGCTCCCGCACCGCACACGTCGAACGATGCTGGTACAGCATCCTCTACCGCAAATATACGGGTGGCCGTTAGCGGCGAACTTTCGTCCCAGCCCGATGATCATTTGACCCAGTCCGACGAGCAGCGGCTGCGTCCTTCCGGCGTCGTCCATCCGAACCAATCCGGCGTAAACTCTGCTACTGACGTTGGCATGTCGTCAATCGCGGTGGATTCCGACGCTGCCGTCCAGGACCGTGATAGCGGAGCAGCAGAAGAACCGAGCCAGATGGTCGAAGTCAGGAGTGCACAAGACGAAGTAGCGCGAGCGGTCCAGCTCGTGTCAGATGGGGTTGAACGGTCACTGGAAGACGGTGACCTGCCGACAGACGAGCGCGACACGGAACGCGATGCGAACGAAACTGATGATAGCTACTTGACACGGCTTTACCGTAGGTTTTACTCGTAAAGCAAACAGGTGCGCATGGGTTGCTTTGCGAAGACTTGCTGCAAACGCGGTGACTGACGTGCTAGATCTCTCAGGATCGCATGTTTGGAACGTTGTAACTCATATCCCACCGCAAGGCTCAAGGAACGACAGTTTCACGACGACCTGGCTGGCCGGGCACTGTACAACATATCATCCCTCGCTATATCCAATTTCTTCCCTAACTTATCTCAAATGTCGCACACGGTCCTTTGTTCTCTCGTCCAATACAAACAATTCCATCCACGTTGCCCTTTCTTCTTGTGATCGTGGCTCGTTATGCGATTATCGCTGGGAATCTACTGATCATTTGCGCCCCAGATCGTACTCAGCTTTTGTGTCTAGTCCCCAAGTCTTATCCAACGACCGTCCTCACCTTATAGTGAAGAACAGCATGAAAGGTTAGTTTGGGCTTCCTTTTCCTGCTCTTCCTTCATGATTCAGCGTACAGCACGCTTCTTTCCTTCCACGTCGTGGCATGTTCTGGATCATCTTTCAATGTTTTTTTCCGATTGCATCTGTCGCTACCACACTCTAAAACTCAAAGAACGTTTGACTGACGCAATCAGCTGAAGACGTGCGTAGCATGGGGCGCCCACACGCAGAACAAAAGGAACGCCCACAGATTGCGTTTGAGGCACATCAGACATGCAATTCGTCCAGTGCCACAAAGTAGTCCATCCCAGCGGCAGACGCGCAGCAATACCCAAAGGTGCGTATTCCCATGCCACGAAAGAAAGCCGCCGCGTTTTTGCGCCACATATGCGCAAGATGGATTGCTTTTAGAGAGCCGGGATCAAAGCGAGAGCCCACCTTCCGCTGCCCGCATATCACGGTTGGTGGCCTAGGCAGCGCGCTCGTACATTTATCTGACACATTGTTCCAGGAGATTGGACCACCATGTCGCCAGATGCGCAACATCAGCTTCTCGTTGACGCTCCTCAGCAGTCCGTCGTTGCTGCCAGTGCCGCGCCTGTGGCGGGACAGCAACAGCTCTCTGTGCCATCCGAACGCTCCTCTTCCGAACGAAACCCAACCGCCCCTCGCGCGTCGTACAGGATCCCTCCTTTCATGAAGCGTATGCGCCTCCCGCCGCCGCAGCTCGCAGGCACCATTGTCGCCCGACTCAAGACAATATTGCAGACTCGTCACCCCAAAACATCGAACGTGGCGGCAGTAGAGCTGGGCAGCAATACGCCCCCACGCGGCGGCTCACCTCTTCCTCGAAGCAGTCCTGCTGCTGCAGACCTGGAGGCGAACAATACCACTGGAACATATCCACAGCGTGTCGGTCGCATTCGCTATTGTGTCCGCGCGATGTTCGAGTGGATGGTCGGGCTCCTCCTCCTTCTCTGGGGGCTCATGCTGTTTACTCTCCCATTCATCGACCACGCCGCGCAATGCGCCTTGGAGGGTGTCATCATCGTGATTATCGGCCAGCAGATACTCGTCGCCGCGCATGGCGAGGCCTCGGTGTGGGCGATCCCCTTGGTTTGGGCAGCGCGCTACGGAGCCGTCGGCGGCGCGGCCATGTCTCCACTAGGCTTCTCGTTGAGTTGCTGTTTCGTCGTGCAGGAAGTTTTCCTGCTGAGGCAGGTCTTGAATGTTGCGCTGTGCGCTGCCGCGGGTGCCGTTGGTTCTGCTATCCTTCGAGGGCATGGGAGAGAAGATGCGATGCTGTCCATGGGCCAGGCTGCGATTGCTGCGATGGTAGGAACCGCCGTGCTTGTCGTTCCTCTGCGACTCTTGGAGAGACTCTGCAAATATCTAGAAGATGATGACTAGTAAAGTTGCAGCCGCACAGAGATATGACCTCTGTCCGCGGAGCAATGCATGTCAGCAACTCTATCTAGCAACTGGTATATACTCATCGCTTCCCCATTATTAGCCATCCAAGAATGACATGTTGAATAGAATAACATCACGTTCAGTACGTTCCTCCGCCAAGTCCGTCGTATCAAGTAGCAACAGGCATTCATGATGAGGATCTCGAACTTGCATCGTTATACGGCTGATGGCGATTGCCAGGCGAGGTGAAGCCAGACCTGTGGGCTCTATAGGGCAATACCGGGGCAACAGAGCATCGATATCAATGATCAAGAGACCCTGAACTTTTGACCACAAGGGCACGTGATTCATGGTGTCAGAAGTTCAGAACAATACCTTCCATTCTCGGCCTGCATCATGCGCTCTTGAACCTCACATATCACGGCGGATAAATCAGCGCATCGCACCCGTGTCTTCGATGCGGCATGACTCTCTGCGTTGTTCGTTCTGCTACCTGCTACACTTCCCAGGATGTTGACGGTCATACTTTAAAACTCAAACAGAGTTACACTGAAGGCAATCGTAATTCAGGCGAATGTAGGCGTCCAGCGAGGGGCGCCTACACGCAGAACAAAAGGACTGCCTACAGAGCGCTTCATGGCGCGTTCGACATGCAATCCATTCTGTGTCACGATAGCCTGCTCGGTGCCACAAAGACACGCCGGAGATACCCACAGGTGCGCGTTCCCGTGCCATGAAAGTGCAAGCGTGCCACAATATTCGTCTGATAGTTCTTATAGACATTAGTCTGCGGGGAGGTATGCGCATACCCGCGCCCTTCCCCTGCAAACTTCGCTCATCTCTCACCTCAGTGTACTCTTCAGGATCGCAGGCTACCATGCTCGCCACGCCTGTCATGTCGAGGCTTGAGACGTCGGCGACTTCTCAGCTGCCTACAATTGAGCTCGAGCTCGAGCGCGGTCATGGCGCGCACAAGTTCTCACCAGCCATACAGAAGCAGCTCGGCGACCTCGCCAAGGGGGAGTCGGATGCTCCTATTCCGCACGAAACCCCAGCCCCGCCGACGCCGCGCACCAGACACGACGCACAGCGTGCGGACAGTAGTAACGGACACCCTCCCCGTGTCCACGCGCCGCACACGCTTCCTGTCGCCGCTCAGCGGGCGCCTCCCGTCGCCGTGCCACCGTCGTCGTTGTCCAACAGCCGTCGCTCGCGAGTATCCAATCTGCAGCCGTCGGCGCTCCCCGTCCGCGGGTCTGCGCTCGCCAGCAATGCTCTACCCCGGAGCCAACGACCTACAACGTTGGATGTGGAGCAGGGTAGCGGGGATGTCCCTCCTCCAACCGGTCCTCCGCCGCCTGTGACGACCGTCGGTGCGGGACAGGACGGTCGTCGTCCCCGTCGCGTTCAAGCTGGCGCCAAAATCAAGTTCATAAGGGCTGTCCTTAAGGTCAGAGCCTGCATCCAATGG
This sequence comes from Schizophyllum amplum, assembly GCA_007026445.1. NCBI lineage: Eukaryota > Fungi > Basidiomycota > Agaricomycetes > Agaricales > Schizophyllaceae > Schizophyllum > Schizophyllum amplum. The sequence goes on from VDMD01000063.1 coordinate 95,388, forward strand.
CTGGCTGCGGAACTCATCCTCGTCATTGTGGTGCCTGCTTTTGCTGCTCTGAGTGCCGCATTCGGTGCTCTCACCATCGTCGTTGGACAGCAGGTCATGCTTGTCGAGCATGGCGGAGCCTGGGTGGTCCCTGGCGCTTCTGCGGCGCGTATTGGCGCGGTCGGCGGAGCGATCCTTTCGCCGCTGATATTTTGCCTGCTGCTGGTAACGTACAGGTACCTGTCTCATTCTTTGCACGGTAGCTATCGGCTTTGGTGCTTTTGCGGCCATAGGCGCGATTGGCGTTGCTGTACTGCAGCACGTAGTGGGACTCGAGGGCACCCTGTTATCCGTAGGTCAAGCTGTCGTCGCGGGACTAACTGGGTGGGGCCTCGTATTCTCTTGTGGTCTCGGATGTGTCTTTGTTCTTGCCGGCCTTTTTTATTGCACTTGCGCGAAGATTCCGATACGTCGGGAGTCATCTCGCAGCGAAGTTCCTTCTTGAAGAGTTTTGTTCCCTCCTTTCCAAATATTTGTGCATGCTTCTGGTCATGATTCATATAATTAGTACATACTGATTCTTCTGTGATAAAGCGGTGCTTATGCATTATGTTGAGCGCAACGAACGTGCATCGCCCTTGCATCGCCCTCTGAGTGACGCCAATGCCCAGGCCACTGCAGACCAGGACAAGTCGGCCTTCTAGCGCAGGGCGAGGGACCTGAAAGTCCCCAAAGGCACGCGATCGACGTCGATCCTGATGGCGTCAGAACAATACCTTCCATTTTTGGCTTTCACCTCGTCGTCATGCACCCTCGGACAACAGACTCTCCCTTTCATCGTACCGATTTGTAGCAGCCCCCATGCGGCGCGCTCCCCACTCCCTCACGCAGTGCGGGTTTTCCAATAGTAGCGCGAGCCGTGCGGCCTCGTACTGCCCGCACCGCGACGTCACTTCCGAGAACAGCCACCGCGATAGACGACAGGCGTCCTGGCCCAGGCTGACTGCCCCCGGCGAATGACGAGTCTGCGCATGATGGGTACCCCCGGGCTCTGCTTAGCGCCTGACGTCGTGCATGATACAGTATATAAGTCGGGGAATGTAGGTGATTTCAGCTCTTCACTTTCCTTGCACCACCACCACACCACATCACCCTCCCCCTACATACACATCATGTCCTACGAGCGCGACAACAACAACAACAACGACTCCTACGGCTCGTCCGGCCGCGGCGGTGACTCCTTTGGCTCGGGCGGAGGCGGAGGCGGCGACTCCTACGGGTCGTCCAACAATGACAGCTACGGATCGGGCGGCGCGGCGGCGATAGCTACGGCTCGTCCGGCAACCGCGGCGGCGCAGGCGGCAACAGCGGCTCAGGCGGCTACGGCTCCTCTAACAACGAGTCGAGCGGGCGCGGCGGAGGGGACAGCTACGGCTCGGGCGGCCGCTCGGGCGGCGACTCGTACGGCTCGGGAGGACAGGCTGGCGGCGATAGCTACGGCTCGTCGAACAACGACTCGTATGGGTCGTCGGGCGGCAACAACAACAACGACAACAACAACTCGTCGTCATACGGCGGCGCCGGCGGCAACGACTCGTATGGATCCTCGAACAAGCAGTCGCAGGGCTCATCCAACAACGACTCATATGGATCGTCCAACAACGACTCGTACGGATCGAGCGGCAACAAGCAGTCGCAAGGGTCGTCGAATAACGACTCGTATGGATCGTCCAACAAGGACTCCTACGGATCGTCAGGCAACAACGATTCATACGGCTCGTCAGGCAACAACTCGTCGTCGAACAACAACAACTCCTCGTCTAACAACAACTCGTCGAACTCCAACTCCTCCGGCAAGCTCGACATGTACGACAAGGGCGTCAAGTACGCGGCGGAGAAGGCGGGGTATAACCTCGTGAGTGTCGCGTCATTTTGGATTTTGCGCGCGATCTGCCTTCGTTTATGATCTCCCTCTCTCCATATCTTCCACTCCATCCTTCTTCTCCTTTCCCTCGTCCTTTACTTCCCGTCATGAATGTCCACTGCTACGCCGTCGGTGCCCTCTTCACGTCCCTCGTTCTCTCGTCCTCCTTCCCTCTTGCTCGTACTTCACTCGCTGACCACAATAACAGGAGGATAACACCGCAGACAAGATCGGTGACCAGGTGAAGAACCTCGTCGGCGGGTTCGGCAAGAACTGAGAGGCGGACGCCAACTGAGGGGCTGAGGCAGATGCACCGACGTCGAGACGGAAGAAGCAAGGACGTTGAAGCAGAATTGTAGTAACGGACCATTCTCAGGGACTATGTATCATCGCAAGTGTAACGCTGTACAAGGGGCCTGCAGGCTGCGGTGCAATCCTAGTGCTAACAAGCCAATTGTCAAGCCAGAGCCGTTCTTCCAAGTCATTGCCCCTGAAGCTGAAAGCTTGAAGTTGTTGAACGCTGATATTCTGTGCACAGTCAAAATGGCCAGAGGCCATCTTGATTGAGCTGAAAATCGGCGGTGCTTGAAAGTTTGCGGCTCGTTTGAGCGGATGAGTCATGGCTGAGAGGCACGCACGTGCATGTTGATCTGAGGCACGTGCATTAGACATATCTCTTGTGACTGAGTGGTCTGTACCGGAAGCACCCATAAGCTGAAGGTCATTCAGGCCTGCGATAGATGTCCAGTCCAGTCCAATTTCCTGGATTTTCTTGTGGTCGCTGTGCTGGCCAGCGCCCAAGAAGTAAGCGCCCGGCGATAAGTCCATATTTGGAACGATGATGATCTGTTTGTTGTAGAACTCGACCTTGTCCTCCTCTTTCTCCTCCTCGTCCTCGTTAATGGACAATTACTATGTGCAAGCTGCGCTTTCTCAAATCGGCAGCAGAAATCCGTCTCAGGGGACGAACTTGACCGCGCAGGTCCACTTGCGACAGGTGCCAACAGTGCGTCGCATTCCCCTAATGCACACGGCCGAGACGAGCTAATCGCGGACTCTGCAGGTGCCGGAACCCAACGCAAAGCGACCGGCAGACTCAGAATTCTACGCTACGGATGAGAACGGCGAGGTCAAGCCAAACCCGCTGTTCCTCAAGTCCCACTTCTTCCGCGAAGGGCGCTTAACGGAGGAGCAAGCGCTCTTTGTCCTCAGCCGCGCGACCGCGCTTTTGAGCCAGGAGCCGAACGTGGTGGAGGTGCAGAGTCCGGTTACGAGTGCGTGTACACAATTCCTCAGGCGTATAGCGGCCACTGATCCCGACTTGTAGTATGCGGAGACATACACGGCCAATACGTGAGCCCCCTGCTCCCAGCCACTGTGCATGCCCCCTTACGTCGCTCCCCAGTACGATCTGATGAAGCTTTTTGACGTCGGCGGCTCTATCCACGACAACAGCTACCTCTTCCTCGGCGACTACGTCGATCGGGGCTGCTTTGGTATCGAGGTCAGTCCGGGTCGCCTCCCTCGAGTAAGTCCCTCTCTAAACCCCCGCCGCGCCCGCCGTTTTTCAGTGTCTCTTGTACCTGTACAGCTTGAAATTGTGGTATCCGAACCGCTTCACCCTCCTCCGCGGCAACCACGAGTGCAGGCACCTCACCGAGTACTTCACCTTCAAGCGCGAATGTGCGTGACGAGCGAAGTGCAGGGTGCCGTGCTCACACGCTCACAGGCCTACATAAATACTCTCCGCGTGTCTATGAAGCGTGCATGGAGTCCTTCTGCGCGCTGCCCGTCGCCGCCATAGTCGACGGGCGCTTTTTCTGTGTGCATGGCGGGCTATCACCCGAGCTCGTCACCATCGACGACCTCATGAAGGTGCGCTTTAGCGCGCTGTCAGTCGTTCACGACTCACACTTCGCAGATGAACAGATTTCAAGAGCCCGGCTCGCACGGCTTGCTATGTGATCTGCTGTGGTCTGACCCCATCGCCAATTTTGGTCGGGAAAACGAGCCCACGCAGGGTAATCCCGGACTACCACCAGGGACCCTCTGGCTGCACAATGCAACGCGAGGCTGCTCGTTCTTCTTCACGTGCGTCTCTTCATTCCCTCGCGCGACATGCGCTGACGCGCTGCTGCTCAGATACGAGGCCGCGTGCGCGTTCCTCGAGCGCAACGGACTCCTGGGCATCATCCGCGGACATGAGGCGCAGGACGCGGGATACACGATGCACAAAAAGACACCCACGAAGCGCTTCCCGTCCGTCATCACCATCTTCTCCGCGCCCAACTATCTCGACGTATACCACAACCGCGGCGCGGTCATCAAGTACGCGAATCGGGGCATCACCATCCGCCAGTACAACTCGTCGCCGCATCCATATTGGCTGCCGAACTTCATGGACGCGTTCACGTGGAGCTTGCCGTTTGTGGGCATGAAGAGTACGCATGCGCGAGCTGCGCTCTGTGTATGTTGATGCTGATTTGTCGGCGCAGTCACTGAGATGCTCCTTGCCATCCTCTCTATCTGCTCCGAGGAGGAGCTCGACGGGAGTGACTCAGACGAGGACGAAGATGCACGCGCGCTCATGTCGCCGGACAACAGTGCGCGCCGGCAGCAGATCAAGAGCAAAATCATGGCCGTCGGCCGCATGCAGCGCGTCTTCCAGCTCTTGCGGGAGGAGACAGAGAACGCGACAGAGCTTGCTTCTGGGTTCCCGGGCTTAGGCGTCCCCGGGCTCGGCTCCGAAGGTGTGGCGGGGAGGTCGTTGGATGGTGAGTTATTGTCTCTAGGTGTTTTTGAGGCACAGTGCTAACATGGTTGGCAGGCGGGGACGGCGGGGCCGAGTCTATGGGCGTGGAGGGCATGCCAGGTGGACTGGGCGGGCCAAACAATCTGGGCATACACGAAGCCAAGCTAGCGCGTGCAATACGGTCGTTTGATGATGCGTGCGTAATTTTCTCATTTCCGTTGTGCTCCACGACTCAATCTGTTCCCTTCATAGTCGGCGATCCGATCTCATCAACGAACGCCTACCGGAGTACGACCCGTCACCGACGATATTCCCGGCCAGCATGCGCTTGCCAGGACGGAGAGGGAGCGGCGAGTGAGTCTTCGACGCACTTCTTGTCCTTTTTTCAAATTTTGCTTCTTCATCATCTCGGTGCCCATACTTACTACTGCCTACCTTTTAGCGAGGGCATCAACATGGAGTTCCTCATCAAGAAGACGCTGGAGGAGGAAAGCCAGGATAGCGGCGTCGTCGAGCGGCTGGCGGAAAAGATCGCGCGCGGGCGGAAGGTGACGGGCAGGCCGAGGCCGTTGAAGCGGCACGAGACGACATGAGCGGGGTGAATGAGCGGGTAACCAGATCGTGGCTGCAGATCGGGTGAGCCAACGGATCTCGGATGTCCGTGGGTAAGAGGCGGATGGGCCTGATTTGCGGGATCGGCGGGGCGTGCAAGTACGGGACCGCGGGAGTCGATCCTCGCCTGATGTGAAGACGCGGCCACATTGCAGAACTTTGCGAATGTCGAGCTGGTCGAGATGGCGAGGGCGAGGGCGAGGGCGAGGGCGAGGGCGAGGGCGAGGGCGAGGGCGAGGGCGAGGGCGAGGGCGAGGGCGAGAACGACGATGGGGTGTTGGGGTTTTGTATCGGGCGAGAGAGACATGAGGCGCCCTCTCTTTTGGATATCATATCTGCCACCACTAGCTGTCACTTACTTATAGTACATACCAATACCTTCTACTACCTACTTGAATCATCATCGTGTCTGTATTGTCACTTGAGCGCGTGCGACGTAGTCTCACGGGTCAGACTCTTCTCACAGAAGACGGGGGGAAAGGTCAGTGAGAAGAGTCTGATCGGAGCAACGCTTACCGTATGTCTGTCCGAATCGTGGGAACATAAATGACAGATTCTTGACCGCGGAACTCACCGAGATGGACTCAGCGGTTCGATATGTCCCGAAACGGTAATCGGACTCTGTAATCGCGTAGAGCGTAGGCGCGTCGTGGTGCTCATCACTTTGACCTTTCACTACTTACACCACACCCTGCCATGGCGCGTTGCACCTCAATGCTATATAGACCTTCATCCTCAACCGAAATTGACTCCCAAATATGTACCCAAACACGCACTGGTGTCCAGGCCTGAGGGCTGCATCAGTCAAACAACACATATTTGAAGTCGGACACAACTTCTAACTTCGATTCTCCTTAAAGTCGACGAGGGAGAGTCCTTCCTCGTTGTCTCTGCAACTGACTAGGGGAACTTGGGAAGGCCATCACGTCCTTGTCGCCGGCGCAGAAATGACACCGTTTGCGCTTAGTGATCGTCAGCGGAACCAGCTAGCAATATATGCTAAGGTTCCCCCCTTGAGCATGCAGGAAGGGTGCACTGGAGTCCCCTCTGGCGTCTCCACCGTTGTAGGCTGGGGAATTCAGTGGAGTGTTGCGCTTTGCACGCTGCCTCTGTCCGCTGTTGATCGCTGATTCGGATTACAACGTACAGTATTCAAGGTGCACCTCGTATGGATACGGCAAAAAAATCATCTTGAGCCCTTTCCTCTGCTGGGCAGAATTACATGAGGAAGGGTGGCGAGAGAGCGTCGAGGATGAGGTCGAGCGGGTCAAGCGCGCTTCCCCACCGCTTTGGGACAGTGTCAGATCGCTGGTCCATCAGAGACGATGAGCTAGACCGATTTCCTTTTTCGGCTCAAAAATTCGGCTTTGCCACAACGGAAATTTGTAGACAGCTCCTCGTACAGACACTCGTCTCTTGCAAAACTTTGACATTATATGTGGCATACAGATCAACACACATATGAATTTTCTGGCATCTTTCTTTACAGCCAGAGGCTCGCGACACGCTTTTTGAGCATTTCGGCAAAATCCGTTGTTATGCCTTCCATGCATACAACTTGCCTCACAGAGCCCTGATCAGCTTCTGCTTTGGCTAAGACATTCCTTGTTATGTCCTTGATGCCTGTGTCGATTCTCAGATTTCTGTGGGGCTTACTGCAGCGGGGAATGGCAGAAGGCGCAGGCGGGGAGGATGCACCGGTCAAAGCGGGAAAATGGCCCACATCCGAAATTCGGCTGGCTCAAAAAGGAAATTAAAAGCCGAATTTCGGTCTAGCTCATCGTCTCTATCACACTACAGGCGGACGGGAATATGTCGTTGGACATACTGTTAGTCATTTCTGTAACCATATATACTAAATTACTGCTGCAAAACTAAGTCAATATCGCATGTGAAGAATAATGTTTGTCTTCAGAGAAACATTAGGTTTGACCTCCGGACATATGTCACGTATCCCGGCCGTCAAAGGCTTCGGGATATCTTATTTTCGCCCACGGGCATACGTCAGCGATAACCACGGATATTTTCAATGTATGACCAGATTCCCATTGTTCATCCGGTCATACATTGAAAATATCCGTGGTTATCGCTGACGTATGCCCGTGGGCGAAGATAAGATATCCCGAAGCCTTTGACGGCCGGGATACGTGACATATGTCCGGAGGTCAAACCTGATGTTTCTCTGAAGACAAACATTATTCTTCACATGCGATATTGACTTAGTTTTGCAGCAGTAATTTAGTATATATGGTTACAAAAATGACTAACAGTATGTCCAACGACATATTCCCGTCCGCCTGTAGTGTCACCCGGTGATTTCCGTCGTCAAAATACTGACATTTATCTTCCCACGATTCGGACAGACATACGGTAAGCGTTGCCTATCCCAGACTACGTGCGACGTGTCGAGTTCGAAAAGGGTCAGCTCGGGGTCAGCTTCAACTTGCAAGCCCCAAAGCTCTACTAGCGCTTAGATCTGATATGTAATAGTGGCTGGCTATGTCGCCGGTTCGACTCATTCCATAATAATGAAAGTACTACAAGTGAGATACTGTTGTACACGAAGCTTCGGAATATGTTATCGTATCATGTAGAGCATCGTAAGGTGACATGAGTACACATATATAGAGAACTTTGTCCTTGGGTATATTGTAGGAAAATCGTGCGTCTCGCAAAGTAGTCACCTAATTTCCACCTGCCACCGATGGGAAACCGGGCAGCACGGACACCGCAGACCGCTGAGCCTATCATCGAATCATATGCCGTTATGTCCGTGAGCGAGACGCTATGTTGCAGTCACCGCTTTCGTAAGAGCCAGATACGCGTTGACCTCCTGCCAGCGCGCTCGGTACGCATGTTCGAGAGAAGCCCAGTCGTTGTCATCCTCCTCGGTGGCCCACCCAACCACCCCGTCGTCCACACACACAGCCTCCAGTCGAGGAAAGGCAAGACGCAACGCATGCGCTATGGGATCTGCATACGGCGCGGGCCCTGCTCCGACAGGGGCAGAAAGCGTCGTTCCTTTATGCGGCACCATAGACTGCGATGGCGACCAAGAAGTGATCGACGACGAACCCACCCCGAGCATGACCAGCGCCTCATGCGGCGTACCACGGAGAAGCATCGCCCGGACGTCCCGCAGCGCGCCATCCGCATCCCGCATATCGAACACCACGTCGAGCTCCTGCAGATCCGGCGCCTGCCGTGCGAGCGCCATGACCCCGCGAAGAGTGGCGCGGGGCGGCGCTCGCGCATGGTTGCACCCTGGGAGCGTGATGCAGACTGCGTGCCGCCACCAGGACCCGATGGTCAACAACTCCTCGTCCGTGAAGTTGCAGCCATCCTGCGAGGTGATGCATACGTGGATGAGACCCGGGAATGCACGCAGAGGCGCGACGATGGGCAGCGTGATGATGTTGTCCGCGCGGGGCGCGGCATCATCGTCGTCCTCGTCGTCGAAGTGATTGCACGAGAAGGCGACGCGTGTCAGAGTACGTGGGTCGACGCCGCGCGCGAGCTCGGTGAGGAGAGCGTGCAGCTGCGGCGTATTGCAGGCGCTCGTGGAGTGGCAGTGGAGGACCTCCAGCGGGCACCGGTTCATCGCCCCAAAAAGCGACATGGCGAAGGCGTGAGATGTGCAGATGACTTTCAACTCGCGTAGCGCGCTGAAGCTGCCACTGGGGAAGCCCTGTCCTGGCGCGGACTCGGTGAACTCCAGTGTCGAAAGATGCGATAAACTGGAGAGATACTGCAACCCGCCGTCGGCGATGCGGCCTTTTGTTCGCAGATGTCGCAAGGGAAGGCCCACGATGAACGACGCAAAGTCTTGCGCATCAGGATCCACATCGGGCAGTGCAGGCGGTTGCATAGCGATATGTATACGAAGGTCGCCGAGCGTTCGGCACATAGACTTGATGGAGGCGAGGGCGGCTCGTGTTTCCGGTCTATCCCATTGCCCGTGTATGTCAAGCATTTGGATATTCGGGTTCAAGAGGCGGCGTATGTATCGCAAGGCGTCGCTGGTGAGGGAGAGGGAGTGCAGATAGGGGAAGGAAATATATGGCGAGAGATGGATGAAGATGCTCTTCATGTCGATGAATACGTGAGGGTTGTAGCCGATACCCAGTTCCTTGATGAAAGAGCAGTAGTGGATGAACCGAATGGCCTCCCCCCGCGCGGGGCTACGAGTCACAACCTGCAGATGGGAATTAAGCCTATATTGTTGAAGGGGACATGAGTACTCACAAGCTTATATTGTGAGTACATGGAGCCAGGAGCTTCATTGAACTCCTCTTCGACCCAAAGACGCGAAGGGAGCACCTTGATGAGGTTGGATAGCGTATGCTGAGTATGCCATAGCGCTGAGAGGGCCGGCACCTCGAAGAGTTTGGCTGTTCGAGAGAGATCCGCGAGTGTCTTGCGCGCGACGTGAGGTTCGTGGCATGGTTGGAGAGAGTCCAGGCGCAGGACATCGCAGATGAGGTCGACCAGCTCGGGGACATGGAACAGTGGGTGCATGGGCGAGGTCGTCAATGGGGGAAGCTCGCATTCCACTAGGCACAGAGGGTGTGGCCCAAGATCGGGTGACGGTCATGTTATAAGTATGCGTTCCCACTGGTTCTCGGATCATTTCAGGGCAGAGATGAAGGTGCCAGAAATCAGTCACACATGCGCACCAATCCGGCGATTGGTTAAGTAACAGGTGCCCCATTCAGCGCCTCTGGGTGATGCACCCGGTAATGGCAGCGCCGGTTTGGTAAACTGGCCTGCCAATGTCTCAGAGAGCGCCATGGCAGAGCAGTCGCAGAGCGCGTCACAACCCAAGTCGCAGCTCGGAGGCCATTCTGCTGATTTCTTTGCGTCAATAATTTTACCTTCGTCAGGTACCTCGCTGGTTGGAGACAAGTTTGAAATCAAGTGACGACTCGGACTCCGGAGCGCGCAGCGATTTTGAACCTTGAGTTCCCACGCTCAAATCGTCAACTTCATTGTTCTGATTCATTCACGTCGACCAACTTGCTTCACGACAGTGCTTTATCCAACGAGTCCATAGACTCAAGTTGGACTCAAGGATCATATTATGTGCATCATCATCTCGACGGCTCTGCTCTTCCTCGTACTTCTGCAAAGGTGCACACGCGACGACCATAGCGCAATTGAAGTGATTTTCGACGACACCAGATGAACGTAAGTCCTGACCTCGAATGTGGCGAAAATGTGATCTCATCGTGACACAAGATGATGCCTGGCGAAAGCTCTGTCATACGGCGTATCCATACGCAGTACGCCCGTCCTCCTCCTTCCTCCAACTTCTGTCTTCTAGCCCGTGTGGCACAAGCCATCCTCCGAGCCCGCAGGTCATCGCATTGGTTCGCGTGGAGTGTCCTTCAAGAAACACTGATAGTAGTAATGGTAAGTACCAGTCGCGAAGCCGCCTGAATCGGAATCCTGACGACAACGTAAGATTGAGAACCGAGGGCACCTGAGCGCGTAGGAGATGTCTTCCGCCTGGATAGGCTTCCGGATATTTTAAGGCGTAGTCTTTGCACCGAAGAATCGCGGTATTTCCTCGCTAACTGGTTTATAAACATCGGCAAACTGCCTTGGTTTTCCAGCCTGTGCGAAAATGGATCCCGCCATCTTCTTGTCCTCTTCGCTGTCGCCAGATGGCGCTCGATACTCTCGGCTTATAGGGAAGCATCATCGAAGTTCGTCGCACTCAATTACATGGACCCTCTTGCAATCGCTAGCCTCGCAGCGACAACATCGGCATTCACCATAGCGGTGGCTACCATTCCGAAATCTCGTTCGGCCCCGCTACTGGCTATACAAGGTTGCGTCTCCTCATCAGCGGCGTTTGAGGAACATCTGCTGTATCCCTCTACGATGTTTACCAACCGTCTATCTCTCAGTCAGCTTTCATTGCACTGGCGCTTTACGCCGTCGGACGTCTTCCTGCCAGCGCTTGCAGCCCATAGATGAGACCCACGGCAGTCGCGCAACTGTCATCATCCGTGAACGGATACTCCTGCGCTGTATCGGACTCTCGACGCCCGACGCAGCGCCTATACGCGAGAGGCTAAGGTCAGCTACCTTCGAACTACCTCCCGCCTTTTGGAGAGTGAAGCAGCGCAGCTTATCTTTGGGACCTGGGCTGCATAGGGCGGATAAGGCCATTCCTGTTCAGGACCTCCCCCCCATGGAAACGAACTTTATCTCTTGTGTACACATCTGACATTGGAGTTATCCACGTTGCCGTGCTCTCGTCTCTCAAGTAAGATACCATGCACTCTCGTGGCACGCATACTCATTTTTCGAAAGCTTGTGGCATCGGACGCCTCTGACCTCACTCCCCATTATCACTCTGCACTGCCTTGGTATACCTACCCTTCAAGAGCACCTTAGCGCGCTCATTTGTTTATCTGTTGTATTTGATCTACGGCACAGGAGCGACAGAACCATCCGCCTAACTGTACGTTGTGGCGCGCTGAACCGTCGCATAGCAGTCGGCAGATGCATTATAGTGTACGTGATACTCGAGGCCCTCATTACGTACACGACAGGCGATGTACAGCTTTCCGGTGCAGGGAAGGACACAGTGTGGGTGTAAGAAGCGCTGTGGGCCCGGAGGTAACGACTCCAGATGGGGAAGGACGCCAGTTCATGCAACACGTGACTCATGTTGAACTTCGGAGGTCAACTGACGCCTTCGCCAAGGGGCGATAATTCGCTCTTCTGCTGTACAGAATTGGCAACAAGATGAGACGCCGTGTGCTATACTCCCAGTCTTATGTGTAAGAACTCGATAGTATCAAAGGGCTACATACGCTCCGCCTCCCACCTGGGCTCACGCGGACTCGTAACCGCGGAACCACATCCGAGCTAAAACATGATCTCGATCAACCTTGAACAACGTGATTCGGCCCATCCGATCAGCCCCGATCCCGATCCTTCATTGAAAACGGTTATCTGCCGCAGACAAGCCGCAGATCAGTCCGGCAACTCAACGGTCAGGCCGTTGCGATCACGTGTGCTACAGTACACGGGTGATCCCCATTGTCAAACGAAGCCGCTAGCGGTATAACAAATCCCATGTCGAACAACGGTGGACTCGCGGCGGCCATCTCTGGGGCGAGGGCAAAGGTCCATGTATCTTGTGTGTTTCGGCCGACTAGGGCGTCTGCCGCTGTCGACTCCCACCAACCAAGAAGGTCGCCGGCAAGCTTTCGTCGCAGGGAGATTTCGGTTTGGAAGTAGGGACGAACAGCGCTTAAACGTCCGTTGTTTTCCTCGAGTAGATTACTCCAAAGCTTCGAGATCGGAAGCACGGCGGTACGGAAACACGGTAGCACGAATGCGCCTCAAAGACAACGCACCTACGCCCATAACCGGTTTTCCTATGAATACAGCGACGACCTGTCCCGCAGAGAACACAAGCCGAAGATATGCGCTCTCATCTGCAGCCATACCTAAGCTTGGCTCGAAAGCGCAGATTGGGTCTATGTCGGAGCACAGTGTGCCGTGACGACCAGTGAGTAGTAAGTATGGCCCCAGCGTCAGCAGAGGACTCTAAACGCGTCCCCTGCCAGCATGACGGCGGCCAGGGAAGGCCGGCGCAGCATGGTGTGACGGTAGTTGTCCGCGGCATCGGCTCGTTCTAAGCGGGATTCATGACCACCTTACATATTCGGGCAAACAAGGGTGATGTAACCGAGGACGACTCGGAGAGCCGGTCACATCGACTTGGAGTCCGGTTCTGGTCCGGTTTGACAGCGTGTGCAAAGCTAAAGGGGTGAGAGGTTGGCGGTGCTGCGCAGTAAGTAGAGGCTTCAGTTGATTCGCTATAGGGAGGCTTTGCGTTTACGTACCTCACCGCGTACCAGAAAACCTTGGGAAACCCGCATGGGCGTCAACCTGGCGTCAACAGACTGACACGAGCTGTGAATACACGAGGAACGCGGACGCCTCTCCGGTGCACCGTTGAGCGCCTCATGATTTTGTCAATGCGGAGCAAAACGTAGGCGCACATGGCGCGTCACAAAGCACGTACCTAGACACAGTGCGCTCGCGCCGCCAGGTCGGTGGAAGATTTTGATTCTTGAATTCTGAAAACCTGGCAAGCAGAAGTCACAGCAGCAGCGAGGCGCACTATCGCTCCGTCGAAGCAGTCGAGAGGACTTCTTACAGTGAGCACCAGGTGAGCACATGTCTGGGGAGGCTGCCAAGTTTTCTGATGGGCGTCGTGTCGCCGACTTCGTCTCATGTCGTGGGGCGACGTCCAAGGCATCTCGAAGCACAGGATTCGGGTGGCACAGCTATAGACGTGGCTCTCACAGGCTGCGCGAGAGCCTCAGACGAGTCCCAGATGCGGCGCGCCAACTGAAGACGCTGACGTGGGTGAAGCAAGTTGGAAGCAAGTACTTGCAAGTTGCAATGATGATTGTGAGAAAAAGACGCGGGTCGTTTGCATGTGTTGGCGCTACTCGTGACTCCTGAATCGCGTGATTGATCGGTGTGACCGTCATGAAAGCGTCACAGCCTGAAGTTGAACTTTCATGAATTCTGTTTTGCTTGACTGGCTGGATTGTGAGCGCCATAAGAGCAGTATACGAGTATATTGGATGACGGATGTAGCTCGAGCCGGCAGTGAGGTCAGCTCTGGTTTTTACCTTGACGGTTCTGCTCCTCCTTCCGCTCCTCCTTCCGCTCCTCTATAACGCGAGCACCTTTCTCTAGTACGACTTCAGCATAAGAACTTAAGGCTTGCTGGTGCAAGTAGTCCAGAGTGTCCTAGGATGCCTAATCAGTTAGCTGCGCATGAGTGTGTGTACTCGGGGTCACTGGTCTGATTGTCCCTGTCGAGACGACTCGCTATCCAGCCGATTCGATAGAGGGCGAGCACATACCTCTGCCTGACAAAGGACCGCCTTGATCTGAGACGCATTGCGCTTTGTTCTGGCGACGAAGGCGACGTTGAGCGTCCGCTGAGAGGCAGGCGTGTCCTCGTGCAGCTGTATACGCTCGCCGACCTTTTCAGAGAGTCTGAAGTGCGTCAGGCGGGTGCGGAGAAACATCAAACGGACAGATTAAGCATAGACGGGCGACGAGGAAAGCGGACCTGAGGTGGTGGATTACAGGCGACGCATTACAGGCAGGCGGCGAAGAGAATATACATGCGACGGCAGTATACATAGGCAACGAGAAGAATGCGTGGACGAAGGCAAAAAGGACAGACTAGAGCATGAACGTACTCCTTCAGATGGCCGGCAAATTTCGCAGCGGTCTCCGTATACGTCTTCATGCGGATGACGTCATTGGCCGGCGCGACCAGCTCGCCTTCCAGGCGTACAAGAAGTGAAGTATCGTGAGCGTGGTGGGAGAGCGCGCTCCGTATCTTGTCGAGAACTTCGCGGACCTGCGCGGCGGCGTCGCGAGCGTCGTCGGCGCTCTTTTTAGCCTTGGAGATAGCCGACATGATATGGGGTGAGCGAGGACAGTACGAGGTGAGCGTAGACAGCACGATGTGGGGAGACTGTGGTGAGGGAGCTCCGCAGGTCGATGTTAGTCGTGGATGAGCTGGGGCGGATGAGAGGGCGTTCTGATGACTTGCGTCACCGGTGGGCGTGGGACATGGACACTCGGCGAAGGGAGTTCCCTATTCAAAGCTGTAGTATTCCATTCGAAGCGGGAGGTGACGCTTCTGGACAGCCCATGATCATGACGAGGAGTGTACGGGCGCTTCACAAGAGTATAGAACGGGGAATGCCTGCATTGATCGCAGACTTGGTTCTCTCGTCGGAGCTGTCCAGTGCAGGGAAGGACCGTGGGCTTCAGGCTTCGTTGAGAAGCATCTAGCAGTCAACGTTGGAGACAACCATAGTTGACTGTCGGCGGTCCATTTAAGAGAAGGACAGAGAGAGAGCTCTAAAAAGCAGAAAATCGAGGCGTGAAGCAACTGCAAATCGCGACGGTGCTGGAGTCGAGGAGTGACGAACTCAGTTGAATTCGGTGACGCGGCCCGACAGCCGGTATCTCCGCGGCCCGGCGCTCCGGTGTGTCTTTGTCAGATCGCGACATGGCGGGGAGCCTCTCTCTCACTGTCGAATTCGAGACCCGCCCAGGCGCCTTACGCGTCGATTTATCAACTTGACTCGATCCTGCTTGGCTTGATTGAAGATCGCACCAGCTTAACGAGGACCACAACTTGACGAAGATCGCGAGCGACTTAACGTCGTAACGAGGATCGCGCGAGCAACTTAACGAAGATCGCCTCCAGCTCAACGAAGATCGCTCTGCGGACCTTGCAGGAGGAAGGTTCAAGCACCGTCGTCGTCTTTAGTCAACCCACCCTAGGATCCAATTCCTCACCCAATCCCATACCCCATCATCACACACCATCCACTACACTTACCACCATGCCCCTCCCCCCGCCCATCAACTTCCCCGCCTGGCTCGCCGCGCACGGCGACCGCCTCCAGCCACCGGTGAACAACTTCTGTCTCTACCGCGGCGGCGACTTCGTGGTCATGGTCGTGGGCGGGCCGAACGAGAGGAACGACTATCATGTGAATGAGACGGAGGTGAGTGCGAAGTGACTTGATGAAGGAAACGGGATGAGGAGGGAGGAGAGGATGGGGGGGGGATGGGACCCTCGCACTCACTCGTACCTTGCCAACCTCCGTCCAGATCATCTCGACCCCCACGTCCATACTGATCAAGATCCCCACGTCCATTTGTATACCCCCATGCTCATCTACAACTCCACGCCCATTCACAACCCATCGCTCATTCGTATACCCTCACAACACCATACTAACCACGACCCCCAGGAATGGTTCTACCAGCACAAGGGCGGCATGCTCCTGCGCGTTGTGGACGACGGGAAGTTTAGGGATATACGGATTGAGGAGGTGCGTCAGACCGTTTGCCGCTTGATCAATTGCCTGTCCCATGACCCCTATCACTTCAACCCCTCCCATAATTTGCACGTCTATAACGCCCTCCTCTCAGGGTGAGATGTTCCTCCTACCCGCCAACACGCCGCACAACCCCGTTCGCTTCGCGGACACGGTCGGTCTGGTCCTCGAGCGGGAGCGCCCCGAGGCGGCGATTGGTCAGTGTTTTTCTTTTGCGGTGGTGTCGATGGTTGCTGATATATTCTCTTCTTGCATGATATCTCCTTCACATCGCCTCTCACCTCTACCGAACCGCGCTTGCGTCCATCAGACCGCCTGCGCTGGTACTGCCAGAAGACCGCGCACCCGGAGCCGACGATCGTGCATGAGGAGTGCCTGCATGTGACGAACCTGGGCACGCAGCTCGCGCCCATCATTAAGAGGTGGCAGACGGAGGAGGGCTTGCGGGTGTGCAAGGCGTGCGGGGAGGTGCAGGATCCGAAGTAGGGGGAAGCAGGAAGGAAGGCGGCCATAATGGCAGTTTTTATTCAAGTCAACTATTGGGAGGAAGGGAACGTTTGTACTAGAGTTAGAATATGTATACAAGTGTATGATGTACTGTGGTCGGAGACATAGTGGTCGTCAGGTGGCGGCTCTCGCACAGCCTGCGCCTGCCCGCGTTCGTCACGGGGCGCGACATGTCACGTTCGCGCTCGTTGCCTCCCCCGCACGACGGACACCGACGTTCCCCCGGGTCGCGCCGCTGTGCCTCATCGAAGCGGACCGCATCGTCCCATGACTCTGCCCGCCTGACCTGCTCTGCTAAGTATGTCGACGACAACGGCATGGAACGAATCGCCCGGGATCCGCGACGGCGCCCTCCTGCGATGCGGGCGTATAAAAGCCCTCGCAAGCGATTTGAGGATCTTGCGAGCTGACAGCGTCCATCTCGATTCCTCAACTTGAAGCTTGACTGTCGAGCTTTGGCGCTGTCGCAACGATGCGCACCTTCACCCTCTCGCTCATTCTCGTCCTCGCCGCGCCCGCCCTCGGCGCCCTCGCTCCTGGACAGATCGCCAACCTGGTCACCTTCGGTGACTCATATACCGATGTCGTAAACATTGGCGACGGCGGGGTGGCATGGCCACGTACGCTGTGGACTACGCCAGCTCCGAAGGGAAGCCTGGTGCGTATACGTGCGCCGCACCCAACAAACCTCCCAAACTCACCACAACTCCCCCAGTCACCCTGTACCCATTCGCCAAATCCGGTGCGACGTGCTCGAACAACATCACGGACCGCCCGTTCCCGTCGCTTTCGAGAGCCAGCTGCCGGCGTACTTCGCTGAGGTCGACAATGGCACGCTTCCTGCGGACGTGACCGCGGATAACACGCTGTACACCCTGTGGATCGGCACGAACGATGTTGGCGCGAATGCGCTGTTGACTGGGCAGGGGATTGACGGGGCGACGATCGTGGACACGGTCGGCTGTGCGGTGGACTGGGTGCAGGTGATGTACGAGCACGGGGCGAGAAACTTCTTGTTCCAAACGTGAGTGCAATGCTCCCACCTCAGGTTGACCCCTCCCACCTTCCTCACTAAACCCCCCGCCACAGATGATCCCCCTCGAGACCGCGCCCATGTACTCCCCCAACGCCTACCCGACCAAATTCTACACCGCGCCCAAGAACGCGACCGAGTGGAGCGTGCTCATGAAGGAGCTGACGACGGCGGGAACAAGATCGCGGAGCTGCTGCTGAAGCAGCTCGCGCCGAGTTTGGAGGGGGCGAGTGTGGGTGAGTTTGGGCCTTGTCGTCTCGTTCTTCACCTCCTGTTCTTCGCACAGTTCACCATGTACCAACTCGCTCACCGGTAATCTACTGCTAACCGCGCACCCTCCCAGGCTCTTCGACTCGCACGCCCTCTTTGCCGACATATACGCGAACCCAGCGCGTATCTAAACGGCACCGCGCCACTCAACGTCACCGGCGCCGCTTTTGCGTGCGTGTATGAGGAGACGGGGAGGTGCCGACGTGCACGACGGTGGAAGGGACAGATCGGGACAGTTATCTGTGGTGAGTGGCGTGATTGTTTCGATGCATTGGGTGTTCGGTGGCTTTGGTTGTTTTGGCCGGCGGGTTTTTGAGTTCCAGATGCGTTGCATCGTGTGCACTGGCTGTTCTGGTCAGCAGTTTCCGACGGGGACGAATATCTGACCCAACTTTTAGGTACGACGAGCTGCACCCGAGCGAGCAAGCGGATCGTGTTGTGGCGGAGCAGGTCGCGCAGGTCATTCTGGGAGAGGAGAATCAGTGGACGACGTGGTTGAGTTGAGGTGAGGGGCGACAGAGGTCGTCAACAAACATCTACCTGGGGATGTGCATACTCCGGTATGGATTGTTCATAGCCCAATAAGGGTGCGGCAGACCAAAAGTGCAGTGCTGTATGCCAAGTATATTTGGCCTTGTTGTCATTGAACTTTGGCATTGTTTGTCGTCGAACCGGCTTTAGGGCCGACTCCTCGCCGAGCGATTTGCCTTCCGAGACCTCTCTCTCTGGTGCGTCGTCCCTCAGCATGGCGGCTGATGGCTGTCTCCAGGTCTCCCACTCGACAGTCAATGTCGAGTTTACGGCTCTGGTCATGGCTCAACTTACGGTACTGAAAGTCCGACTCCCGGCATAGCCAAGAATTGCGAGCTAATTCTCGGGCTTCCTTCGCGCGCGCCGCGCCTCGTGTGGGCGTATCCTCCCGCTTCTGGCTCCTCGCAGCTCGGCGCTCCTTATACTTCGGTACTACTCAAATGTCGGCGCTTCTCGTATCCCGACGTGCCTAGTATCAATCGTCGTCCACCTTCGTCATGGGCTTCTCCCATCAGCTTCGCCTTCTGCCACCAAGCGTCATATATCGTGACTGAACAAGACGCCGCCTCGTCGAGAACTCGTGCTCGGGGCCCACACCTCGCTCTCACGCACACTCGGAGTGACGCAAGCAGTTCATGGCTTGCTGCGGGTGCCGTCTCTCCTCTAGCCGACTCGCATCCCCCACACCCACACCTGCCTCTGTCATACCTGTGCTCGCGCTCATTCTGATAGTATGCCAATTGACCCCAAGCACAAACAGACCGCCGAAGTCGCGCGAAATGTGGCTCAGCCCTTCGCAAGAGTCATCCACGATCTACGCAGCGCGCTTTCCGACCACCCCCATGACACCGTGCTCGCTGGGAATCTGCTAGACGAGATTATAGAGGCTGTCAACAATATCACATCAACGAGGATCGATCCTCCATCCATTGTGAAATTTGGCGATCATCTCAAGGAGTGCGTGCTCGTCCCCTGTTTGTACATTCGACCCACAGGCTCTCTATCGTTCTCGTCCTCATACGTTTATCCTTTCTTTATCATTCTCGTCCGCTTATCCCTCCGTCGCTTGTCTGATCTATGCTTTGCCTGCCATCTGTTTTTCCGTCTCGTTGATCCATCACTCAGGATCAATGACCTTATGCTCGAGCGCCTCATCCAGCACGATGCGACGTCGCCTTCCCAGTGGTCGCTCAACATCGTCTTCGTTGCCAAAATGAAGCTCAATACATCTAGGATGAAGAAGGTTCTCGCGCAGATGAATGTACGTAGTTTTTCTCGAATTGCGGGCTAAGCGCAGTTGGCATATGCTCATGTTTAACCGCGCCTTTCAGGCCCTTCTAGATGTCTGGTTGAACAACGCGGTCGATCCGTGTGTTCAGGATGCAATAGAGATGATAGGACAGTACGCGGAGGAAGCCAAAGAGAGCCAAGGTATGTCCTTGCGATTCATCATCATCGTCGATGCTGGACGCTGACAGTGCTGCAGAGAAGGCAAAGGCGAAGGAGCGGCATCGAGAATGAGAATTCTACATGGCAGTCATACTAAAACGCAACGACTGCTGTCGATGTAGACTTGCGAATGACCTCGTACTCAGGAGCCGTAGTCTGTAGAAATATGATGAGTGCGCGCAGTGAGCCGTTGCTTTGCTGTGAGGGTGTTATAGAAAGGGAATTACTGGAGGCTACTACTAGTGCATTGATGAGGCAACCTGAAGGCGTACGGTAGCACATCACTTGGGTTCATTACAATATCCGGCGCAGTTGGCGTTGACTTGAATTGTTTGTCATTGTTGTGTAGTACGGTTCCGCAACGGCAAGTCCCGAGACTCAGCTCATTGCGACCGCCTCGTGCGAAATACTTCCTGGTCATAAAGTCGGATACCCTCGCCCAGAACGCAGGGCCTGCTCGTCATGGCAGTCGACTCCCATCGTGACCACGACTGAATAGCCAGCCAAGTTCTCAGGGATTCTCACGGGACTGTGGAGGTGACGCAAGCCTGCCGGGCAGACCTGGCGCTTGCTTGTGGGAGACGGCGCGCCCTTGCCTCCCTCCCCACCACCAGCTTATTATCCATGTCCGATACCCGTCGTACGAGCTCTCCGGATATCCCATCCGTACTGCGCGGCATGGTTGCAGATTCGGAGGCTGAGAGTCCCAGCGGGGAGCAGCTCGCCAGCAGAGCGAAACAAGCCCTAGATGAGATGCAGATCGCCCTGACGCACCGTCCAAATGATTTGCTACTATTGGGCGACCTGGCGGATAAGCTGCTAGTGCAGGTCGAGGGCATTGTACGCACGGAGACGGATGCGGTGGAAACCGTGGGCGAGCTTGCACGTCAGCACTTGGAGTACGTGACCTGTGACATGATTCTGAGTACCATGGAGACACAGCTGACAAAATGAGTAGAATTCTGAGCAGATGCAAAGAGCGCGCAGAATTACGTGCCAGTGCGCTGCACTCTCGTACTCCCAGATGTCTCAACGTCGTCTTCATCGTCAAAGCGAAGCGCGACGCCGCGCAGATTCGGGATCTCATGGCAGATATGCATGTGAGTAGACAGCTTGGCTATATGTTTTATGTCCGCCTCACGAGAGCGTTGTAGATCACGCTGGATAAATACGTTCACGAACACGCTGCTGCTCCTCAGATCGAGGATCTGTCGCAGACAGCCAGTGAGAAGGTGGGATAGCTGTTTAGCTCTTTAGCCTTCGGAGAAGTATTACGAGGCCAAAGGATGCGCCTCATTTCTTGTACAATGATTACAAGTATACAATTCTTAACCCTCCCTTGTGGCGTCTCATGTGCGCCTCGATGCTGAGAGCAATCTACCTGGTGAGCTGCCAGTGCCTTTCGTCGAGGCCTTTCCCCCTGACGTGAACAATACAGAAGCATGAATACGAGTGCTAGCCGGTCTTTGTGATGTCAAATTCAGGGTGTTTCCCTATTGTTCTCTCAATATGGAAGTCGGTTTATATGACCTCTCGGCTGTGCTGCGGCGCGTGGCATGGCCAACCCACGTGTTGATTATGGCCTCACGCATATAAAAGGGCCTCTGTTCAGCGCTTCGCATCCTCCGTTGCCTGTTCCTGCTATCCACCCACCCTCTTCTTGCCCCCCTTCACGTGGCATTTCAAGACCTTTTCGTGCTATTCACGGTCTTTCGCCATCTACAGTCTTTCACTCGGCGTACACAGGAATCGACATGGCCCCCCTGGAGCGCACCGAGTCGGATATCGCCTACTTTGGTCCTGATTGCGACCCTGCTCAGTGCGAGGAAGACGTGCTTGACGAGCTCACAGAACTCGCCAACGTGTATGGACCTAAGGATTGGATGGCACACGGGAGCCTCGCAGCTGCTGACGGCGACATGGACGACGGCGGTAGCCCTGCGTGCTACGAGGATGGGGGCAACTTGCTGACCGGCAGTGTCGGGAGGGCATCTACAGGCGCATCTCTATCAGCACGGCCTCCCTTGCGAGCAACAGCAGCTCCTTCTCGCACTCCAGCGACCGCAGCGGCACCTCTTACTCCAGCGACCGTAGCGACGCCGCCTCGGATGATACAGTCATGGTGGACGACGACGAGGAGAGCAAGTTGATCACCAAGGCTCCGCTCCGTCGATTGGGCGCGCTTCGCTGGGTCCAACAACGGCAGCTTCTCCGCGTTCAAAGGCGGTAGCTTCTATCCGACATCAAACGGCGGCAGCCCCCATTACGCAACGTCAAACTCGGGCAGCTTTCATGCGCCATCCGAGGTGGACGCCCTCAACAGCCTCTCGCGCGACGCGTCTCATGCAAGCCTTGCCCGCACCGCTAGCCTCAACTCGCAGCATGCCCTGACCCGCGCCAACTCGATCGCCTCCGTGGCATCGGTGGCACCCACCGCGATCGCCCCAGCTGCTTATCGCCCGATCAACCATCCGGCTCCTGAGCTCGAGCATGCAACCCCTACCCGGACTCAAATCCAGGAGTTCTATTACAAGGTCACGAACAGTGGGATCCAGAGGACTTATTCTACGGAATCTTTAGAGCCGTGTAGCTTTACTGCTGCCGGGCCGCCCGTCTCTTCCATGCGCGCGCCAGCCGCGGGGCCGCCCGAGCAGAGGACACGCTCGGGCCGAACGGTGCATCCCGTCGTCCGCTACGATGCTTCGGCGTCTAAGAGCATGGCCATTTCGAGCCCTCGACGCCGTAGGTGACAGTAGGCGGCAATCCGCGAGTCAATATAGTTGTTCAGATATTGAGACGAGGGGAGACGAGGGGTACACAGTATATGTGTCGGATAAGTCCAGCTTCATGTGTCCGTGTATCTACGATGTAACATGCTCTTCGGGTGTTTCCTCTTTCTGAGTATCGCCTCTTACAAGATTTTCCTTTTTACATGACTCTGCCGTGCATGCCAAATACAAGACATGCCAGAGCGTTGCAGACATATGATGTCGCTTCCTTCCAATCCACGCGAAAAATCACAGGCAGGTCATGCAATGGAGCATCAGGGAGTAGCAGCTTGTATCGTGGCACATCCTAGAAGAGCCGGTGGTTAGCGAGCAACAACAGTGGTGCTCGTCGCCGTACTTACCTGCATTTCTGCATTGAATCGCCGCAGACATTCGTCGGCGGACGGCCTCTCCGCAGGGTCGCCGTGCAGCATTGATTCCAGCAGTGCTATGAATCCGTTCGGGTAGGCCACCAGCCTTGGATCTTCATGCCAATCTAGCTGGAAACACAGTCAATACTATTCACTGTGAACTAAAACGCCTTACCAACATCATCGTGGTCTCCTTGATAGTATGCGCAAGACAATACACATCTGCGGCGAAAGGGTCGTAAAACAGAGGCTCGGAGGCCGTCTCCCAGCCCTGAACTTCTGGCATCTCGATGTAGCCGCCATTGTAAACGGTGCGTCGGCCGCTCGTGGGGTTCAACTTCACGGCGAAGCCGAAGTCAAGATAAAAGTAGCGCGGCGGGCGCCACGCTCGCGGAAAGTAAGAAGGAGGTGCGGAATGAGCGGGTACTCCGTCTCTGAACTCCGTGCCCGACATGTAGAAGATGTTTTGCGCGCATATGTCACTGAAGGACGAAGATACATAAGTATGCTTGGATTGACAACAACGGTGATTATAACGTACCCATGAGCAATGTTATGTGAATGCATGAATGCTAACCCCTGATTGGCCATTCTCACAAGATGAAAAATTCAATGCGTCTAAGCTCACCTCTAGAAGTTGCCGAACTGCGACGAAAACCTGACCGCGCACGTCGATAAGCGAGTGCTGAACGTACTGCGCATGCAGAGTAGGCTCTATAACAAGCATCCAGTCAAGATACCGCTCTCCATTCCATCTTAAGTAGGGAAAGACGTCGATGATGGGGACCGTGTGATTATGTGGATGATCGCGAAGTTGGGGGTCGAGTAGGTGACGATGGATCGCAAGTTCTCGCGACGGCTGCATTATGATTTTATAATGACGGGCGCGGAGTCACGCTTGCGCCTGGCGCGAATAGCATTACTGCCGTCTTTCTTCTTGTGTGTAAGCTTTCGAATACCACTGCAAGCTGCCCCCACATACCGGTATGGGATGGTCGTCTGGCGCTAGGTAAAGGACGCCACACAGCCATGGAGACTTGATTTGCTCAGGAATCACATATCCTCTGGTGTAAAGGTATGGTCGGAGTTCAGCCCAAATTCGCAAGATAGCAGGGTCGCTTTCGTTAGTGAATGGGGCAAAGGGGTAATCGAAGAAGTCTATGCGCGCCAAGTAGTCGGTACCATCCATCGTTCCAGATGAGTATTACTATTATAGCGTAATATGGCCGACTTGAACTTGAGTGTGGAAATGCGGGACAAGTAACAGTGAGGCAGGTGTTGGCTGGCGTGGAGCCACGCAGTGACATTAGCCTCGCGTGTCTTATATCACGTGCACTGCGATGACGCGTGAGTTGGTTTGGACCGCCTCGCCGTAGTTCTCCTGCAGTTCTAACTTCTCCCACGTACGTTCCCGTGTATTTTTATTCCATCCTCCCAGTCACCGCTCTAGAAGATGAACAACGGCTTTTTGAGGTATTAAAGTGATCTTTCGGGCCCGCCCTCAAGCATGCGGCCATGCCGCAACCTTGCGTTGACCTTGCGCGTCACAGGATGAACTACAGCTTTCTCTGAAGGTGAACTGATAATTTTCCGCCCCTTATGAACGGCTAGCATGATCTGCTACGGTGTATCCTGCTATCCTCCCTTCGCTCCTACCCACAGGTTGACTTCTGCGCGCTGAGGTTCATAACTCGCTCCTCTGTCTACCCTCCCGTTGCCGTTCTCGCCCACGCTTCGACACGTTCGACTGGCCCCAAATCCCATCGCCCCTTACATTATCGGGTCTTATCCGAAAGCCGCTGTAGAGAGCCAGGATGCTGTTGCGAGGAGCCAGATCGTTGGGAACGTTGCGCCCGCCCCCGGGGCCCGCCATCGTCGCGGACGTTGATCTCCCCACCGCCTCACCGGAATTAACCACATCGGCGGCAGTCCCCACTGCTCATGCCGAATGTGCAACCGACAACAAGATCGGCAACAGCCTGGGGACGATCCACCGCCACGCCCACTACAGTCTACAGCTTCCTCTAAGGTTCGAGCTTCGCATCCGCCGCCTTCTCTTCCAGCTTCTAAATCACCGCCTCGCCGGTCTTATTCTTCAACACACGGCTCTCTCCCCCATGTCACGACCACGCGCGCCGCCACAATGAGGACAATAGGCTATTGTTACGCTTTCTTTGTAAGCTGGTCTTCTCCCGCTCCTTATAAGCAGCCAGCATAATCTGCTTTCAGGTAGCCTGCCATCCTGTCTTCGCCCGCGACCCACAGGTCGATTTGTGCAAGGCTCAGAACTCGTTCCTCTGTCTACCCTCTCGTCGTCTGTCTCATCCACACTCCGATAACACGTTTGACCTGCCCTGTCATCCTCGCCAGTTTTAGGAACATGTCCTATCCGAGGGCCGCCGCAGAGAGCCAGGAAGTCGCGAGGGGACAGAATGTCGAGAACGTCGGGCACGACATCGTCGCGGACTTCGATCTCCCCACCACTGCTCCGGTACCAACGACGGCGTCCACAGCGGCGACAGTCCCCAGTCATGCCGAATGGACACCGTTCGTCAACTTGAGGTCGACGACGGGACAGCCCACCCCACAACTACATGAGCACCTTTATCAAAGCCGCCGGCATCATGGTCACCACTCTGACGCTGTTGTCCCTAGCCGTTGTCTGTGGTGCCGCCGCAGGCGTCATTCTCACCCTGGTCGGCCAGCAGGTTCTTCTCGCGACGCACGGCGAGTCCTGGGCAGTTGCGCCGTACATTGTGGCGCGCATTGGTGCTGTCGGTGGCGTTCTTGCCTCGCTCGCGTCACTGGCGATTCTCCTTCCCGTCGGGGTTCTCTTCAAGTCGCATCTCACGACCAAGGATCGTTCCATCACATCTGACATGGTGAGATCGTTGGTCCCCTCGCTCTGTTTCGGAGCCGCCGCTGGTGCCTTTGGTTCCCTCGTCCTCGATCTCGATCAGGATGGCGGCTAGCCGTTGACCAGGCTAGCGTTGCGGGTCTCGTTGGCAGCGCTGTTCTCAGCGGAGGCAGCTTGGCACTGACGCTGGTATTCAAGTGTTTCCGTCTTCTATGCCTTGGCAGTTGACCGAGAGTCCAGGAGCTACAGTAGTCAGGTCGTAGTCGACATGATAGATAGATAGTCCAATGCAGTCGTCGTGTATGACTCTATACGAGTATGGCGCAAGTACGTAGAGTTGTGAAGTTTCGATTGTGGCGGTTGCAGCACGTCCGACGACACAGCGCCGCCGCTAGCGATCCGCTGCCGCCCGACCTGTGGTCGGGCGTGATCTTGATGCGACTGCAAGGTCAGCGCTTGAGCGCTTCGAGCTACGGTGAGTGTGAGAATAGAGGTAGTCAATCCCACGCAAGTGGTGACCTGCCCAAAAGTGGCGAAAATCGAATTGTGGGCGCGCATCGGCGGCAGGCCCGAATCTCCGAAACCTCCAGATTCCAATTGGGCGGTCGTGGCGCGTCCGACACCGCGCCGCAGCCTCTTGTCCTCCGCCGCCATCTGACCGGGCGACCAAGTCAGCCGCCCTCAGCGCCGAAGCTAGCCCATTCGAGAGCAAGCCCGGCCTTGCCTCGCGCAAGGGTCACGTTGCCCTAAGCAAGGCGACCGGGACATGGGGCTCTAGTCGTACTAGACGTTATACTCGTACTCTAGTCGCTATCGGACACCTGATAAGGCGCGGTCCCCATCTTAAGTGCCGTCCACCATGTTGCACACGATCCGCCCACTGCAAACCGTGCGCCTCGAAAGCGCCTTCGAGCGCGACGTGCATCTGGTTCGTTACTATCGCAGCTCCTACCTTGCGCGTGCGCTGCTGAATGCGCACCCCGTTTTCAGCCCTTCGCATGCCGCCCTCAGCATCACACTCATCCCCACGACCTGCAGCTGCACCTCCTGGGTACGCCCGAGCTGCGTGACCAGCGCGCGCCTTCGTCCAATATCAATGTGGCGCAACATACGCCCGTCGGGATCGCCCCCAAGCCAGTCAAGATTACACGCTCCTCCCCTTTGAGCATGCGCTGCCAGCAGTCCACTTGCACGTACGTCGGCTCCACCGCCCGCGAGCTCGCCTCCCACGTCCGTACCGCACACGGCCACGCTGCATCTCCTCCGCGCTCGTCGTCGCGTTTACGGCAGCGTAGCCCGCCTCCGCGCCGCACTTCGCCTTACGGCCTCCCTCAGAGCCCGGCTCTGGCCTCTCCCAGAGCAACGCCTCTGGACTCTCTGCACACCGCTCCGACGGCCTCCCTCACGGCATCATCCACCTACGCTGCATTCAGCCCCCGAGCACGTGGACGCTGCCCAAGACGCCACCCGTGCGCCTGCAGGACGTGGTCGAGGATGAGGAGTTGGAGATTGACGTGGGGCAGATGGCGATCGATGTGATGGAACGGACGGAAGTGGGTGGAGCTGGACGGGAAGACGACATGGCCCCGTCTCCGATGGGCGTGCACTCGTCCGTGTGTCCGACCTTCTCTCTGAGTACGTCGATGCCTCACCGCACTCACTCAACTGCGGCCTCCTACACCCAACGCTTACTTGTCTCCGCAGGCGCGCTAGAGGCGATTCCGGAGGACGAGTGGTCCGAATAGTGCGAGTGGCCTCAATAGTGCAAAACGACCTCGTCCATGGTCTCAAACACTTCTCATCTCGGCCGCCAACCAACCTCCTTCTCCGTGACCGCTAATCTTCTCGGCGGTCCACGCTCTTGAGTGGTCGCTATCTTTCCTGGTACAAATCCCCTGCTTGACATGGACACCCCTGCTTGGTACGAAACCCCTTCTTGACTCCAAACGCCACCATCCACTTCTTGATGTCTAGCACTCGCACGACTCTGTGATATATGTCAGAAGCCCCCGTAGAGCAGCCGACGACTTGACTTCCCCATCCGTCCATCCATTCATCATCCCAAACTCAGACGACTTCTCAGTAATGACAATTGTATACTAGCGCACATGATATTTCAAAGACCATGACACTCAGGATTAGGCCGCAGCAAGACACGGTGGGCTGTGGAACGCAGCGAAGCAGTGAAGAGTCGTGCTAGTGACAGTGACGCACGTGATGGCGCGCAAGTCGAACATATGAACACGTGACTTGGAAAATGAGGTGAACGTCATTCGCACTGGCAGTGTCTCGCCTTGCTCGGTTTTCCAGCTTGCTTCCCGCCACGCTCTTGACTTCCTGAATCCACTGGCTTCCGCAGAACTTTGTCACCCGCTCATGCATTTCCTGCAGCTGAATCACACCCGCTAACTTGTTACGCGTGCCTGCAGTGCTTCTCGCCCTTCAGTGATCAGTGGTTGCAATGGGATGTTGCCTTTCGCGGTTTCCATCTCTGCGACCTGTAACTTCGTGCTTGTCGTAAACAATAATTACAAAAACCATCATTCTATCAAACCTCGAGCGTCTTGCAATATCCTCGAGAACTCCTATAAAACCCGCTCTCGTAAGATAATAACATATCTTGTCACCCGTGCCACTGTCCCGACGTACTGTCGCTCAATCCAGGGCCACCTCACTCATTGCCCTCGCGCCGCCGCACTCTTCTTGGTCCCACCCGTCGAAACCGAACCAACACCGTCCGTCGCCTGCGCGTCCTCACTCCCATCCACTCCTCCAGCACCCGTACCCGTCGCGGCCCCCGTACCCGCGGCAGTGTAGGTTCCCGTCCCATCGCCAGCGTGCTTCTTTACTCCCTTTCTTCCCCCATACCACCGCCCATGACTGAGCAGGTAGTACATCTTGAAGTACAGGAGCGCGAAGCCATCTTCCTCCTGCTCGAGCTCGAGCGGGTAGTCCGCGCCGAGACGGTGTGCGGCGGCGATGCCAGACAGGACGGCGATCTGCAGAAGGGGTGAGCGGAGGGATGGATGAGCGGAGGGGATGGGTGAGCGGAGTATGGGAGTATGGAGGAACAGGTGAGCGAAGGAAGGGGTAGGAGAGGATATACAACAAGATGACCACAACCGCATACCTCATGCGCATTCACCATCGTCCAGCTTCCCGCGTACGTCACGCTCTTCTTCCCGTTTAGGAGCCACATCCACGGTACGACGAACGCGTAGTGTGTCCAGGAGTGGCTGGAGGCGCGAGTCAGCGTAGGTCAGAATCGCGTCGGGACAAGTGTAATTCTGGCTCGCAACGACATGGCCCGTGCTGCTTATCACGATGACTCACCACAACTGATGCCACCAATCCTCCCTTATGATCTTGCTCCGGTCGATCTCGTCATACGACCACGTCTCGCGGTCATTTTTGTTCAGGAAGATCGTCTGAAATGTCATGTTAGAGCGAGTCAAAAAGGAGGTGTGAGAAGGAGTTGTCATCAAAGGTGGGGTTCGGGTTCGGAGCGAGTCAAGATAGGTTCATGCCACAGCCGACGCTCACGAGTCCATGTATATCGATAGAGGGAATGAGTTTACTCGCCTGGAAAACATGCTGCTCGAAAGGCAGATCCCGCGAGAACTGCGCCTGGTAGTTCGAGCAGTCGAAGCACATCTCAAGCTTCTTCGGGTCCGCCGGCGTCTGCTTGATGTAGTACATCCTGTTGAGAGAGATGAGCATATACGTGCAGATGACACCCACTCGACAAGCCAGCGTTCGAGAAAGGGACGCCCACTCACGGTTTGAACTCTCTCCTCCCCTTCTCTACCCTCTCGCTTTCGTCCCTATCGCCTAACGCGTCGACCGCCCGCTCCTCGTCGAACCCATTCGTGTACCACTTCTCCATATACTGCGTGTCGCAGTGCGTCACCGTGATATCGTCCGCGAACTTCGCCTTGCCGAGCACACGGCCCTCGATCCAGCGCGCTTTCTTGCCAAGGATGCGCTTCGCGGTGTCGGCGAGGACGCAAAGGACGAGCTCGTCGTATTCTTCGATGACGACATCGCTGTTGATCCCCGTTTCCTCGCCAGCATCCGCCTCCTCGCCGCCGTGCGCGTCGCCGCCGGTGCGCAGCCTGACCTTGACGTGTTTTTGTCGCGCTGAACGACCTCCAACAGCTCCGTTTCCAGACGCACGTGTACGCCCCTCCGCTCCAGATCCTTCTTCCAATCCCCATAGAACGCCGAAAATTCGGGAAACACGACCATGGGCGGCTCGTTCGATGCGAGCGAGCGCTCGTCTGGGGGAAACCACATCCCATACGTCGGCGACGTGAATATACGTTCCAAGACAATCGTCGGCACGTCTGGCGTCGCGTTGCCCGTGCCCAGGAAGAGTGCGATGCTCGGCAGCAGCATCGCGTTTACGAAGTCTTCGCTGAACCCCCAGATGCGCGCAAAGATCTTGATGGGGACGAGCGCCCAGACGAGCTCGGTGCGCCGGACCCACTTGAGCGCGGTGCTGAAGCGTGCGATGTCCTTCTGGTGCTCGGCAACGAGACTGGTGGGGAAGACGTTCGTCCAAAAGTTGTCGCCCTTGCCGAAGGAAACCTGTAGGTTGACGGGCGAGACATCGTGTCCTTGCTTGCGGAACATGTGCATGGTGTGGCGGAAGATGTGCGAGCCGCTGAGGGGAGCGTCAGAGTCAGGGTGAGATGGACATGGGAGGCGACGGACCCTTGGACGCCCTGGTTGAGCCAGCTGGCGCCGTGCTTCTCGGCGTCGATAGGGATGGAGAAGGCCTGGCCGCCGCAGTAGTCCACGGCGTCGATGAGCGTGACGTCGAACTTGTCGGGGTGCTGGGCGAGTTGATGCGCGCAGGACATGCCTGAACATATTGTCAGAACCGATGAGACTGGCAAAGGCGTATGGGGAACGCACCTGCGGCACCCGCTCCTACCACCAGAATGCGCTTTGCAGAGGAGGTCATGGTCAAGATGCGATGAACCTCCTGTCACCCGTAGCGCGCCAACGTATGAGGTCAATATAGGTTAGACTATAGGAGACCGATCCCCCGCCGTCTGACATGGGGACATCGCAAGATATACGCTTGAAAACCTAGTGATCCCCAGTCAGTACCATCCCACTGTGTGGATGGATGATGTGATGACCACAGCGTCTGCCGCCTTGCGAGCCTGGGTATATGCTGCTCGCGAGATGGATGGGGCAGAGATTGCGGTCTTGGCCGAGTCCGAAGGGCGAGAAGACAAAGACATGGTAATCGGATGTGCTTGAAGATTCGAGAACGCTGAGGACCAAGAGCGATTTATAGGGAATGCGTACACCAATACTGTTCAGTAGTAGTGGTCAGGAGGGAACTACGTACCGCAACCAACGGAGCGGAAAACCGTCACGGGGTGGCGGGCCGAGTCCCGACGCCACAATGATGCGTTCCGAGTCAACTTGAGGTCAACTTGAACCCTCAAACTTAAGCTCAACTCCCTCTAGCAATCTGATACCCTCTATCTGCATAGTCCCTTTGACGCTGCTTGATGAGCCGTTCGTCGAGTATGCGCACGGCATCCAGTATTGGTCTGGGAGGGTAGTATTTTCAGTGAATGATCTCGATTCATTCACTTCCCATACGCCTATTGTACTAGAACAATAGACGGGCCTTATTCGTGGCACGCCGCGTACGTCCGCCACAAACACACTCGGCGCCTTTAAAAGCCCTGCAAGGGAACCGCCAAAACAATATCGACCCTTCTCCCGCCTCCTCTCCGCCGTCCTCGAACTTCATGTCTTCCATTGACCAGCGACCCCTCATCCCTGGCCTTCCGATGCCGAGCTCACCGGACACATTGACGCATCCTCGCGCCAGCCCCTGCTCATGCGTACCCCTTGCTCCGAGTCAAACCCATTCACGCAAAGCCGGCCCATCACACGCGCCTTACAAATCATCCTGGGCGTGCCCACGCTCGACCCCGAGGCGCACCCTCTTCTAATTTGTACAAGAAATGTCCCCTCGGTCCCCACCGTTCTACGCACCACGTTTCAGCGCGCAGCAGACGCCGGTGGTCTCGCCGTCCTCGCGCTGTGCCTCAAACTCTTCCTCTTCGCAGTTTACATCACCGCCTTCTGCGTTACGGGTAGCATCCTCACCTTCGTCGCGGGGCAGCAAATTCTCGGCGCCGCGCGCGGGGGCAGCTGGGAGATATCGTCGATATGGGCCGCGCGGACGGCGTGTGTGGGCGCGCTGGTCCTCGCGCCGGCCGCCGCGCTCTGTGGGAACATCTATCCGGAGGTACATCCCATAGTCAAGCTGTTCTGCAGCACGGGGATGGGGGTGATTGTCGGTGTCACGGGCTCGGCGCTGCTGGCGGCTTGCGGAGTGGACGCTCAGTTGATCCTCTCCTCAGGGGACGCCGCGATTGCTGCCTTGGTTGGTGCGGCGGTGACCGTCATGCCGTTACATTTGTATGTTTGGCTCCGTGATCTCTTCAAAAAGCCGGCCACTGCGTAGACTCTCTGCGATGCCACGCGCCGAGTAAAGGCGCCAACGACCTGAGATCCTTCAACTTTTCAGTCACTCTGTGTCCTTCGTCCATATAATTCTCGATATGTATTGCTCTGGAAGCTCATTCTCTCGTTGGAAAGCACGCAATTTCTGGTATACCATTATCTTATAGGGTTGGGATCAGCAGCAATATCACTTAGACCTTCTGATTTCGATGGTGTGACATCAACACGAACTGTCACGGCACGTGAGTCAGTGACTCTTGACCCCAGCCTGGGTCCAACTCAACTTTGACTCTCTTCCTTCAACGACTGCGAGGTGAAGGGGGTCTTTCTTCTCCGCTATGCCATCAAGAAGGATGCCCGTGATAGATCTGTAGCTGAAGGAGGCTGAGAATATAAAACTCTGGCGACCCGCAAGAAAGGACTGATCACTCGCGAGTCGCTCAGCTCTGACGAACTTATGTACGCATCTGAGGCGGCTGGCCTGACCGGACTTCTCTGCTGCGCTGTCTTGTACACTCTAGCGGTCTCACCTACTGTCGCGCTCTTACTCGCCTATCTGGTATACGCGCACCCTCTCATCATCGCGGACAGTCTTCTCTTGTCATCGCGAATCAATCGCAGACACGCCTCACAATTGCGGCCAGACAAGCAATCTCGTGCGCGTTCTTTTCTCGGCGACAGCATCGTATGTTACGATAGTATGCCATCTACGCTGCCCGAGATGCCCTCCTGCGACACTCGATGTTGCGACGATGCTCAACCCACCGGCGGCACTCGACGCACCTGCGTCGTTCGATCTTCTGCGTCGTCGCCGTTGTCCACTTGCGCTCCTAGTACGGCAGGGACACTCTGTCGGTAGTGGTCCATCCTTTCGACATCAGCCTGTTTTTGGAAAGCAAGCAGATCTGGACCGCTTAGGTGAATCTCTACGGACGAACATCGACTGGCGCGGATTACTTGCACCGACATGAAGACTTGGACCGGTACCGACGTACTAGAACATTTGGAAACCTCGCCTCGGACGAAGACTTCGACCGAGACGGGTGATCTAAACTAAACGAGTTTTGCTGCGTCTGCAACTACTAAGTAACTGGCTGGCATGTCATCCCATCACACCTGCATACTCTCGCATATCGTCGCTGAATTCCGCAGCGGCAAAGATCCCCAAAAGATCCCGTGTCATTTTAACCCACGTGGGCCCGCACTCGCCCGCGCTCCTTCAAGACGAGGTTCCATTAAAGAGAGATAGGACGATTCAACTTCAAGGACGCGCGTGCTTAAAGTTAAAGGTGAAAGGCGCTCGCCCTTCGGCATGAACAAGGCATAAACACCAGATGAACACTGTCTATTATCTGCTTTGGTCATGCCGAAAACGTCATAGAAATTAGAATCACGGAGATCAGTGATCTATGGAATCTCGTACCTACTGATGACAAACTGTTCGTTATGTACCGCGGGAATCCTCCGGGAATCTAATCGCGGTGGTTCGATTTTTACTCTGCGATATCAACGGTGAGCGAGTGGTCCTGACGCCGTCGACTCAGTTCCCCGCAGTGCGCCTCCCGGTCCCACCCACGGTCTCTTCCTCATTCCGCCATGGCTGCTGTCCACTCTCCCGGCGTCGCCGTCCCATCCGCTGCGGAGACCGCGCTCTACAACATGTCTTCGCCCGCCCACTCCTTTCTCCCCCAGAGCCAGGGCAAGACATCGACGTGGCTCTTCACCACCGCCGCCATCGTCGTCTCGCTCCTCGTCCTCGAGCAGACCGTGTATCGGTACAAGAAGCGTCACCTGCCGGGCGCGTCGTGGACTATCCCGATCATCGGAAAGTTTGCGGACTCGCTGAACCCGACGCTTGACAACTACATGAAGCAGTGGCAGATGGGCGAGCTGAGCGTCGTCAGCGTCTTCAACATGTGCGTATCTAGTTTATCGACGCGTCTTCTCTGTCTTACGCGCGCGCAGCTTCATTGTAATGGCCGCCTCGAACGAATACTCCCGCAAGATTTTGAACACCCCGTGCGCGGAGCCCGCTATCGTGCACGCAGCAAAGCACATCCTGATGCCCGAGAACTGGTGCGTGTAGCTTGCAGTTGCGACCCGTCGTCTGACTCCCCATCCCCAGGGTTTTCCTCCAGGGTAAGGCCCACGTCGAGTATCGCCGTGGTCTCAATGCGCTCTTCACGCACAAGGCTATTGGGTAAGCGCTCCTTAGACACACAATATTCTCCCGCTGATCCCCGTAGGAATTATGTCGCCATCCAGGACCGCATCGCAAAGGAGCATCTCCAAGAGTGGATCGAGCGCTCGCAGGCCACCGGCAAGTCCTTCCCCATCATGATGCACGCCCGCCACATGAACATGGTCGTCTCCCTCCGCGTCTTCTGCGGCATGTACATCCCCCAGGAGGCCACTCAGGAGATCTCGGACAAGTACTGGAACATCACCGTCGCCCTCGAGCTCGTCAACTTCCCCCTCCCCCTCCCCGGCACGAAGATCTACCGCGCGATCCAGGCGCGCAAGGTCGCGCTCAAGTGGCTTGAGCACGCCGCGCACGAGTCCAAGCGCGCCGTGGCCGCGGGTCAGCCCGCCAGCTGCCTCCTCGACGAGTGGAACCTGTTGCTCGCGGACCCGACGTACAAGGGCCGACGGGACTTTAGCGACAGGGAGATGGCGCTCGTGGTCTTCTCGTTCCTGTTCGCGTCGCAGGACGCGATGAGCAGCGGTCTCACGTACGGGTTCCAGCACTTTGTGGACCACCCCGCGTGCTGGCAAAGGTCAGGGAGGAGATCGAGCGCGTCGTCGGCCCCGATCCGCACGCGACCCTCACGCTCGACCTGCTCGACCAGATGCCGTACCTCCAGGCAGCCGTCAAGGAGAACCTGCGCGTCCGCCCGCCCGTCACCATGGTCAGTGCGTACGATTATCTGCTCAGCATCCACTCACGCTCTGCCAGATACCCTACAAAACCGTCAAGCCCTTCAAGATCCGCGACGACTACACCGTGCCCGTCGGCAGCATGATTATACCCACCTTCTACAACTCCCTGCACGACCCGAGGCGTACCCCGACCCAGACGCCTTCCTCCCCGAGCGCTGGCTCGACCCCGAAAGCCCGGCCAACGCGAACCCGAAGAACTATCTGGTTTTCGGCAACGGCCCGCACCGCTGCATCGGGCAGGAGTACACGGTGATGAACCTCGCCATCGTGCTCGCGAACGCGGCCATGATGATGGAGATGGAGCACGATATCACGCCGGATAGCTTCAAAGTCAAGTGAGTGCGGTGGCGTGACACGAAGGACGTTTGCTAACGCGCCGCTTGGCTAGGATGATTGCCACCCTGTTCCCTGCCGACGATTGCAAGATGAGCTTCAAGCCGCGCAAGGCCACGCGTCCGACGGCATGAGCGGGCGACGCTTCGACGCTTCGACGCTACAGCGGGCGACGCTCCAACGCTACAGCGGGCGAACGCTTCGACACTACCTAGACGGCAGCCCTAGTATATTAGTAGGCCAGCCCTTGATTTAATAATACTCGACGTTCGCTTTCACTTGATGTGGCTGATGAGGCAGTGTTCTGCACCACGATGTGCTGAAGGTGAGTCTGGCGTGGGGGAGCGGGAGCGAGAGGGGGGAGGGGGGCGAGGAGGGAGAGGTCGAGGAGGGGAAACTCGAGGAGGAAGGGCGAGGTGGGATGGGGGCGGGAGCGAGGGGGGACGAGAGGAGAGAGGGCGGCGGGCGAGAGGAGGGGCAGGGCAGAGGGGCGAGAGGAAGGAGGGCGAGAGGAGGAAAGAGGAGGGGGGAAGGAGGAGGGGGGCAGGGGCGAGGGGGAGGGGGGAAGCAGGACGGGGGACGGAGATGAGAGGGAATGAGGGCGAGAGGGTGAGAGGGGGTAACGAGTGAAGAGGGAGGGGAGGGGGCAAGGACGGAGGGGAGCGAGGAGCGAGGAGGGCGAGGATGGATGGGCCGAGGAGGGAGGGGGGTGAGGCAGAACGGCGGACGGGGAGGCGAAGGATGAAGAAGGAGGAGGGGGAAGGAGGAGGGGGGGCAGGGGCGAGGGCGAGGGGGGAGGCAGGACGGGGGACGGAGATCAGAGGGAAGGAGGGCGATTGGAAGGGGGGAGGGAGTGAGGTGTGAGAAGGAGGAGAAGGGGGGAACAAGGCAGGTGGGACGTGGGGGAACAGGGGAGGAGGGATGGGAGGGGCGGAAGGGAGGGGCGGAAGGGAGGGGCGGAAGGGAGGGGCGAGAGGGATAGGCGGGGGAGAAGGGAAGGCGGAAGGGAGGGGCAAAAGGGGGGAGAGAGGGGGACAAGAAAGGGCAGGGCGAGAGGAGTGAGAAGGGATATCGTCAGACGAAAGAGAGGCAATGAACACATGTGTGAGTACGAGAGTGTGAATTGGCGACGATCATGAGGAGGTGCGACGTGAAGGACGGGGGGAGGAACAAGGGTATAGGAAAGAGCGAACGAGTGAGTACTGTTACATTGATGAAGGAAGCGAGAAGGGAGAGCGCTCGAATCCTGGTAAGGATTATATGGAGGATAGGTGTCGTAGACTGTGCGCACAAAGCAGTGACGAAACGCGCGAAGTTGACTGACTCGTACGAAATCCGGGAGCGCGGTACGACGGAGGAAAACGATGAGAAACGAGAGAGAAAAGGGCAGGTCTGTGATGAGCCCAGGAACACGAGAGTACAGCGAGAGCGAGTGTGAGTGGAGTGCATATGGTCGATACAGAGTCCCTGCGATGAGCAAAGTTGACTCGAGTACGAGTCAGAAGTCGAGGCGAGACAGAAGTAGAGGGGAGTCGCCTCGGGTACGCGGCAAGAAGCTCAAATGTCGTGAATACGAGGACGTGGACTCAGGGAGCGCGTTTTGAGGCAAATCATGTCTATTCAATGTCTACGAGGTACAAGGCTACTATTTACCAGCTACATACAAGTTGCGTCTACTGTACTCACGCCGCTCGCGAGCGCTGGTCGCGCATAGCAAATTGTATATAATTACGAAGGGCTTCGAACGCGGCGGACATCGGGTCGAGGGGTCTGAGGACAAGACAGTCAGTGTGTTCTCGCATTGGCGAGAACAAAGCGCTCGAGAGCGACGGCGACAGGCCACTCCTAGGCACCAGTGAGCTAGATAGAAAGTCATATGTAAGAGACTGTATCAGAATGATTGGGAGGCGGGGTACGAATTGACTCGAAAATCCGCCCATGTATGAGAAAATGGAATGGAGGGACGGCGTGCAGGCAGGTCGTACAGGACGGGGGTAAGATAAGTAGCCACTACGAGAGCAAAGCACGGGGCAAATCGACGAAGATGCGGGTGATATACAGACATTGGCGGTCGTTATCGTAGTCAGTGGGCGTGAAGAACAAGTGATTGAGAACAAAAAGCAAAAGCTGCGCAGTGGTTCGTCGGGTGCGTTTGGTGATACAGAGTACGTACCTGAAAGCGGCGGTACCGCCAGTCGGCTACGACTCTCTCTCCCGCGGCGCTGATCAGGCCCGGCCCGTGAGAGACGGCACGCATACCGCATTCGCGCAGAGCCTGAGAGTCTCGCTCCGCATCCGATAGTACAAAAGACGGAGGACGCGGGCCGCATCGGTGGCAACAGCAAGTGAATTAACATAATTTCGACAGAGGACTCACCTCAAATGAAGTGCGCGGCGGCGCTGCGCGCCGCCCGCCGCGCCCCAGACCCAGTCTCTCACCTGTTGAACCAGTCGCAGCAGTCCCCGAGACTTCCCCGCGCGAATATTTTGAGGTTTGACTTCATTTTGCATCATTTTTGACGGTCAGACTCCCGCCAGAACCGCCCCCGCTTGGACCGGCGGATGGGGCTATCGGGGCGCGAGGAGGACCTCTCTGGGCGCGGTGAACCTAGTCGCCATGACGCACCGGTCACGCGTCAGTTCAACTTTCCAGTCACGGGCATGAACGGATGCGTCCAGCACGTGCGCTGAACTTACGAAGGCGCGCGTCTCACTGCAAAGTCGCAGTGGCGTCAGCCCTTGACACGTGTAGCGATAAGCAGGTGTACTCACTGGCGATAGATGTTCTCGGAGTTCGCCGGGACGTCAGAGTATAGGCGACGTAGCGAGGGTGAGGGGAGATTCGTTCTTGGTGTGTGGCTGGGGGCCGATGTCTGGAAAAATGTTA
The DNA here is from genome assembly GCA_007026445.1 of Schizophyllum amplum. NCBI lineage: Eukaryota > Fungi > Basidiomycota > Agaricomycetes > Agaricales > Schizophyllaceae > Schizophyllum > Schizophyllum amplum. The sequence goes on from VDMD01000063.1 coordinate 134,018, forward strand.
GACTGTGGTCGACGTGCAGCGCCGCAGACACGCACGATGACCAGCGAGCACGAGCTTGACGCACCTGAGTCGCAATCAATTCCGCCGTCTGCCGTGACAATAACCCGAGCGTCACGGCGGGAGATGGGGTGCGCGGAGGACGCCTGCAAAGGTAGTCAATATAGGTATGCGATGAGGGCCAGACGCGACGTTGACGTTGTCGCCGTCGGGCGCGTCAGTCACAAGCAAGCCAGCGTACCTTGACGCTGTCCCCCCCGACGCGCATCCCGTCCTCGTCAATATCGCGGGCCTGACCTGACAGTCCAAGACGTACCGACAAACGTCGAGTACGATGCCGTGCTGGGCGCAGGCGGCAGACCGTAGAACGGCGCGGTCGTTGCACGCGCCCGCCGTTGCCATGACAACCCTAACCAGCGTGGCTTCGAGCTCGTTGTGAGGGGTGTCAGCAACGACGAGGTGGGACTTGAGGACGTCCGCCGCGGGCGCGGGCGCTCATGAACGGCAGCGGCAGCGACGACGGGCGTCGGTCGTGGTGGTGGGAGACAAGCTGCGACGTGTCAGTGTATGGCAAACGGATTGAATAGAAAACTTACTGAATGGGTCTCGACTGCGTAGACTTGCGTGCGGTCTGTGAAAGTTTGAGTAGTCAGCAGCATGACAAGGTAAAGTCGTCATACCTGTAGATAGACGCTGCAAAGCTGGGTGTTTGCAAAGTTGATGTGCGAGACAAGAGTCTAGAGCGAGTTGGTCGTGAGCCATGAAAATTTAATGCGAGACGCACCAAGAAGAGGCTCGTGTTGACGAATCGCTCATTGGGAGTGACTGGAAGGGAACATAGAGACATGTCTGTAAACGTATCAGTCACTGCGAGAAGCGACGAAACCAAAATAAACATACCAATCAAGTCAATGTGACTTGGGGCAATAGTGACGGCGGGCAAAGGCAGAAGGAAAAGGCATATGGTAGATGAGTGGGAAGGAATGAAGGCATTGGAAGCCTGCTGAATACTGGCCAGAGACGCCGCCTTTTATACGGTGCGGGACGGCTGTCCAGCCGGTCGCGCACGTCCCCTCGTTACGAGTCCCATTCTAATCCGCAGCGTCCATGTCAGAGTCATGACAGCCGCACACCGACGGGCGGCCGCGAATCTGGGGCCAAAACCTGGGCGCTCGAGGGCGGAAGATTGGGCGCTCCTGTCGTCCTTGCTCGTCAACACTCTTCTGGGTCGCATGTCAGCCCGCTCGCGACGCCATTCAGTAGAAACGTACTACCGCGGTCAGGAACGGCCGTACGCGGAGTCGCGCAAGGTCAGTCGTAAGTTTTGGAAGATAGCCTTTGGGCGACGCGCCACAACGAGGCCAAGTCGTCCTGCGCCGTCCTCGTCGCCCGCAGCGTCGAGGAGAGGATGCAAACGCTTCCTATAACGTGAGGCAAGTCACCTGTAACACGTGACGAAGCTCGCGAGCCCGCGACAAGGCGCCTTGGGATCGAGTGGCCGTGGAATGAGAGATCAGTCGTTGCCCCTTTGGGAAGTCCTTGAACTGTCCCAAAGGCGGCGCGCCGCTCGCGCGCGTCGCCCGCCTCGTCGACCGCCGCCCTCGCTCGCGCTAAAACATATAATATTATAATGCTTCGAATGACGCGTACCCCCGGGGTTTCTGGCGAAACGGGCGGCATATGCGCTCTGTGAGTGAAGTGGAGTAGCCCAGGGCGAGGGCCAACGTAGCCCGGTTGCTATCAGCCCCCATCACGTTTCCTTCATGCCAATTGAATGTACGAGCGCCCAGGTCCGCATCGGTGACAGCAGAATTCCACCGGTCGCCGGTGGAAGATAGGACCCCTGATAATGGGCGATGAGGTTTGTTCCGCGGACCCCTCTTTTTGGGTACTTTTCGTCCGACATTTCTGGGCCGGTTTGGGGGCTTTTCGTCCGACTTTTCCTCAAACCTTTGGGTCCAGACCGGTCTTTTTGGCGATCACGTGACGTAAAATTTGATTATCTCTTCTCGGAAGTTTCCGATGGCTTTCTTTTGCCCTTGGAAAGGCTCTTGCGCGGGCTCAGACGGCTGCCCGAGCCTGTAGGAGGCGGGATCGAACCCAAAACCTCCCGTGAGGGCCAAATTTGGGCGTCAAACTGGGGGTGGGCACCCTCTCACTAGACAATCCGTCCGACATCTGTGTGCAACGTCGCGAGGACTTCGACCGTTTCGTCCGGCAAAATATCCGAGTTGGGGGGTCCAAAATCCCAAATTTCGTCCGACATCGGGAACTGCCCTCGCCACCTATTATCAGGGGTCCTTGGAAGATGCGGATGAGCGGGTAGGCTGTTCTGGTTTGTGAAGTCATTGCGACCGCGCAGTGCGTGCGGCTCGCGGCGTGTCGTCACCCACGTGCTTACGCGGCGTTCAGAATCAGGGCCCGTTTCAGAGGTGTCGGCAGGTGGAAGATTGGGGGCGCGGCAATGTCGGGGAGTATGAGGCGGGGGTGGTTCATTGCGCGACGAGGAGGCCTCGAGGGGACAACCAGCTTCTTGGACGTGGATAGCAGTAGCTATACAATATGCCTGAGCACGTGGCCGGTCAGCGCGAGCTCGGACGAACAGGTTACGGACGTACCAAAAACGACGCCACATAATGAAAACACCCTTGCGAGCGATACAGAGCAAGGTGGGCGTTGCGGATGGAAAATCTGGGCGTGTAGCCGTGTTCAAGTAGACTGCGCGGTTCGAAATTGGTCGAGGAATATTTTTGGGTGGGATGACCACTTACGGAGGGAAAGACGTCGAGTTCTACATGCAAAGCAGCTCGACCTTCAGAAACGATAAGGAAGGACGTAGATCCCGCTCATCGGTAGTTGCTGGACGTGTTCTGGGTGCAGAGACGGTCGACCTTGATGGTACGCGACCCATCGCCGATGCTAACTCCACAGCGTACAACTTCCGAAAGGTCGCTGGGTGCGTTTGCGCGCCACCGGAAAGTAATCAAGCTTTAACAGAGGATCGACGAATGTCCCGGTGTTTGCAGTTCGAGGATAAGCGTTTGTGATCCTGAGGAAACGGTATCTGGTGTTGCTGATAGCAGACAAGCATGCGATGAGCGGGACGCAAAGTGGAAGCGCGGGACAAGGCGTGTGAATGCTCATCGGACCGACCACCCGCGTCGCGTGCTCGTTCGATTCAACTTCAAACTTCACCATGACTGCGATGAGTTCACTCGATTCTTCGCCGCCAGCGCTCGCGTTGAGTTTATTTTCAAGAACTTCTGCAATGCTTGACTACGAGCTCGCGCTCAGGTGTCCCAACACGGCGCCTATTCCGCGTCATTCACTCCCGACATCTCAGCCGCACCCGCCCGGTGCCGTCTGCAGCGCCGTTTCGAGAGCTCATCGCACCGGGCATTCACGGCACTGCAGACGGCCCGGAGAGCGCGGCCAAGGTGTTGAGAAGGAACTCAACGCGGGCACTCCCGCTCGTCGCTCTCTCTATACATTCGGTGAGATGGGAGCGCATGTACGTGCCACCGTGGCTGACGGTTCAGGCATGCCCGTGTCGAGACACAGATCTGCGCTTCTCACGCACGTCCCACGGACGCAGTCAACACCGTCCGGCCGAGTTCCCAAAGCAGCCAGATTCAGATTGGCTCAGCGGCGAGATCGGTTGCCGCGTCGGGATGTTTGTATGGGCATTGCCTTTTGATGCGGCGGAGCGCGACGGCGATATATATTGGCCTGGCCGTCGCTTGTAAATTTTCTTCATGTCGTCGTTTTCCCCACCGACGCTCCGCCGCCCGCCGTTTGTTGACTGTGGTAAGTCGAGCGTGTGTGCAGCGATAATTCACGACTTACTGTCCGCAGATCATCGCCGACTTCCTCGCTATGCCAGAATCGCCATCCACGTCCTTCTCGTACTGGAAGGCACGTCTCGACGGCCAAGCTTGCACTGTGGTCACCTCGCCTCAAGAGCGACGGCGCACCAACTTCCTCCTGGCGCCAGAAACGCCATCCCCGTCCTACTCGCACTCGACGTCCTCGAGGCGCTTGCTCATGTGAGAGGTCTCGTCCGTTTGCATTCTCGAATATTGGCTCACTCTCCACAGTCATCTCACGCCCAATGCCGCACCGTATCGCAAGACCCAAATGTTCGCCCTTCGAACGCCTTCGGCGTTCCTGTGCACCATTTCTCGCTCGGTGAGCCGCTCACGACGTCCAAGCGGTGCGATTTCTGACTACTTTTCTAGATACCCCGAGACTCAAAAATGAGTAAAGTCGACTGTCCAGAACCCCGCGCGGGAATTCCTTGAGCACGGCGGAGCGCAATCATCAACGCGTCCGTGGTGGATAAGAACGGCGGCGCCGCGCGCCGCCGTGTACTTCTCTCGTGCAGCCGGTGAGTCTCATACTCATTCATGCTCATTCTGTTTCTGACAACGATTCTAGATTGATTACCCCCGAACGTCTTCGCCGCCTACGCCGCCGCCGCCATATATCATCCCTTCGCGCCCTACGCCCCTTCGCGCCGCGCCCTACGTCCTTCGCGCCCTAAGCCCTTCGCGCTCTACGCCTTCTCGCCTCTACGCCGTTCTCGCCCCCGGTAAGTCGGAATACCGGTCTAAGCGGAGGCGTTTCTGACCGACTTTCCAGGTCGAAAATAAGCAAATGAGTCGAATGTCTGGACCGCGGGATCTAGCGGACGATCGGCGGGGCGGGGCGCGCCGCACGCTGCACTTTGCGCAGTGTCGAAACTGGACAGGTCAAATGTCCTGGGATCCGCGCGGGAATCCTAGCGGACGATTTCGAGACTTTGGGGCCGGGGCGCGCCGCCACGCTCATTACTTTGGCGTGTCGCACTGTCTACTCTGACGAGTCGCGCTGTCTACTCATGCGTGTCGCGCTGTCTGCTCTTGCGTGTCGCGCTGTCTGCTCTTGCGTGTCGCGCTGTCTGCTCTGGCGTGCTACCGGCTCGCGGCCCAAGTCGCACGTCGACGAGTGAGTAATTCCGTTATATCGGTCTAAGCGGGGGACGTTTTTGACCGATTTTCCAGGGCGAAAAACAGGCAAAATGCAAGCCAAATGTCCCGGAACCCGCGCGGGAATGTCTAGCGCGCAGTGACGACTGTTGGGGTCCGGGGTAGGCGGCGCAGAAATGTCGCCGCGGACTTTGCACGTCTGTCGTATGGTCGCGCGCGTTGTGAGGTCGCGCATGCCATAAGTGCAGTGAGTCGGTCCACCTCCAGTGAGTCGGTCCACCTCCAGTGAGTAGGTCCATTGTACCCGTGAAGCTGCGATTCTGACTGGATCCTGCAGGTTAGAAAAAAAAAAGCGGAGTGGAAGTCGATTTGGGCTGGGGTAGTCCGGGAATTTTTGCAGAGCGCTTCGTCGGGAGATTCAGCGGAATGCTGGGGCGGGAGCCGGCTGGCGCGCAGCATGGATGGGCGGAGGGTGTATCGTTTGAGTGCTGACGCTTGTGACGAGACAAATCGTGAGGCGACGGGTGGGTCGGTGCTGATGTACGACGGATGTACTAACACAGGGCGCGGCACATTAACTCGCGACGCAGCGCATTAACTCGCGACGCAGCGCATTAACTCGCGAAGCAACGTATCGCCGTCCGGCGAGCAGAGTTGGCAGCGTGCACGAACGTCCGGCGAGGGCCGCGAAGGGGAGTCTTGGTGAGGCACGAAGCTCTCGGCGACGCGGACGAGGCTCTCGGCGACGCCGGAACGAAGCTCCAGTCGATGCGGCCGAAGCTCCAGTCGATGCGGCCGAGGCTACCGGCGACGCAGACCCCCTCACAAGCCCACCCTGAGGCCGTCCTAGCGCTGAGGCAATGAATCGCCGTCCGCCGATCACGATTTTCGCTCACACTCCTGGACTTTGCTCAGACTCCCGCCGCGCAGCCTGTTGACCCCGGCTGGCGACGCGTGAACTTTGTTGGTCCTCCTTGTCGCACGGAAGACCAGCGTCGGCGTCATCGGCAGCATTCGGCGCTGAGGCAATGGATTGTGGTCCGCCGATCTCGATTTCTGGTTGTGGTTTTGGCAAGTTCGACGTCGAAGCGGCACATTGACGTCCGCCGAACTCGTGAGGCAATGGATCGCCGTCCCGCGAGCAAGGTGAGTAGGTCTTGCGAGGATCACTGCTGATTTGTGGGTGCACATTTGGGCGAATCACGATGGGATTGGTCACGGTGGTCATTCTTTGATTTGCGCATTCGTTCAGTAGGGCTGGACAAATGTAGTCTAGGATTGTGTACTGTATACGGAATACGGAATGAATACCATGAGTTTAACCTGCAAATTCTGGTGTATTACGCTCTTAAGAGGGCCCTGCTGTAGTGGCGAGTTGTATGGTGTTCCGTAATGTCAATGGTCGTGTTCCGTACTGTCAGAGGTTGTGTTCCGGCAGCAACGATCAGTAAACGGGGCAGTCACAGAGGGGGAAGAAATAATGGGTGGAGGAGAGATTGTGGCAAGGTGAACAAAGGAGGAGACCTAGGGCATGGAGAACAGAGATGTCAGGCCCTGTATATCTTGTCATCACCACATGTTAAAGCCAGAAGGATAGATGGAGAGGGTAGCATGGAGTAGAGAGCTAGAGAATCCGGCGGTATAGGTAACGGTTGCCGTAAAGTGACATGTCGAGATGTCTGGAGAGGAGGACGAGGAGGAGGGAATAGGCGACAAGAGAGAGCAGTCTGAGACTAGTGGAAGAAACCAAAAGTGCTTGTATTCGTGGGTACTACATAAGAGAAACCATCCGAGACCCGGAAGTCGTTCGCGGCGCGAAGTCGACAAGGACGAAAAGAAGAAGTTGCAGAAACACGCCAAACAACACACATCCATGTCACGTCGCCGAATCCGGGCGTAAGCGCGTGACACTGGCAGTGACGCGATCGAGTGGCGAGATCCTGCGTCCTGCTTCGATCGCGACATCATGACACCAGCCGCGCACGCCGTCCCAGAGCCAGGGCACAACAACCTGCCAGCCAGTGGCCCCGCAGCCGTTGACTGAGCACCCGCAGTGCACGTCCCGCCATGGCTGCCGTCGCAGCGTTGACTTGCTACCTCGCAGTGGTGTCCTCCCCCACGGTGTCTCCTCGTGAGTTGAGTGGTCGCGAGTCCCCGCAGTGCGCCTCCTGGTCCCACCCACGGTCTCTTCCTCATTCCGCCATGGCTGCTGTCCACTCTCCCGGCGTCGCCGTCCCATCCGCTGCGGAGACCGCGCTCTACAACATGTCTTCGCCCGCCCACTCCTTCCTCCCCCAGAGTCAGGGCAAGACATCGACGTGGCTCTTCACCACCGCCGCCATCGTCGTCTCGCTCCTCGTCCTTGAGCAGACCGTATACCGGTACAAGAAGCGTCACCTACCGGGCGCGTCGTGGACTATCCCGATCATCGGAAAGTTTGCGGACTCGCTGAACCCGACGCTTGACAACTACATGAAGCAGTGGCAGATGGGCGAACTGAGCGTCGTCAGCGTCTTCAACATGTGCGTGTTTACTTCGGGTGTCTTCCGTGTCTTACGCGCGCGCAGCTTCATTGTCATGGCCGCCTCCAACGAATACTCCCGCAAGATTTTGAACACGCCGTGCGCGGAGCCTGCCATCGTGCACGCAGCGAAGCACATCCTGCTGCCCGAGAACTGGTGCGTGTGGCTTGCAGTTGCGACCCGTCGTCTGACTCCCCGTGCCCAGGGTTTTCCTCCAGGGTAAGGCGCACGTCGAGTACCGCCGTGGTCTCAACGCGCTCTTCACGCGCAAGGCTATCGGGTAAGCGCTCCTTGACACACAATATTCTCCCGCTGATCCTTGCAGAAATTATGTCGCCATCCAGGACCGCATCGCAAAGGAGCATCTCCAGGAGTGGATCGAGCGCTCGCAGGCGACCGGCAAGTCCTTCCCCATCATGATGCACGCCCGCCACATGAACATGGTCGTCTCCCTCCGCGTCTTCTGCGGCATGTACATCCCCCAGGAGGCAACGCAGGAGATCTCGGACAAGTACTGGAACATCACCGTCGCCCTCGAGCTCGTCAACTTCCCCCTCCCCCTCCCCGGCACGAAGATCTACCGCGCGATCCAGGCGCGCAAGGTCGCGCTCAAGTGGCTTGAGCACGCCGCGCACGAGTCCAAGCGCGCCGTGGCCGCGGGTCAGCCCGCCAGCTGCCTCCTCGACGAATGGAACCTGTTGCTCGCGGACCCGACGTACAAGGGCCGACGGGACTTTAGCGACAGGGAGATGGCGCTCGTCGTCTTCTCCTTCCTGTTCGCGTCGCAGGACGCGATGAGCAGCGGTCTCACGTACGGGTTCCAGCACTTTGTGGACCACCCGAACGTGCTGGCAAAGGTCAGGGAGGAGATCGAGCGCGTCGTCGGCCCCGATCCGCACGCGACCCTCACGCTCGACCTGCTCGACCAGATGCCGTACCTCCAGGCCGCCGTCAAGGAGAACCTGCGCGTCCGCCCGCCCGTCACCATGGTCAGTGCGTACGATTATCTGCTCAGCATCCACTCACGCTCTGCCAGATACCCTACAAAACCGTCAAGCCCTTCAAGATCCGCGACGACTACACCGTGCCCGTTGGCAGCATGATCATACCCACCTTCTACAACTCCCTGCACGACCCGGAGGCGTACCCCGACCCAGACGCCTTCCTCCCCGAGCGCTGGCTCGACCCCGAAAGCCCGGCCAACGCGAACCCGAAGAACTATTTGGTGTTCGGCAACGGCCCGCACCGCTGCATCGGGCAGGAGTACACGGTGATGAACCTCGCCATTGTGCTCGCGAACGCGGCCATGATGATGGAGATGGAGCACGATATCACGCCGGATAGCTTCAAAGTCAAGTGAGTGCGGTGGCGTGACACGGAGGACGTTTGCTAACGCGCCGCTTGGCTAGGATGATTGCCACCCTGTTCCCTGCCGACGATTGCAAGATGAGCTTCAAGCCGCGCAAGGCCACGCGTCCGACGGCATGAGCGGGCGACGCTTCGACGCTACAGCGGGCGGCGCTTCGACGCTTCGGCACTACAGCGTGCAACGCTGGCTGTGGCAACACTACCTAGACGGCAGCCCTAGTATATTAGTAGGCCAGCCCTTGATTTAATAATACTCGACGTTCGCTTTCACTTGACGTGGCTGATGAGGCAGTGTTCTGCACCACGATGTGCTGGAGGTGAGTCTGGCGTGGGGGAGCGGGAGCGAGAGGGGGGAGGGGGCGAGGAGGGAGGGGGGGGGGGAGGAGGGAGGGGGGCGAGGAGGGAGGGGGCGAGGGAGGGAGGGAGGGAGGGAGGGGGGAGGGAGGGGGGGCGAGGAGGAAGTAAAGAGGGAGAGGGGGTGAGGAGGAACAGGGGAGGAGGGATGGGAGGAGGGAGGGAGGGAGGGCGAGGTGGGATGGGGGCGAGGAGGGAGGGGGCGAGGAGAGAGGAGGGGCGAGAGGGGGGTAGAGGGGGAGAACGAGGGAGGAGGGAGAGAGAGGGAGAGAGAGGGGAAAGGGGGGGAACAATGGAGGAGGGATGGGGGGAACAATGGAGGAGGGATGGGAGGGGCGAGAGACGGATGGGAGGGGCGGAAGGGAGGGGCGAGAGGAAGGGGGAAGAGAGGGGGAGGAGGGGCGAGAGGAAGGGAGAGGCGAAGGACGGAGAAGGAGGGGAGAGGCAGACGGGGGACGGGGATGAGTGGGAAGGAGGGCGAGGGATAGAGGGGGAGGGAGGAGAGAGGGCAGGGCAGGGGGGAGGGTCGAGAGGGGAGGAACGAGGGGGAGGAGAGGGGACAACGAGGGGGAGGAGAGGGGGGGAACAAGTGAAGAGGGGTGGGAGGGGCTAGAGAAGGGAGAAAGGAGATCGTCGGACGAGTGACAGGCAATGAGTGAGTACGAAAGGGTCAATCGGCGACGACAATGAGGAGGTGCGACGTGAAGGACGGGGGGAGGGAACAAGGGCAGCGGGAGCAGCGAGCCAGTGAGTATGTTACAACTCGCATTGATGAAGGGAGGCGAGAAGGGAGAGAGCCAAAATCCTGGTAAGGATTATATGAGAGGATAGGTGTCGTAGACTGTGCGCACAAAGCAGTGACGAAACGCGCGAAGTTGACTGACTCGTACGAAATCCGGGAGCGCGGTACGACGGAGGAAAACGATGAGAAACGAGAGAGAAAAGGGCAGGTCTGTGATGAGCCCAGGAACACGAGAGTACAGCGAGAGCGAGTGTGAGTGGAGTGCATATGGTCGATACAGAGTCCCTGCGATGAGCAAAGTTGACGCGAGTACGAGTTAGAGTCGAGGCGAGAAAGAAGTAAAGGGGAGTCGCCTCGGGTACGCGGCAAGAAGCTCGCGAATGTCGTGAATACGAGGACGTGGACTCAGGGAGCACAATTTGAGGCAAATCATGTCTATTCAATGTCTACGAGGTACAAGGCTACTATTTACCAGCTATATACAAGTTGTGTCTACTGTACTCAAGCCGCACGCGAGCGCTGGTCGCGCATAGCAAATTGTATATATAAGTACGAAGGGCTTCGACCGCGGCGGACGTCGGGTCGAGGGGTCTGAGGACAAGAGAGTCAGTGTGTTCTCGCATTGGCGAGAACAAAGCGCTCGAGAGCGACGGCGACGGGCCACTCCTAAGCACCAGTGAGCTAGATCGAAAGTCATATGCAAGGGACCCTATCAGAATGATTGGGAGGCGGGGTACGGATTGACTCGGGAATCCGCCCATGAATGAGAGAATTGAATGGAGGGACGGCGTGCAGGCAAGTGGTACAGAACGGGGGTGATATAAGTAGCTAATATGAGAGCAAAGAATGGGACAAATCGACGAAGGCGCAAGTGATATGTAAACAACGTCAAAAAGCGCGGGCATTATGGTCAGTGAGCGTGAAAAACAAGTGATTGCGGACAAAAAGAAAAAGCTGCGCAGTAGTCCGTCGAGGTGCGTTTAGTGACATACTAGTACGTACCTGAAAGCGGCGGTACCGCTAGTCAGCCACATCTCGCTCTCCCGCGGCGCTGACCAGCCGGCCCGTGAGAGACGGCACGCATACCGCATTCGCGCAGAGCCCGAAAGTCACTCTCCGCATCCGGCAGTACAAAGGACGGAGGACGCGGGCCGTATCAGCCACAGCAAGTCTGCAAACTGCATCAGCTGAACTCACACAATGCTGACACAGGACTCACCTCAAGTGAAGTGCGCGCCCCAGACCCAGTCTCTCTCCTGTCGAAGCAGTCGCAGCAGTCCCCGAGACTTCCCGCGCGGATATTTTGAGGTTTTGCTTCATTTTGCATCATTTTTGACGGTCAGACTCTCGCTGAAATCGCCCCCGCTTGGACCGGCGGATGGGGCTATCGGGCGAGGAGGACCTCTCTGGGCGCGGTGAACCTAGTCGCCATGACACCGGTTGGCGGCGCGGGTAACTGCGGCTGTGGGCGCGTGTATAGGACATAGCGAGCTGTGGTGATAGACTGAGCACAAGCGACGGCACATGTGGGTGAAGCACCTACCGTGGATAAGCCTGACGCAGGCCCCATGGTCTGCGTGCTCTACCGTGGCTACCGACTCACGAACCGGTCACGCGCCAGTTCAACTTGTGAGTCACGGGCATGAACTGATGCGTCCATCACGCGTGTTGAACTTACGAAGGCGCGCGTCTCACTGCAGTGGCGTCAGCCCTTCGACACGTGTGGCGATAAGTGTACTCACTGGCGAAAGATGCTCTCGGAGTTCAGTATAGACGACGTAGCGAGGGTGAGGGGAGATTCGTTGTTGTGTTGTGTGTGGCTTGGGGCCGATGTCTGGAAAAATGTTAGACTGTGTTCGACGTGCAGCGCCGCAGACACGCACGATGGCCAGCGAGCACGAGCTTGACGCACCTGAGTCGCAATCAATTCCGCCGTCTGCCGTAACAATAACCCGAGCGTCACGGCGGGAGATGGGGTGCGCGGGAGTGCGTGGCGTGATACACGTTCACGAGGACGCCTGCAAAGGTAGTCAATATAGGTATACGATGAGGGCCAGACGCGACGTTGACGTTGTCGCCGTCGGGCGCGTCAGTCACAAGCAAGCCGACGTACCTTGATGCTGTCGCGCCCGACGCACATCCCGTCCTCGTCGATATCGCGAGCTGACTTGACAGTCCGCGACTACCGACAAACGTCGAGTACGACGCAGTGCCCCAAGCAGATCCGTGCTGCACGCAGGCGGCAGGCGCGGTCGTTGCACGCGCCCGCCGTTGCCATAACAACCCTAACCAGCGTGGCTTCGAGCTCGTTGTGAGAGGGGTGTCAGCAACGACGAGGTGGGACTTGAGGACGTCCGCCGCGGGCGCTGGGCGCTCATGAACGGCAGCGGCAGCGACGACGGGCGTCGGTCATGGTGGTGGGAGACAAGCTGCGAACGTGTCAGTGTATGGCAAACGGATTGAATAGAAAATTTACTGAATGGGTCTCGACTGCGTAGACTTGCGTGCGGTCTGTGAAAGTTTGAGTAGTCAGCAGCATGACAAGGTAAAGTCGTCATACCTGTAGATAGACGCTGCAAAGCTGGGTGTTTGCAAAGTTGATGTGCGAGACAAGAGTCTAGAGCGAGTTGGTCGGTGAGCCATGAAAATTTAATGCGAGACGCACCAAGAAGAGGCTCGTGTTGACGAATCGCTCATTGGGAGTGACTGAAGAGGAACATAGAGACATGTCTGTAAACGTATCAGTCACTGCGAGAAGCGACGAAACCAAAATAAACATACCAATCAAGTCAATGTGACTTGGGCAATAGTGACGGCGGGCAAAGGCAGAAGGAAAAGCATATTGTAGATGAGTGGGAAGGAATGAAGGCATTGGAAGCCTGCTGAATACTGGCCAGAGACGCCGCCTTTTATACGGTGCGGGACGGCTGTCCAGCCGGTCGCGCACGTCCCCTCGTTACGAGTCCCATTCTAATCCGCAGCGTCCATGTCAGAGTCATGACAGCCGCACACCGACGGGCGGCCGCGAATCTGGGGCCAAAACCTGGGCGCTCGAGGGCGGAAGATTGGGCGCTCCTGTCGTCCTTGCTCGTCAACACTCTTCTGGGTCGCATGTCAGCCCGCTCGCGACGCCATTCAGTAGAAACGTACTACCGCGGTCAGGAACGGCCGTACGCGGAGTCGCGCAAGGTCAGTCGTAAGTTTTGGAAGATAGCCTTTGGGCGACGCGCCACAACGAGGCCAAGTCGTCCTGCGCTGTCCTCGTCGCCCGCAGCGTCGAGGAGAGGATGCAAAACGCATCCTATAACGTGAGGCAAGTCACCTGTAGCACGTGACGAAGCTCGCGAGCCCGCGACAAGGCGCCTTGGGATTCGAGTGGCCGTGGAATGAGAGATCAGTCGTTGCCCCTTTGGGAAGTCCTTGAACTGTCCCAAAGGCGGCGCGCCGCTCGCGCGCGTCGCCCGCCTCGTCGACCGCCGCCCTCGCTCGCGCTAAAACATATAATATTATAATGCTTCGAATGACGCGTACCCCCGGGTTTTCTGGCAAAACGGGCGGCATATGCGCTCTGTGAGTGAAGTGGAACAGCCCAGGGCGAGGGCCAGCGTAGCCCGGTTGCTATCACCCCCCATCACGTTTCCTTCATGCCAATTGAATGTACGAGCGCCCAGGTCCGCATCGGTGACAGCAGAATTCCACCGGTCGCCGGTGGAAGATGCGGATGGGCGGGTAGGCTGTTCTGGTTTGTGGAGTCATTGCGACCGCGCATTGCGTGCGGCGCGCGGCGTGTCGTCATCCACGTGCTTACGCGGCGTTCAGAATCAGGGCCCGTTTCAGAGGCGTCGGCAGGCGGAAGATTGGGGGCGCGGCAATGTCGGGGAGTATGAGGCGGGGGTGGTTCGTTGCGCGACGAGGAGGCCTCAAGTAGACAGCCAGCTTCTTGGACGTGGATAGCAGTAGCTATACAACATGCCTGAGCACGTGTCCGGTCAGCGCGAGCTCGGACGAACAGGTTACGGACGTACCAAAAACGACGCCACATAATGAAAACACCCTTGCGAGCGATACAGAGCAAGGTCGGCGTTCCGGATGGAAAATCCGGCAGTGTAGCCGTGTTCAAGTAGACTGCGCGGTTCGAAATTGGTCGAGGAATATTTTTGGGTGGGATGACCACTTACGGAGGGAAAGACGTCGAGTTCTACACGCAAAGTAGCTCGACCTTCAGAAACGATAAGGAAGGACGTAGATCCCGCTCATCGGTAGTTGCTGGACGTGTTCTGGGTGCAGAGACGGTCCACCTTGATGGTACGCGACCCATCGCCGATGCTAACTCCACAGCGTACAACTTCCGAAAGGTCGCTGGGTGCGTTTGCGCGCCACCAGAAAGTAATCAAGCTTTAACAGAGGATCGACGAATGTCCCGGTGTTCGCATTTCGAGGATAGGCGTTTGTGATCCTGAGGAAACGGTATATGGTGTTGCCGATAGCAGACAAGCATGCGATGAGCGGGACGCAAAGTGGAAGCGCGGGACAAGGCGTGCGAATGCTCATCGGACCGACCACCCGCGTCGCGTGCGCGTTCGATTCAAGTTCAAACTTCACCATGACTGCGACGAGTTCACTCAATTCTTCGCCGCCAGCGCTCGCGTTGAGTTTATTTTCAAGAACTTTTGTATTGCTTGACTACGAGCTCGCGCTCAGGTGTCCCAACACGGCGCCTATTCCGCGTCAGTCATTCCCGACATCTCAGCCGCACCCGCCGTGCCGTCTGCAGCGCCGTTTCGAGAGCTCATCGCACCGGGCATTCACGGCACTGCAGACGGCCCGGAGAGCGCGGCCAAGGTGTTGAGAAGGGCTCAACGCGGGCACTCCCGCTCGTCGCTCTCTCTATACATTCGGTGAGATGGGAGCGCATGTACGTGCCACCGTGGCTGACGCTTCAGGCATGCCCGTGTCGAGACACAGATCTGCGCTTCTCACGCACGTCCCACGGACGCAGTCGACACCGTCCGGCCGAGTTCCCAAAGCAGCAAGATTCAGATTGGCTCAGCGGCGAGATCGGTTGCCGCGTCGGGATGTTTGTATGGGCATTGCCTTTTGATGCGGCGCAGCGCGACGGCCATTTATATAGGCCTGGCCGTCGCTTGTAAATTTTCTTCATGCCGTCGTTTTCCCCACCGACGCTCCGCCGCCCGTCGTTTTCAACCGTGGTGAGTCGAGCTCGTGTGCATAGATAGTTCACGACTTACTGTCCGCAGATCATCGCCGACTTCCTCGCTATGCCATCCACGTCCTTCGTACTGGAAGGCACGTCTCGACGCCAAGCTTTTGCACTGTGGTCACCTCGCCTCAAGAGCGACGGCGCACCAACTTCCTCCTGGCGCCAGAAACGCCGTCCCCGTCCTTCTCGCACTCGACGTCCTCGAGGCGCTTGCTCATGTGAGTGGTCTCGTCCATTTGCATTCTCGAATATTGGCTCACTCTCCACAGTCACCCACGCTCAATGCCGCGCCGTATCGCAAGACCCAGGTCTTGCCCTTCGAACGCCTTCGGCGTTCCTGTGCACCATTTCTCGCTCGGTGAGCCGCTCACGACGTCCAAGCGGGCGATTTCTGACTACTATTCCAGATACTCCGAGCCTCAAAAATGAGTAAACGAAGTCGACTGTCCAGAACCCCGCGCGGGAATTCCTTGAGCACGGCGGAGCGCAATCATCAACGCGTCCGTGGTGGATAAGACGGCGGCGCGCGCGCCGCCGTGTACTTTTCTCATGCAGCCGGTGAGTCTCATACTCGTTCATGCTCATTCTGTTTCTGACAACGTTCTAGATTGATCACCCCCCAACGTCTTCGCCGCCTACGCCGCCGCCGCCATTATCATCCCTTCGCGCCCTACGTCCCCTTCGCGCCGCGCCCTACGTCCTTCGCGCCGCGCCCTAAGCCCTTCGCGCCCTACGCCTTCGCGCCTCTACGCCGTTCTCGCCCCCGGTAAGTCGGAATACCGGTCTAAGCGGAGGCGTTTCTGACCGACTTTCCAGGTCGAAAATAAGCGAAATGGACGTCAATGTCCTGGGATCCGCGCGGGAATCCTAGCGGACGATTTCGGGTCTTTGGGGCCGGGGCGAGCGGCGCGGAGCGCCGCCACGCTCGCTACTTTTGTTCGCAGCCCAAGTCGCTGTTCGTAGCCCAAGTCGCTGTTCGCAGCCCAAGTCGCTGTCTGCGACCACATCGACGTGAGTATTCCGTTATACCGGCCTAAGCGGAGGCGTTTCTGACCGACTTTCCAGGTCGAAAATAAGCAAATGGAGGTCAAATGTCCTGGGACCGCGCGGGAATCCTAGCGGACGATTTCGGGTCTTTGGGGCCGGGGCGAGCCGCCACGCTCGCTACTTTGGCGTGTCGCGCTGTCTACTTGCGAGTCGCGCTGTCTACTCATGCGTGTCGCGCTGTCTGCTCTTGCGTGTCGCGCTGTCTGCTCTTGCGTGTCGCGCTGTCTACCTTGGCGTGCTACCGGCTCGCGGCCCAAGTCGCACGTCGACGAGTGAGTAATTCCGTTATATCGGTCTAAGCGGAGACGTTTCTGACCGACTTTCCAGGCGCAAAATAGGAAAATGCAAGCCAAATGTCCCGGAACCCGCGCGGGAATGTCTAGCGCGCAGTGGCGACTGTTGGGGTCCGGGGTAGGCGGCGCGGAGCGCCGCCGCGGACTTTGCACGTCTGTCGTATGGTCGCGCGGAACGGCTGCCTTGGAGACTCGGTCGCAGCATAAGCCGCCTCCAGTGAGTAGGTCCATTCCGGTCAAGCGGCGATTCTGACTGAGCTGCGATTCTGACTGATCCTGCAGGTGAAAAAAGCGGAGTGGAAGTCGATTTGGGCTGGGGTAGTGCGGGAATTTTTGCAGAGCGCTTCGTCGGGAGATTCAGCGGAATGCTGGGGCGGGAGCGGGCTGGCGCGCGATGGATGGGCGGAGGGTGTATCGTTTGAGTGCTGACGCTTGTGACGAGACAAATCGTGAGGCGACGGATGGTCGTTGCTGATGTACGACGGATGTGCTAACCCAGGGCGCGGCGCATTAACTCGCGACGCAGCGCATTAACTCGCGACGCAGGCGCATTAACTCGCGAAGCAACGTATCGCCGGTCCGGCGAGCAGAGTTGGCAGCGTGCACGAACGTCCGGCGAGGACCGCGAAGGGGAGTCCTGGTGAGGCACGAAGCTCTCGGCGACGCGGATGAGGCTCTCGGCGACGCGGACGAGGCTCTCGGCGACGCGAACGAAGCTCCAGTCGATGCGAACGAAGCTCCAGTCGATACGGCCGAGGCTACCGGCGACGCAGACCCCCTCACGAAGCCACCCTGAGGCCGTCCTAGCGCTGAGGCAATGAATCGCCGTCCGCCGATCACGATTTTCGCTCATACTCCTGGACCTTTGCTCAGACTCCCGCCGCGCAGCCTGTTGACCCCGGCCGGCGACGCGTGAACTTTGTTGGTCCTCCTTGTCGCACGGAAGACCAGCGTCGGCGTCATCGGCAGCGTTAGCAATAGATAGCCGTCCGCCGATCTCGATTTCTGGTTGTGGTTCTGGCTTCGGCGTCGAAGCGGCACATTGACGTCCGCCGAACTCGTGAGGCAATGGATCGCCGTCCCGCGAGCAAGGTGAGTAGGTCTTGCGAGGATCAGTGCTGATTTGTGGGTGCACCATTGGTGAGTACTCGGCGGATCGCGAGGGGGCTTGGGATTATGTGGTCACAGTTGTCATTTATAGACTTGTCCGTTCGCTCAGTAGGACTTGAACGAATGTAGTCTAGTATTGTGATGTTGTGGATAGCATGAATACAACGGTCTTAGCGTTTACATCCTTCAAGTCTGTTTCTGGCACTTGAGATGACCCTGCTCTGGTGGTGAGTTGTACGGTGTTCCGTGCTGTCAGAGATTGTGTTCCGGCAGCAACGATCAGTAAACGAGGCAGTCACAGAGGGGGAAGAAATAATGGGTGGAGGAGAGATTGTGGCAAGGTGGGAGAAGGAGGAGAGCTAGGGCATTGGGAACAGAGATGGCAGGTCCTGTATATCTTGTCATCACCATATGTTAAAGCCAGAAGGATAGATGGAGAGGGTAGCCTGGAGTAGAGCGCTAGAGAATCCGGCGGTATAGGTAACGGGTGCCGTAAAGTGACATGTCGAGATGTCTGTTGAGGAGGACGAGGAGGAGGGAATAGCGAGAGTCAGAGTGAAGCGAGGGAGTCTGTTCATAAACAGAATATGCTTGTATTCGTGGGTACTACATAGGAGAAACCATCCGAGACCCGGAAGTCGTTCGCGGCGCGAAGTCGACAAGGACGAAAAGAAGAAGTTGCAGAAACACGCCAAACAACAGACATCCATGTCACGTCGCCGAATCCGGGCGTAAGCGCGTGACACTGGCAGTGACGCGATCGAGTGGCGAGATCCTGCGTCCTGCTTCGATCGCGACATCATGACACGCCGTCCCAGAGCCAGGGCACAACAACCTGCCAGCCAGTGGCCTCGCACCCGTTGACTGAGCAGCCGCAGTGCACGTCCCGCCATGGCTGCCGTCGCAGCGTTGACTTGCTACCTCGCAGTGGTGTCCTCCCCCACGGTCTCGCGAGTCCCCGCAGCCGTTGACTCAGTTCCCCGCAGTGCGCCTCCCGGTCCCACCCACGGTCTCTTCCTCGTTCCGCCATGGCTACCGTCTACTCTCCCGGCGTCGCCGTCCCATCCGCCGCGGAGACCGCGCTCTACAACGTGTCTTCGCCCGCCCACTCCTTCCTCCCTCAGAGCCAGGGCAAGACATCGACATGGCTCTTCACCACCGCCGCCATCGTCGTCTCGCTCCTCGTCCTCGAGCAGACCGGTGTACCGGTACAAGAAGCGTCACCTGCCGGGCGCGTCGTGGACTATCCCGATCATGGAAAGTTTGCGGACTCGCTGAAACCCG